>JBAFTB010000001.1:38365002-38376319 GCA_037177355.1 Melanotaenia trifasciata
CCCCCCCCCCCCCCCCCCCCCCCCCCCCATCCGAACATTATACCGCTTTAAGCTATGTGTGTTTTAATCACTGCTGACTGTCACATGTTAGCGTCCTGAATAAAAACTATCCATTTATCTCAACAAAACACCCTTTACTAGGAAACCGGTTTGTTACCTCGGCTGCTTATTTAAAGATTTATTTAGATATAAATAGATATAGATATAAAATGCTTTTGCATTAATTATGTTTGCGTGTTTAAAGGAGACAAACCAAAACTGACCAGTTTCTAGATTACACTGGTTTCCAGGTTACACTGGTTTCCACATTATACTGGTTTCCAAGTTATACTGGTTTCCAAGTTATACTGGTTTCCAAGTTATACTGTTTTCCAGTATTCATTGCTTTTCAGGTTACACTGGTTTTCAAATTTATTTGGTTTTCAGATTCCAATTGTTTCCGTTTTCTACTGGTTTTCAAGTTATACTGGTTTCCATTTTACACTGGCTTCCAGGTTACACTGGTTTCTAGGTTCTAGGTTACACTGGTTTCCAGTATATACTGGTTTCCAAGATACACCGGTTTCCATGACACACTGGATTCCATTTCTACTGGTTTCTAAGTTACACCGGTTTCCAAGTTAGACTGGTTTCTATTTTACACTGGTTTCCAGGTTACACTGGTTTCCAGATCACACTGGTTTCCAAGATACACTGGTTCCAGGTTACACTGGTTAATAGGGTACACTGGTTTCCAGTATATACTGGTTTCCAAGATACACTGATGTCCAGGTCTCACTGGTTTTCAGGTTATACTGGTTTCTAGATTGCACTGATTTCTAGGTTACACTGGTTTCCAGTATACTGGTTTTCAAGATACACCGGTTTCCAAGATACACCGGTTTCCAGATCACACTGGTTTCCAGATCACACTGGTTTCCAAGTTACACTGGTTTCCAGGTTACACTGGTTTCCAGATCACACTGGTTTCCAAGTTACACTGGTTTCCAGGTTACACTGGTTAATAGGGTACACTGGTTTCCAGTATATACTGGTTTCCAAGATACACTGATATCCAGGTCACACTGGTTTTCAGGTTATACTGGTTTCTAAGCTACACAGGTTTCCAGTTTATACAGGTTTCCAGGTTACACTGGCATCCAGTCTTCACTGGTTTCCAAGTTACACTAGTTTCCAAGTTATACTAGGTTCCAGGGTAAACTGGTTTCAACTTCACACTGGTTTCCAGTTTACACTGGAATTCAGTGTATACTGGTTTCCAAGATACACAGGATTCCAGTTTACACTGTTTTCCATATTAAACTGGCTTCCAGTTTATACTGGTTTCCAAGTTACACTGGAAATGTGAGACATTTGTGAACAATCACATATTGCCTTTCACACCACATGTTAGATATGAATGCTTTTTGTAAAAATGAATAAAGAGGCACATTCGATATTAATACTCCTGAGAGTGCACGTTCAGAAAAAAAACAAAGAAACAAAACAGGATTTACAAGAGAAAATGAGATAATAATGAATAAGAACCTCAACCACTAACATATGTTCTGTCATTGTGAAACAAAACTTCCATGTTATAAAATACATTCAGCTAATAGATGTCCACCTGGTTAACAGCGGTGATGGTGTCCCTCTGCACCTGCAGGACACGGCCGCTGTGGTGCTGGGTGGAGTTTCTGGCCTCACCCTCTCCAACCACAGCTGCAGCCCCGCCCACCCATCTGGAACACCCAGCAACTAGAAAGAAATATTATTCAACACTAAATACAATCTCAGATGTAGCTACAGATTAAATTTATAAATGAAAACAAATGACTATATTACCGGCAGACACTTTTCTCCGAAGGGACTTACCGTGGGCTGCAGCGTTAAGGTGGTGTTAATATTCACCCATAACCTTTCTGACTGCTTCTTCCTTCTCTTCCCCTCCTGAGCCATCATGGAGATGATAAGATAAATCTTTATTATAGGCGTTCACCTTAGCTTTTATAGCCACCATGTGGGCGGAGCAAGGCACTCCCTCATGTGCTGGTGCTGCCTGCTGAGTGTGTTGTGATAAATCCTCTTTAGTGAACTTATTTTAGGTCTTTTTGTTCTTTAGTTTTCAGAGTAGCGTTCGAGTCATGCCTTTTTTTGTTTTGTTTGTTTGTATTTATTTTATTTATTTGGCTCGACCTCGTGTCCCGTTCTCCCCCAGTGGTTTCCTTTACTGGTAATGGAAAT
The DNA here is from genome assembly GCA_037177355.1 of Melanotaenia trifasciata. NCBI lineage: Eukaryota > Metazoa > Chordata > Actinopteri > Atheriniformes > Melanotaeniidae > Melanotaenia > Melanotaenia trifasciata. The sequence goes on from JBAFTB010000001.1 coordinate 38,367,226, forward strand.
AAACGTGGTGTTTCACACAGTGAGAGTTTTGTCTCAGTTCTGTGGTCGTTGTGTTGTTGTGTCTCTAGATGTTTGTTTTTTTCTGAATACATTGTCCAATATTAACTATAATGATTTTTTTTCTCATGTATAAAAGTTATAGAAAGTCAAATTAAGCAAACACATCAGTTCCTGTAGTCTGTTTTTATTTTAACCTAAAAAACAAAACAAAAACAGCTGAAATTTAAGCTGTACTCTTAATTTTCAGTTGTAATCTCTAAGGGAAATGTAAAATATATTCTTCCTGTGTTTATATTTGCATACAAAAATTGCAGCTTTATTGTCAACTTTTTGACTTGTTTGTAAAAATTCAAAAGAAAAAGAAAGGATCTTTTGTCATTTTCATGTTTTTTTTGTCTTTTATTCTTCCCGGGCCTATGGGGGACCTTGCTGCACCTTTGCTGAAGCTTCCATGTTTGCCTTGTTTGGTCTGATGTGACCAGGTCCAGTATGTTTGGCGTGTGCCTGTCCAGCATGTGATGAAATACTCTGGAATAATGTGACTTACAGTACGACTTCATGAATGCAAACGTTGTCTGGGAAGTCACATTTACAGACAGCCAGAAACGAAAGCTTGGCAGCGGTCGACACAGGAAGAGTATTTTCACCATTATGATCAGAAACATGAATCCAGGTGAAAAACAAAACTCCAGTAAACAGAACAGAATAATGGAACCTTACCACACTGAGCAGAGGATTGTCTGTTATTACAAACAATGAAAGTATTTCTAAAAATCACTCATTTCTGTGTGTTTACCTCAGAGTTTTTCTGTTTGCATGTGTCTGTGTGTGAATGCATGAGCTGTGCAAACAGTGTGCAGACCAACACACGAGACTCAACACATTTAACAGATAAAAGAATAGAAAGAGTCTGGGAAACATATGGCTTTTTATTGAATTGGAATGAATATTGTAACATTAATTCAAAAGAAACATGAACACCTAGAGACAAAGATTGCTGTTTGCTTCTTTCTTTACTTTCTTTCCTTTTTTTATTACAAATCCAAATAAGAAACAAATAGACTGTTAAATCTGGCCCTTGGATTTAACTACAGCATGAGAAAGAAAATGATATTTACAGAATACACATCAAGACCAGACGGTAAACCATGATGAAATAATCAGAAATGTACAACACAGTGTTTTTATCATTTATTTTAAAAACAAGAAGAAAAAAAGAAAGAAAATGTCATATTAGTGGTGAGATCATTCTGTTGAATACAGTTTATATTTTTTGGTGTGTTTGAGATAACAAATTACTCTATTCACAGAATATACAATAAAATTCATTTAACATCTTGTTTACCAGTTCTTGTTGTTGAGGGATGCTCTTGTGTGGGGCCATTATCATAAATATGATTATTATTTTTTTAATTATTGTTATTATTAATCAGTGTTTGACTCATTCACAGTACACGTGTCCAGCCTTCAGACATGGCATCTATCTGATGTTCGCTACCTCGGTCACCAGCAACACAAGAGCAATGCCCTGATCAAGTATTTTTCCATGAGCAGATTACACCAAACTCAGATATAATTTCACCCTTCAGTCCTTTCTGTTCTTTTGTTCACCCCCACACTGTAATACTGCTGTTAATCAAAAAGTAGATAAGCAAAGACTCAGCATGCCCCATAATACTGCATATCCCTCACACAGAACAAAGGGTTTTCTGCACACCTGTGAAAAATCTTTGGTCAACATTAGCAGAATGTAACAAATAGAACAAGACAAGTCATAAAACACAGTACAATAACTTATTGGTCAAGTTCACAACACGACATCTTTCCAACAAAGACTCAGAACCGTTGTTCCAATGGATGAAATGACACATGTTGGAGTTACTTCACGGTGAAGATGTGACAACAAAAACATCACTTTGAGATGGTTTCATGGTTCACCTCTCACTAGGACGTCACAGGGGGACATTTAGTCCATGAAAAATAAAAGTTTCACAGAGAAAATCAAGAGAATGATTTTACAGATGCTATGATTGTACTTTATATGTTAACGTGTAAACAGACTGATGACTGGAATGAAAACAGAATTGTCAAGTTGCATTTGATGGATTCCAAAATGTGTTTTCTTTCTTTATTTTTTTTCCTTTTTTCCCTTAAACAAGGTGAATTAAGATGTCAGTTTTACAAAGTGCTAACTGGTGAGTCTTTGTGCCCCCCCCCAAAAAAGAAAAGGTAATTAGTTGGCATTTGAGATCAGAGTCTTACTCCTGGTCCATGGTGGTACCTGAGTTAACGGAGAGGTTCCTGTGCAGGTTGGGGTTCTGGCTGTGTCTGTTTCTGCTTCTCACAGAGGAAAAGGACGTCTCGCAGCCGGGGACCTTACACTTGTGGAGCAATCGTAGATGGACAGTCTTGTAATGAGCTCTGAAAGTGCCCTTGTTGCTATACACCTTTTGGCAGATGTGGCATGTTATTGGAGATCCACTACCACCTCCCTGAAGCCCGTTTTGTCCTCCATCACTGCAGCATAAGTTCCTCTCCCCCCCAACAGCCAGTCCCCCTCCCCCAGGCCTCCCTACACAGACTTCATCACAGCTTGCATCACTGTCCTCCATTGGCAGCACCTCCTCGTCCTCTTCGCCCCCCTCCCCTTCCTCACTACCAACTCCGTCAGAGTCCCAGCAGGAGGGAGCACTGCTGCTGCCATGAGGGGGGGCAGAAGCAGAGGTGCTCAAGTCCAGAACTGCTTCGTCATCTCCATTTCCTCCACCTTGTCCTCCTCCTAATCCCTCCACCTCTCCGACAGGAGAGTCCTTGGCACTGCCTGGTGCAGTTGGGATCTTGCTCATTGGAAACACCAGACCCATGCGGTTATGTCCTCGGAAGATGACGGAGCTTTGGCTGGTTGGGTCACGGTAGGGCAGATCTTGGTCCCGCTGGTCTGGGCAGTAGTCCAGACCAGCAGAGTCTCTGTCTCTGCAGTGGGATGAGGGGGAGTAGAGGGTGTTGGCAGGGCTGAGGGAGTCTTTGGTCAGCAGCTTGTGGTGCAGATTCAAATTTGCACTGTGTCTGTGGATTAGAAAGAAAGAATTACACGGTGCATTCATGACACTTTCAAAAACAACACGAGAAGAGTTTAATTTCTGCTCATGCTCCAAAGAATCTGCAGTTAATACATTCACCAACTAGTGCAACTGGTTTTGTTGTTGTTTGTTTTTTTCCATTTCTTCTGCTTACAAATGTAAATGTTTGGACACATTTCCACCAGGATAGTCAGGGGTACTTGCTTCGTTAGGCAGGGAATTCCCCCAATGAAAATGTCCCACCATTCTTTGGTTTGGTTTGTTTTTACACAGTACTTGAACAAGGCCCTGCAGTTACAACATCTGCTCACTAGGGGCGATATCCCCCCAAATGATCACTGACCATGAAGAAAGATTGGCCAGGACTGAAAACGTCTCGTTCCCTGTAAGTAAACAATGAAGCAACAATAAATCTCTGCAGTCTGTTTTTTGCTTTTACTTTGGTTTTCATCAGAATCTATCCAGTATGAGCAGCAGGAGGCAGCCAGATATCCACCATCTATGTCACTTCATCTTTCTAAACTTTAGCACTGGAAGACAACCCAACCAGGTGACCCCCAGTTTTCAAGTGGACCAGAATTTACTTCTTTGGTCCACACCAGAGAGAGAAGGAGTGTTCACACTGCTGATTATGAACTGTACTATCTGTGGAAGCAGAACAGGGTCCATTTAAAGCAGGCCAAACAGCACCAGAGTAAATGCACCTGCATGCAGGTAATGTAGGATGCGTCGTACATCAACATGATGGAAATTTAGCTTCCTTTCCTGCTCATACTGGTCAGATTCTGAAGTGGCAGTGGTAGCTTTGTGATTACAGATGTGGGCTTGGGTCTGGATAACTTGGGTTCAAGTCCCCGGGCCGGCAAGTAAGGTCAACCACTGTGAGCCCCTGAGCAAGGCCCTTAACCCGCACCTGCTCCCTGGGCACTGGAATCTGGCAGCCCACGGCTCCTAGTAACTAGGATGGGTTAAATGCAGAGAATTTCCCAGCTAGGATTATTAAAGTAGAATGAATAAAAGAAATTCTAGTGAAAATCGCACAATCTGGAGTAAAGTGCAGTGTGAAAACAAACCAAACTCAAATAGAGTCCCCTGGACTATCCTGGTATTGAATGAGCCCTTAGTGTAATGTGATTGATTCTTACTAATCTGATAGGGGAGTTAATTCACAGCTGAACAACCAACATCTTAGTTTTGTAAATAACTGAAAACTTTATTTTCAACATGAAGAAAAAATAGCACCTGTCTCGGCTCCTGCGGGAAGGAAAAGCAGCATTGCAGCCATCCACCGTGCACATGTGCATCTCCTTTAAGTGGACGTTTTGGTAGTGCATCTTGACGCTGAAGGGGTTTTTGAAGGACTTACTGCATATCTCACAGTTGTGTGGCAGGTCGGTGTCAGGGTCAAGGTGAGACAGCCCTAAATCAGCATACTCATCCACGCATCCATCGAGTTCCCTCCCTTCAGTTAGCTGGAGACCACCACCGTTAGCCATCTTGTGGTCACTTTCATTCCATTTGAGATCTGAAATCTTGTCAGGTGGATGCTGAGAGTTGGGATGCTCCTTGTCTGACCTGTCTTCACCACCGCTGGGCTCCTGACAAAGTAGGTTGTCACGGTGTTTCTCCATTGGCCTGTTTTCGAATGGGGATGATGTACAGGTGATGACCCCTACTTCAGTTTGCCTTGGGTCATCCTCCGTGTTTTCCCTGTCAACCATGTCTCTATCTACGGTTGGACCCATCAGATGATTGGTACCACCCAGTTTCTTGTCTTTGCCATTGTAAGCCTCTCTCACCTGCTTCTCCCCTCCAGATTGTCTTGTACACATAAGCTCTTCTGCTTGGCTACCATTGCACCTGCCCTGTAAAGGAGCCTCATCCTCGGAGCTGCTCTCCTTATCCATCTGCTCATCTTGCTCTACCATCTCCTTCTCAATTTTTATTGGCATACTTGACTTACGAGACTTTTTCTTTGGTATTGGGTCCATCATACAGGGTTCAGGTGCTGTGATGGGTTTGATGGGAACAGAAGATGACAAAAGAGGAAGGGAAGGTAGTGTTCCTGGGGTGTTGGCAAGTTCTGCTGGGGTTACCAAGCTTCTGTAGAAAGGCAGGACCGGCTGTACCGTTTTTAGGTTAGGAAAGAGAATGCCACTCTGGCCCATGCTGGGGAATGAGCTGCTGTGGAGCTTCGGACCAGTGTCTATGTGGCTCACCATGTAGCTCGGCACTGACTTTGGGCTTTCTGCAGAGCAGATGGAAATAGGATTGCTATAATCAGACCGCTTTTCTCCTTGAGAGCTCTCATCAGCAGACAAGCTGCCCCTTAGATCTTTGTCCCGGTTGTTTCTGTTCATGGGCATGTGCAGCCGAGGGTTGGGGTTAGCACTGTGGCGATTGCGACTGCGCAGTGAGCTGAACACCATGTTGCACCCCTCAATAGTGCACTTGTGCTTAATCTTCAGGTGCACTGCATTGTAGTGGATTTTCAATGTGCCTTTGTCATAAAATGTCTTTTCGCAAGCATTGCAAAACACACGACCCTTCTTCATAGAGCCTCCACCTCCTGAGACTCCTCCAGAGCTACTTCCCAAAGAGCGCAGCTTTCCCTCAGGTGACATCTGTGTGACATCAGAGCTCATGGATGGGGTGCATGGTGTGGAAGGTCCATCAGAATAGTTGTCACTGGTGGAGAAGTCTTCAGCCTCAATTTTTGTGTTGGTGGAGAGATTGTCCATCGGCTTTTCTTCACTGCGGTCTGAATCTACAGCGAATGAGATGGAGCTGAGCAGGCTGCTCTCCGAAGGATGTGAAAGATTTTCTCTTCCAAGACTATCCCTCCCTTGATCATCTCGTCTCTGACCCTGCTGCTCCACCGAGGCCCCACATGGCTGCTGATGTTGTTGCCGCTGCTGCAGGGTCCCCGTTGGTGACCCCAGAAACGGTCCTGGCACAGAGCCTAACAGCTGGAATGGAAGCATGAAGGCCATGCTGTTGATAAAGTTCTCAAAGTGGTGCATGCTGCTGCCGCTGATCTTATCCACCTTAGACGCAGAGAGGTTGGCAGCGGTGCGCGGGGTGTTGCGTTCGATGAAAGTACGGATGTCTGAGCTGGTGCGGGTGCTGGGAACCAGCACTGCCTGGCCTTCTTTGTCCTGCAGAGCCATCAGTTCCACGATGGATTTGGTCTCACCAAAACGCAGGAACTGCTGCAGAGTGGCAATCTCCTCCTCAAAGGTCATGATGGCCCAGCGGTCCAGCACCTTTCCAGCCACATCCTGCAGACAATCAAGAGGAAGAGAAATGGTGAAATGGTACTGAAAGAGGAGAGGGTGTGATTATGAAACAGGGTTTTTCACTTAAAAAATGACAAACCTAAAAAGAATTGATTATTACTCTGCAGTCCCAAACTCTGTGGAAACCGTCTTGATATCAAAATGAAGCTGATTCTGGTGAGTTTTATTTAGAGATGGAAACATTACCACAGATGCCACTGTGTTTCAATGACTAAAGAAATGTGAAAATATGAAATATTTGACTTTTTTGCATATTATTGTATGTATTCCCATTGAAAAATTACTGCAATTGATAAAAAATAAAATAAAACTCAATGAAACAACAAATCAATATGAGGACATTATCTGGTCAAAGATTTATGGAGATGAAGTAAAACAGAGCAATACTACAGCGGTTTTAGCAGCTCTTCTTCTGTGGTGGAGCGTTTCGTTTAGGGTGCCATTTTGTTCAAAAGTAGATAAAAATGTGGAGGAAAACACTGCAAATAGGAGAATTTCTGCATAAACATGTAAATACAGTAAATACTTTCAGTAAATCTGAAGGAGTAAATCTACTTGTAAGTCAGGCTTAAATCAGCTGATTTACATTATTGATCCTTCCATTATTGAGACTTTTGGGGATCCAGTAGAATTACACTGATGTCACCATGGTAACATCCATCTCACCAATCATCATTGGTAAGGAGGGAAATATTTGTGACACAGAATGACTGACACCTGTTTTCGTCCAATCAAATTCATGTAATAAGGCAGAAAATAGTCATTTGGATGGTAAACTCCCAAAGGACTCTGGGAAATGGAGTTTCCAGTAAATCTGGTTTTATCCTGGTGGATAGAAGTTTTGGAGCAAAGTCAAGACAGAATTCATGATGATGTTTGTCAGACGTGAAGCAGAATTTTGCTTCTTCTGTTTCTGGTTCGGTAAAAGTATTGTTTGTCCGTGTACATGCTGGACTTTGTTTACCTGGTCTTTTAATTATTTGATCTCTTTTTTGTGTTTGGTGGTCATAGACATGATGTTAATGAGCTTTTTTTGGTAATATTTCAGTGAATACCACACGTCTGTATTTACACAACCGACCTGACATTGTACCTTGTGAAAGATAGAGAAAGTGGAAAGTAAGAGAGAAGAGAGCAATTTCATCATCAGCATTAAAGTGAATGTCGGGCTGCTCATACATATTCACTACGTGGGTTACATGACACACCTTGTAAAGCAGACTGGCAGTGTGGCTAAATAAAGGAATCAAATGAAGTGTTAATACAAGTGGGCAAAGCAAAACCTTGAGAACCCTCATTATACAGATGCACAGTGTTTCATCTCACAGGTCATTTTTCTTCATTTAAATCATCTGGATTTTCCTGCTCTGCATCAGCAGAAGGAGAAAGCAACCCCCCATAACAACCTCCACCCCCACCGCGCACACACACTGGAAGCTGCATATTTTTAGACATGAATATACACAGTCCATGATGTATGCAGAAATAAAGCTGTGCGCTGCACACGTGCACGTAGGGGCCCGGGTGATCAGAAAGGGCCTCACATTGATCAAGCAGGTCCTCCTTCCCTCAGCCTGCCGCTAATCACATGTGAGTTTGTGGGTCTTTGATAGCGAGGAGCAGCTTCGTGCCATAACCATGATTAATATTTCATCACAGTGCATTCGTTGGATGTCTGTCGAGTATTCTGACTTTACATTCGCCATTAAATGAGCTAACATGAATTAAACGTAGCCAGACTTGAATACTTGATGAAACGCTAATCGAACTGAGATCCGGGCTGGCTTCAACCGGCCTGGCTCCGGCTTCAGTCCAAATCTGGATCAAAAGACATCATATGTACAAATCTACCCGGCAGAGTTTGAAGTCTTCTCTGAGCTGGTGGTCCTGCAGCAACAAATGGGCTTCATCAGCAGAGTATCATGAGGTTTCCTGGTCCTCAGCCCTGGTCTCTTCTTCCACCTCCTCCCTCATCTTCCTCAGAAATTCTGTCAGTCTTCTCTCACCATGTTTTCAGGTGTCCAACAAACTTGTGTTTAATTAAACTGACACACTCTTGTTTTAATGAGTCCATCTGTTAATGGATTTACATGGATACATACATGTTACACACTGATACAGTGATGATCTCAGTCCATCCTGTAACACTCAGAGCTGTTCTCGGGTCTTATGTGGAAGTCTTATGACCAGGGCTCTAACTTAACTCTTTCCTAAAGTTACTGGCCAATCACATTTTCCACTAAATCTTATAATCCAGATTAAAAGTGCAACTATTTTAGCTGAATTTAGCAGATATGAATGGTTCGTGTTGTGTACATTTTTTTTTTCGATATTTTATAACACCTTTTCATGCAGTTAAAAAAGAAATGTTTCTATGGTTCAACATTTTAATCAAAGTGTTAAATGGAATCTGAGCCACAGCAAAAAATCAACCAAATAAAGACACAAGTCTGAACATTTAGATAAGGGACAAATATTTCATTTTACTAATTCTGCTCCCAGATTTTCAGTCTCATCAGCATTTAGCTGTAACTGGCTGCACGGTGTGTCCATCAAGCTACAGTCCTGCCTGACAGGAGTCGGCTCTTCTCTGATTCATTACTCGCTAACGTGGCTGTGAATTTTTATATTTACCCTCCAAACTGAATTTTAACCAACATTTGGTGGGTCTTAATTTGTTTCTAACATTGAAAAGAGTAAACAAAATGGAATTAT
>JBAFTB010000001.1:38474094-38484826 GCA_037177355.1 Melanotaenia trifasciata
TTAAGATACGGATACACGACTCTCTGTATGCATTTGTGACTTTCAACACGGATTTGTAGATAATATTGCTACAATAACAGCCCCATAGATGTGTTCACAAAGTCTACCACAACAACCATAAACAAGAGGTTTAGTTCATACATGTTTGGTATGTAATATTTTAGTTGAGATGAGTGACATCATCAAATTGAGGTGTGGTGATATCTGTCCCTAATAGGGGATCCTTGTACACACATGCGTGATCCAGTTTCCTGTTTTGTTGAGTGTTCCCGGGCTGTTACTAAAAAGAAGGTGGCGGCTCCTCTTCTCTGCCGAGTTAAGAGCAACATGGCTCCAGTGTATGTTTGTGCAACTGTGTGAGAGTCATGCTGTATGTGTGAGGGAGGGAGCCAACAGAGGCGCTCCACCCTCCTCTCCTTGTGATTGGTTCTGAAGTAACATGTCAAATGTGGACAAAACTACCTGTACTCGTATTTTTTATTTGTACTTGTATTTTCTGACCTACAGATTTAATACGTACTTTGTTATAAAACATGGGTACAAGTTAGAAATATGGAGTTACAAGTCACAAAACGTATGTCCCTGTTCTAGTTCCATAGAGAGTTGGTGACCACTAGTTTTTGTTTTGACTGGTAAATTTAATCCTTTTTTTTTATTGGTGAATGTAACAAACACGTAAAGATTCAGATATTTGGGTTTTTAAAGTGGAGCTACATGCTGTAGCAGGATGGAGGGAGGGGTGGAGGTGGGGGTGGTAGCAGGGTGGCATACCAAGTCCAGTCATTAATCTTGCAGGGATTTCAAAAAATGTTCACATCACAGGCCGGGAGCAGTCATCAGTGAATCCCACCGCGCCGGCTACGGTGACAATACGATGAAAAATTAAAGACTCGGGTTCATCACTCGTTTTATGCGCTGAAGCATATTTTGTGTAGTGCTTAGCAATATTAAAGCATAATTTATATTTCAGGAGTTTGACACCTTGACATTCTGGCACCTCTGTTTTGAATTTCAGCATGCGGTTTGACATGTTTGTATTAATAACATTATGATCTCGGAGGGCCATGGCCTCCGGCTACTTGAGCAAGACTACTAAAGAAAGAGATTTCAAAAGGAATTGTAGAGCAGCCCAGGGACTCGTCAAAATCAGCCCTGATACTGTTGCCCTGATAAAAATCCATTACCCACAAATGTGAGGGGGATGGTGGAGAGTGTGTCTACGTGGATGAAACTCAGGCCTGTGATTTTTTCTGTTTTCCCTTTTCTCTCTCTTTGTTTTTACATGGATGGACTTTATCACATCATCATCCTTCTGGCTCTGATTTCCTAAAGCATTTGAAGCATTTTTCCCCTTTTGAAAATCTTTATTTCTTCTCTTTTTTCTGTGCCAGATTGAATTTTTTAATCATTTTTTAATTTTATACAAATTAGGCAATTATAGGACGACTAATCTGATTCATTACAAATTATTATTTCCTCCAACTGCTGGTTTTGCTTGTTTTTATTTTATTTATTTCATATATTTATTTTGTATACACATTTGCCTGGTTTATACTTTCAACTTTTAAAATTTAATGATACTTTTATATCTTATTTGGTAGTATTTTTTTTATGTTGATTTGTATATTTTGTCTATTGATTTCTTTACTTATTATTATACTTAGCTTCATCTATCTATCTATCTATCTATCTATCTATCTATCTATCTATCTATCTATCTATCTATCTATCTATCTATCTATCTAATCAACTCTAAAGCGGGCGCACGTGAGGGAACGCCTTCCCACGCCCACATGGTCAGTTTTGGGAGTCATGCGTTACAGTAACGATGTTACTTTTTGGAGTAAGGAAGTAAAGTAGTGCATTACACTTAAAATATCGGTAACAAAATGACTTTACTGGACTACAGTAGCGTGTTTTTCTGCGTTACTCGAGCCGTGCTTGCCTACGTGTAAAGTTCTGATCTGTTTTAAATGGTACCATGGAGACCGATTTGCGTGACGTAGCTTCTTGTGCGCCAACTAAAGACAAACTGTCCGAATGTCCACCGACTCCCTAACCCTTCGTTAACTACATAGTGACTCATTCTCTTAGCGATTCGGACACGAAGCTGCTATTTTTCCCTCGACGCAGACCACGTGGCTTTCAGCTGTCACCACGGCAACCACAACACTCATCAAGATGTCAATCCAAATCCAATCCAAAGTTGTGTAAATATTTTTATATCCATCAGGGAAATGGCACAAGTTTTAAATTTTAGTGTCTTCTTATTGACGCTAATTCACCTTTTAATTGTTAAAATAAGAAGAGGTGATGAGGAGGAAAATGGCACTTGCTGCATTAGCAAGACACCACGTAAGTAAATTGTTGTTGTTTTTTTGTTGTTTGTTTTGTTTTGTTTTGTTTTATCCTGTTTATTACAATCAGACAACACCATTTTCTGGGCAAAGTTAAATGTATGTTTTGTCCTCATCTCAAATTATAGGCTGCTGTTACAGCTAGTTTTATGGGGGATCTGGGTCCTTTCTCTATAGAGAACACTGTAGGCCTTTATGTAGACCAAGAACATGCCTCAGCTCCAGCTGACATCACTTCCTCGTTATACATGTTAGAGTTTAACATTTGAACACTTATTGTATGCTGGGAAGCATTGATGGCGGCCACGTCAGGATCAAGCCCCCTGGTGAGAATGTGGAAAGTTATTTTAACAGGAAGCTTTTTCCATTCAGTTCCAGGCAGTCTGCGACCATAGAGGCAGATTTCTGGACATTTTTGTTGGATATCCAGGATCAGTACATGATTCCTTTGTACTAAAAAACAGCCCCTTGTACACCCAACATCTTTACCCACCGAACGGCTTCATCATTATCAGCAATGGTGGATATCCGTGCCTGTCACAGCCCATCACCCTCCCGTTGAAGCCCGATATAATCGACACCACTCCAGGGCACGAGCTGTAGTAGAGAGAGCATTTGGTCCTCTGCCACACGGAGACGGACCAGCTTCTCCACGTCCTCATCCGTCCCTAAAACGACAAAAAAAATGGCATATCATATAATACCACAAAACCTAAACATGTACCCAACTTATTTTCTGATAAGCAGTTAATAATTAGTTCTAGACAATGTCATGAACATCGCTGAGCAGATGCACGGAAAACTAAATGCGATCGTCGACTATCCTCAATTAATTTGGGTCATATACGTGGTCACAATGATCGAAAACCTTCACATCACAAGTTGTTTTTTTTTTTATTATTATTTCAATGCATTAACACTCAAATATTGAATATGATTAATAAAATACTTTTATAGGTAATTTCACGCTGCTCAATTTTTTTTGCCTCCTTGTGCCATGTTGAGCTTCTTCCCGCAATGCATTGTGGTCTATATTGACCCGTTTAGTGGCCATCGATGCTCACTACTTTTCAAGATGCATTGTTGGTACTTTTGATTACACTACTTATTTTTCTCTGGACATTTGGCCACTCCTAAAAAATGGTGTGACCCGTATATAGGGCACTATGTAGGGAGTAGGGTGCACATTCGGACACAGCCATTAAAAAATGGAGCTGGAGACGACGATACAGGATTTTGGTCAGTGGAGATATTCACATTATTTTCAGTTCAGTCCAGTTTCAGTCCAAACTTGTGGCAAAAAATCCTGCTCGCCAGTCAGTGGAAGGAGTCCTTCAGCAGCCGACCCGCCTACACAAGCAGCCGACCCGCCTTATCAAGCAGCCAACTCGCCCAAACAAGCAGCCGACCCGCCCAAACAAGCAGTCGGCCCACCTTATCAAGCAGCCGACCCACCTAAACAAGCAGCCAACCCACCTAAACAAGTAGACGGCCCGCAGAAACAAGCAGCCGACCCGCCTTATCAAGCAGCCGACCCACCTAAACAAGCAGCCGGCCCACCTAAACAAGTAGCCGGCCCGCAGAAACAAGCAGCCAACCCGCCTAAACAAGCTTTTTTTCAACATTTCCTGGAGCGCAGCAACTGGTAAGACAGAAATTAACAAGCTAGTTGCAGGTTCATTGTAGGAGACATGCTCCCCCTGTTGACTATTGAATCGCCCAGGTTTAAAAATACTAGATAAAATGATGAAGAGACAAGTGTGGCCATTTCTTCCCACAGACAGGGATGTTGTTGTTGTGGTTTAAAAGCCATTTTGTTTACAAAATACAGTAAACACTCTGCAGACAGGCAGTGATGATTCAACTATGATGTTTGTCCATGTCTACACGGTGAATTAAGAAATGATAAAGTAAAGTAATAAATAATGGTGTTACTTTTCAAATGCAGTAACTAGTAAAGTAATTTCATTAAAATTTACAGAAGTAATGAGTAACTAATTACTTTTTTAGAATAACTACCCCAACACTGCACATGGTGGCTATGAACGGTAAGGTGAACACCTATTATAAATATTAAGCACTTCATTTGCATGATGGCTCGGGAGGGAAGAAGTGGAATTTCTCATGAGTACCCAACTGCAGTTAAGATGGCTGACAACAGCGCCGCCATATCTCAACTCTATTCCGGAAGTCACGTGACCTTGCCACTGGAAATTGTTCTTCTTCAGCAAAAACAGACACAGGTTCGGCCCGTTGCTAGGATACGATCAATGCGTCCGCCATATTGGTGATGGCAAGAGAGCAGTGGACGGTTGTTGCATTAAAACTGGATTATATGTTTATGAATTTTGCAGCTGACTGGGTTTGTTTGTTTTCTTTGTCATTTTCAAATTTATGGTGGAAAAAATTAAACAACTACTATGTAATTGTTCAATAATTATCAGACAGATGTTCAACAGTGTTTTACAGTAAGTTGATTACATAATGAATGGAAAAAAATATCATTGTTTCAGTCAAAAGTAGATGTGGTTGTCCGTTTAATACTAAAGATCTTTTTTTGGCCTATTATTAACATAATCATTGTATTTCTCAGATTTAAAAGGCCTGCTTAAATTAAGCAGCAAAACACTTTTCATACGCCATCGCACCCATGTAACATAATTCATCTGGAATCAAACATGAAACGGTTAGAGTTGACTGTCGTTACTCTAATACTCTTGAAATGCTTCAAAACTGACATTAAATGAGCACGTGTATCTTTACTGATCGCCAATGTGCTCATTCAAATATTAAAACATTCCAGTATTTACACAACATTAATAGAACAAATAAACTTACAAATTGAGGATATTTGGCTTTTGATGTCAGAATGTGTCTGTGTTGCACTATAACCTTTATTAATAAACTTGTGTATTTATTGCACAACAGCTCTTCATTAAGATTATTAACCACAAATAAACCAAAAGACGTGTCTGAACCATGAATGGACGAGAAAATATTCTGGGTCAAGGACAGCTTGTATGTAAACAGTATATTTAGACACCATCAGGCCAGGCAACACCCAACCCATGACACTGTTGATGTAGCATATACCCACCACTGTTAACTGATCTATCTATACATTGTTTTGAAGGAATTACCATTTCGGATTGTACTTAAATGTCTTACATTTATGATATATCATTGTTTTGTGAACTACAGTCATTTTGCGTCAATTTCACCAGAAAGTTGAATATTCCTAACTTATGTTATTCCTGTAATCCAGTTAAAGTCAACTTGACAGCACATCACTCCTTAGGGCTTTTATAAACTCACCTCCAAGCAAGTCAGCAACTTTCAGGACTGATTACAGTTTGCATATCTTAATGTTCTTGGTGCTGAAGACGCCATCGTCTACCTTCAGAGCCAACTCTCAGCTGCACCACTCAGGCAGCACTTTGAGGATCATGTTCTTCAATTTCTCAAGTGCTTTTGATAAAATTCAGCTGCTCTGTTGTGAGAAGGTCCATAAACTCCAGGAAGATACCTCCCTGGATTCCCTGCTCCAAAACAGCTGACTCAATTATGGAGACACTGAAAACCTGCAGGGCTGTGTCCCTTGTGGGCCCAAACTGAGTAGCCGAGAGTTGTCTAGAGGAAAGGCCTGAGTGTACGTCTTAAGGAAGCTAAAATCATTCAATGTCTGATTGTTTTATGTCTTCTGTAAGTCTGTTGTAGAAAGTGCAAACTGCTTTCCAGCATCTGCTGGGGCAGCAGAACCTGAACCTGGGTCCTAAAGAAATCAAACCGATTAGTTCTGGAGCAAAGGGAGATGTGACTGTCCAGAGGAAAATACTGCATAAGCTGCTGGACATAAAGGACAACTGCACACCCTCCACACAACACTGAGGAAACAGTGTGTTCGATGTTCTTCAGGTTTGCTTGAACACAGAAAAGTAGAAGAGATCATTACAGCCAGTAGCCATTGTCCTCTAGATTAAGTAATTAATCATCATCATAATTGTTTCCTTAACAAAACAAACACCCTGTCACAACAACAAAAAGACTTTTTGATATTAATCAAGTATTTTGTTGACACCATCACACTGGTAACAATAAGAACTTGACTTAGAAGTTCTCATATTTGCAATTAACTTTATTTTCCATCACTAAATCTTTTAAGAACAAAGGAAAAAAAGGCAAAAGCTTGAACGAATATGATGAGCAAATAAAACTGAGTATTCCAAAATTAGGAGTAAAAAATGAACAATGAATAAAAAAAATGGAGGTTTACACCTACAGAAGTCTGCCACTGGTCATCATGAACCCAGTTTGTAGCCGGGTCAGTCCTTCATCGTCCAGGATGTTGATCAGGATCTGAAAAACAGTTAAATGATCCAGTTGTACCTTGTGGTGCTCTAAAGAATTCACTTCTTTGTTTTTTTTCTTACAAGTTTCAAATGAATAAAATACTGACCAAACTCAGCCAATAATTTACTCTCATTTCTTAAGCCTGCAAAACCGACCATATTACCTCTGGGAGCATGACATCAAACACCAAGTCTAGAAGCTTGATCTCTCCTTTCCTTATCCTGGCTCCAAACCCGTGACCTCCTCTACCACCCTCAGAAACGCAAAGATCTGTTCAGAAAAAGTGCAAAACAAAAAATCCATCTTTAAATACGTTATAAATGTGAACACACATACATACACATGACTGATAACATTTTCATACCCGCTGGTCACCTAAATTCAGCGCCCTTAGCTTTGGGTTTTAGCTGGAGAGAGATGGATTCTGCTACAGATAGTCTGTTTGAATGCGTCTCTCCACTCATCAGATCATCATGCAACGTCTGAAAGAAAAAAGTAAAGGGAGAACATGTAATCAGTGAAAGATGATGTAATTATTAACAGTGAAATATGTTTAGTAATTACCTTTATCTGATCCTTGGAAAACACGGCCAGAACCCCTCCTCTCTCAACTGTATCCACAATTCTGCAGACAATGATATATATATATAAAAAAAAAAGAATTTCAAGCAGCACGCGCAAAAGTTAAAGATTACATGACTGTAGTGACTTTATAAACTACATGGCCAATCATTTTTATAAATGTATGTTTATAGTACTAACAGATAATACTGGTTTTCTTGTTTTTAAAAACTGACTAATGCTCATATCAGATTTACAATACCTCCAAATTATTTTATGCTTGAAAAGACATGGGTTTAGACACTGAAAGATACTTTTTTGTTGTAAAGATGACAAGGATTTAGTATTAGTAATGCTCCCAAGCAGGCATTTTACTATGTTTAAATCAACATTCAGATTTTCTTAAAGAGGTGCAGTTCGCCAGCAAAATGTTGATCTTTTGCTGCTTTTTGCTTCTGTTACTCTTATGTGACAACAATTTATAATTTTGAAATTAAACACACATACACAATACAATTTATATGCTTGCACAGCAAGCTCAATGTAAACAATGACAAATCTGTCAAAAGCAGTAACTGAATAAAACTGAGAAGAGTCCGTTTAAAAGCACTTCGTTTTAATGGCAACACGGACAACTGTCCTTTCTGTTGCAATAACGTTAAAGCAAGAGGGTTTTTTGGTTTATTTTTATACATTCAGTCAGATGTAATGTTGTGTCATCCTTATAGATTATAGTCGATTAAGGTCAGGTACTGGAAGTGACTGGGCACAAATATATTTTACACTACAACCCACCAAAAGGCAAATTAAAGTCCCATACAACGCTGCCAAGCTTCTGATTAAAAGAACAGCTTCTTAGCAAAGCTAACGTTAGCCCGGTCCACTGAATCGCAAAGTGTACACTCGCTTTAGCAAAGCTAATGTTAGCCCGCAATGATCTCTAAAAATTTTATATATTGTATTTGTAGATAGCAAAAACAAAATGCATATTAGAGACGATACCACTTGTTAGATAGATGATAATTAAAACACTCTTTTACGTACGTTCTTTCTCTGTCACGTCTTACTGCCAGTAGAAGAAGAACTTCTTCGTCGGGTTCTGGACACAAGCGCGTGTTGCTGCCCCACAAAGAAGAAAACTTTCCGGTGTCGAGGTCTCCTTGCATTCCGGAATAGAGTTGAGGTATGGTGGCGCTGTTGTCCCCCATCTTAACTGCAGTTGGGTGCCCCTCGAATTTTTCGGGGCAGCAGGTGGCAGATGCTGTCATCGCAGTGTCGGAAGGAAAGACACGGCGGAGGCATCGGATGTTGCGGCTGGATATGTCAGTCGATAGAGCATTCGTCTACCATGCAGGAGATCGAAGTTCGAATCCCACAGAGGTTAACAGTAACGCCTTTCACTTCAGAATCAGAATACTTTATTAATCCCTTTGGAATTCCTCAGGGAAATTTGTGTTTCCAGTACAACCCATCCAAGACAGGATCAGGCATACTGAGGCAGGAGCCATTTCTACAGCGCTCCTTGGGGCCTTAGGTACGACGCTACAGCCCACAGTTAATCATTCTGGAGAAAAGCGTCTGCTAAATGACAATAATGATGCCGGTAATGTAGTCTTTTGTTTCAATGTATAAAAGAAATAAACCACACACTATATATAATAAGAGTTGCACTTACGTGGCCAAACAATTGCACACATGCACACTCACATACACAAAAACAGACCTACACACACAGTCACACAACATCTTAAAAAGCTGAATTTGAGAGACTTAAATTTGTTTTTGTTTACAATGCTGGACAGCAGGTTAGCGTAGAAGGCAAGGCAGTTTATTTGTACAGCACATTTCATGTACAGGACAATTAAACCCATATTAAGAAATAGTAAAAGGCAGCAACACATAGCAAGAATCACAATAAATCATAAATTACATTAAAATTATTAAAAAACAAGATCAATTAAAAGGTTACTGTACAGATTTCATGCACAGACATGAGAAAAGAAATGTTTTTAACCTGGATTTAAAAATGTCGACATTTGGTGAAAGTTTAATCTCCACTAGCAGTTTGTTCCACTTGTTTGCAGCATAACAGCTAAATGCTGCTTCTCCATGTTTAGCCTGGACTCTGGTCTGGACTCTGGTCTGGACCCTGGTCTGGACCCTGGTCTAGACTCCGGTCTGGACTAGTTGACCAGAGTCTTTGGATCTCAGAGCTTTGCTAGGTTTATGTTCTCTGAACATATGACAGATGTATTCTGGGCCTAAACCATTCAGAAGGGTTTTAAAATCTATTCTGTGACTGACTGGAAACCAGTATAAACTGGAAGCCAGTGTAAAGGTTTCAAAACTGGTGTGATGTGTTCAGATCTCTTAGTTCTGGTTAAAACTCTAGCAGCAGTGTTTTAGATGAGCTGCAGATGTTTAATGCTCTTTTTAGGAAGTCCTGTTAAAAGACCATTACAGTAATCCAGCCTACTGGAGATGAATGCATGGATGAGTTTCTCCTGGTCTTTCTGGAGACTAAACTTTTAATTCTGAAAAGAAAAGGAAAGCACATCAGCATCCAGCTGAGATACATCAGTATCTTAACCAGCTGCTGGCTCTGTGTTCTACCAGACGGGCACTTTCAGTGTCTAAAATATCCACAGCTTTCCCATGTAACAGGTGAGGTTCTGTATTGTTAATCAGCTGCAGTGATTTGTACTAAAGTTGCTGCACTTCCAGTGAAATTCTTCATGCTAGCTGTAAGCGGTGAACATCCCAGCTGTAAGCTGTGAGCATATTAGCTGTTAGTAGTAAACATGCTAGCTGTCTTCTCACATTTATGGAATTAGCTGATGATGTCAGAGTTTCCAGTAAGAGGCCAGCTGGTTAACTGGTTGTATTCACTGGTTCCAACATCTTAAATTTAGTCATTTTCTGTCTTCCTGAACTAAATCATCTTATTGAAAGTGATGATTTTTAACCATCATTCATCAACATTAACAGTGAGTCAGGAGATTCCTGATTTTATTTATTATCTAGGCTGTTTCTTATCAGGTTGTTGCCTGATAGTTGTATACTTTTGGGTCAGAATGTGTTCTGTGTAGTTGTTGGTGGACAACATACACAAATAAAACACAAGATTTTTTTTATTTAGCTTACAAATTAGTCCAGACGTTACAGTGATGCAGCTGTTGGTCTCTTTACCAGAGAACCCAATAATTCTGGACCAGATGATGAATCATTACGTTTAAAAAAAGCATTGCTGGTAGAAAAGAGCAGCAGCAGACACAGAGACGCTGTTTCTAGACTTTGTTTTCATCTGATTTCTCATGTCTATTCTTTCTTTCTTTTATTCATTTATTTTTTCGAACAAAGTTATAAAAAAAAAGATTCTCTTCTAAAAGATAAAATAAAATACATAACAAATCAAGAAGAACAAGAAAACAAGCAAGCAAAATCATCCAGTCCCCTTCTTTGTC
>JBAFTB010000001.1:38568146-38578436 GCA_037177355.1 Melanotaenia trifasciata
AGAAGATAGACCCGATGAAGAGGACGACCCGGTACTAGAAGATAGACCCGATGAAGAGGACGACCCGGTACTAGAAGGTGGACCCGATGAAGAGGACGACCCGGTACTAGAAGATAGACCCGATGAAGAGGACGACCCGGTACTAGAAGATAGACCCGATGAAGAGGACGACCCGGTACTAGAAGGTGGACCCGATAAAGAGGAGTTTAATATAAACTTAACAGAATTTAATATAAAGAAAATAACTGTGTGGTATTTTCTATGAAAATTGTTATCGTATGATATGAAACTGACACTAAGCAGCCAGGTCTTCGGACTGTTCCTAACCTCTTCTAGGAAATATTTAAGAAAAATATCAGCAAGATTTGTGTTCCTCTTAGAGAAGAGAGGAACTGGAAGGATGGAAGTTCCTAGTCAGTCTCGGCTTGATGTTCCCAGCTCCAGAGTGGGACTGGGAGTGAATGAAAGAGGGAAACAGGTTCAACTACACTGATAAACACTGTTTTTAGACATTGTTTGGAGCTTGGATCACTAGATGATGTCATGCTGCTGCTGTGGATTAGATGAGAAAGCAGCGGGGTTCCCTCACCTTCTCCATCTCTTGTCTGAAAGTAGTGAAGACTTCATTGCTTTTGGCCAAAGTGCTCTGAAACTCTTCAAACTTGTCCATGTAGAGGGAGAGCTGTGAGAAGGGATGAGAGCCACCATCAAACCTGGACTGGTCAGCGTGACAAACTCTGGGGTGTTTAGCGTGTCTACGTACCTGCTGTTTAAGCTGTCCCTCCTGCTCCTTCATCATCTCACACTTGCGTCTGGACTCTGTTGCATCCTTCAGCAGCTAAAGCATCACAACAAACACTTTTTAGCTCCAACAAAGACGCTGATCTGAGCTGATGATTCAGAAGAAGAAAGCAGATCTTACAAACTCTCTCTCTCGCTGCTGCTTCTCCTCCACTTCTTTCATCATCTCGGTGATTCTCTGCAGCTTGGTGTCCATCAGCTGCTGCTGCAGCTCCTTGTGCTTAAACACTTTGTCTATGTGCTGCAAACACACACACATTTCTGTCAGACTGAGGGACGAACGTCACATGATCAGCTTGAAGAAGGAAAATGTCATGGAGCCAACCTTTCAAACTGACTGTTACTAAAACATGCTTTCCATTTCTTACCTCCTTTAACGACAAGACATTTACTAGTAATTACACCACGTTTAACATTTTACAGCTCGATGCCTCATCTTAGCAGCTTTTACTATAGTAAAAAAGAAACAGTCAAACCAAATCCTAAAGAAATTAGTGTGTTATTATATTTTATAAATAAATGCAACATTTTTAACCCTTCAAAGCCTAATGTATGGTACATGATGGATAGCTGCTCTACACTCGCACCATCTTCTGCCCCCTGGTGGTCACCTTGTTGCACTACAATAATTCCAACATCACACAGTAATAAACCGTACATGTCCATTTTCTGTCCATTTTTTCTTGGGTCAGGCTTTAAAGGGTTAAATTAGTCCAGATGTTGACACCTGGGACTCTGCGGCAGAGGAGAGAAGATGTGCTTGTTAGGTTTTATTTTTTTTATTTTTTGTGGTTGTTTTTGGGTTAAAGAAAAAAAGATGCGCACGGTGTCGCTGTGGAGGACGACTCACCAGCCTGCAAAGCAGGACATGAAAGGCTGCAGAGAAACGAGGAAATACATCCAATACGGTTCCCCGCCTGCAGGAAAACCAGCAGCTTTTCACGCTACAGTAAAGGTAAATGGTTTGGATAAACGGCTGATGTTTATCTAACGTAGCACTGAAATAACATGTAATCGTGTCATTTGCTATGTTGTAATTACGTCAGACTCACGTCGGTATTACAGCGTAACATGATGTGTTCACGGGACGTTGCGTCATAACGACGATAAAAAGAAAATATTTTGTGTTTCAAACATAATTAACCCAACACGAGGTCGAGTCGCAGTCCGTAGAAGAAACAGCGTCTAATTCCAGATTTATTTTCACTGCTGTAGTTTTCTTTCTGTCCCAAGCAAACAGCAGCTATTCTGCTGAAGGACGCATTTTATTCATCTGCACATAAAGGAGATTTCGATGGAATTTACTTTGTTCTATTTTGTTTAGTTGGTATGAAAAGATAGAAATAAATAAATCATAAGATAATGAGACATGTATTGATGGGAAATGAATTTATGCATAACCGTGGTAAATCGTAAAATCCTGATTTCTCAGACCAAGTCGTACCAAGAAAATGTGTAATGGCGTGGCCCCGTACATGCAGCTCTGCTGGGCTCACCTCTTCTCTCAGCTCGTACTGTTCTATGAGCTTCTTCAGCTTCTCAGCCAGCTCCATGTTCTCCTGCCTCAGCTTGGTGTTGTGTGAGCTGTGCTGCTCCATCTGCACCTCGATGTCGCCCAGCGTCATCTGGAAGTGTAGCATGGCCTCCTTCCGCTGCTCCTCGTACTCTCTGGACCGCTGGGCGTTCTCCTCCTGTCGGGCAGAGGATGCTGCGTTTACTGTCCACCGGTCCTCATTCAGACATTCACACAGCAGCTGGTTTTCTATTCTACATGCTGGAGGCTTTCAGCGTTGATTTCTAGAGGAGCTGGAGGCTGAAATGAAAAATACTTCATCCCATATAGAAACTGTTATGTTGTAGTTGTTTCTGGTTTTTTCTTTTTTCAGAAGGTGATTAAATGAAATTCTTGCTCCAGACGGCGATGACTGCTGGCTGGAATGGCCTCGTGCTACAGGACATGGGAAAATAAAATAATTCTGACTGACTGAGCTTCACAAGCATCAAACCAGTCGTTTCAGCCACAGCAATCTGGTCTCCATCACTGGGAATTTGGAGCTTTTTCCTGTTAAAATTACAACTCATTAAGTACAGATGGGAATAAACTAGATCTCCTTTAAATGATCGTGCTTTTAGCTGTTAAGGCCAGGCGCCGCGGAGCACGGGCCATGCATCACTGGGTCCTGCTGCGGGCGTTTTACCTTCAGGGTCTTGTTGTGCCTCTGCAGCTCCCTGCAGAGACTCTCCAGCTTGCTGCGAGCCAGGATGGCCTTGCTGTGTTCCCCCTGCAGGTGGATCTTCTCCTTCACGATCTGAGACTGCTTCTTCTGCAGAGCTCTCAGCTGCTTCTGCATGCAGCGGCTCTCCTCCAGCTGAACAGATCCCAGTCAGAAAAGCTTCAGTTAACTGGTTTACTGGTTCAGAAAGGCTTTTATGTTTCATTTGTATGTGAATGCTGATAAAACCCTGACTTTGTAATAAATGAGAGTTTAAGTCGGTTTTTACTGAGACTGAGGGGTCTATTTTAGGGCTGTTTTTTTAAAGACATTTTTCTATAGATAACTTTTAAAACATGACAGAAGTCAGCACCAGAGCATTTTAACCCAGTTTAACCCCAGTAACCAGTCTGCTGTGTAGGCATCCAACTCTTAACTCTTTATATGAGGGTTCTCACCAAGTCGGCATATTTCTTGCACAGAGCAGCCAGTTTTTCTTCAGGAGTAGCGAGAGAGTTCAGAGCTTGCATTAAAAGAACGACCTCCTTCCCTGGAAAAAAAGACAGGAGAATATAAAAAAACTGCTTCAGGTGAAGATACGATGTAGACATGTATTCAAATATCCCTCCATAAAACCTGTGGTCATGATCAACAGCAATGCCAAAGAAAACCTCCTGCTTGCTCATTTCAGACGATCTGAAAGAGGAAAACCTTGTTAACAGGAGAACAGGTTCTAGGTTCTGAAACCTGCAGCGATGAACCTCACAAGTCAGCTCAGTGGTCAAGTCCAGTTTCTGTCAGCTGTCGAAAGTTAAACGATTTCATCTCCCGATTTTAATCCATGTTTTTATTTCTAATCTCTTGGACTACTGCATCGCGCTGGGCTCAGTCAGACCTCCCTCCATCGGCTGCAGCTGGCACTAAAAACGAGGGCAGGACTCCGGTCTCTGCTTCCCTTCAGGGGCTACCCGTTCCGTTCAGAGTCGATTTTAAAATTCTTCTATTTGTTTTTAAGTGCTTCCGCAGTCTCACCCCACAGCACCCGTCAGACCTCCTACACACCGTCAGGTTCCCTCCGGTCAGTAGACCGCCCACGTTTAACCGTCCCTCAGCCAAAAGGAAACTTAGAGGTGACCGAGCTGTGGAACCGGTTCCCTCTACGAAGCGAGGCCTCTTCATGTGCTGTTTTTTAACCACTGCTTAAAACCCATTTTTCTCTTTGGCATTTAACACCATATGTTGTTTTTGTGATTTTCTTTTGAAACTTTTTATATATACGGTTTAGCTGGCTGACCATGTTTTTACACTTACTGTTTTTATTTTGATGTGAAGCACTTTGGTCAACTGTGTTGTTTTACAGGTGCTATATAAATAAAGTGGAGTTGGAGTAGGTAAGTCCTGGCTCAGGTGCAAACACGCAGTTCTCCATCCATCTGCTGGAATAACCTGTTCCTCCATCTCCGTCACCTGACTCTTATGCTGCAGTCCCAGACGAAAACTTGAAAGTCTTTAGTAAATCTTCGGCGTTTTCCTGGAGTCATCGTTACGTTTCAGGTGGTAGTCTTCCTTGTCAACAACAAACAACCAATACACGAGCTCTGACAAACACAGAAACAGAAAACCTGACGGAACGCCGCCGCCGTGAGCTTCATGTGAGCCCATACTTTTCCAAGAGTTTTCCAAATCTTTTCAGTCTTCTGATGTGAGGCTAGCAGAAGTGAAGACCACTTCTTCATCTTCGTCTGCTGAGCTGCTGCTGCTACAAGGAAACGAGTGGAACAGAGAAAACTGGGAATATCTGCATCATTCAGTTAGAGCAGCATTCAAATGCTGGACGATGATCCGACTTTAATCAGAGGTTTCAGTAAATCAAATGCTCACCTGGAATTTAAACGACCGCTTCACGTTGCCAGCAGAAGACTGGATGTACAGCAGCAGTGTGAAAGGTAAAAAACCCATTTGAGTCCAATCCCAGTCCGCCGGCTCAGAAAGTCTGCTTTGTGTTTAAACCAGCTAGTAAAGTTTTGTACGCTCGGTTCAGTTTTCCAGATACCTGCTACTGATGCTCCGTCAGAGAGGCAGCTGATCTGCTTCAGCCTTGAACACTGTGGTTGTCATTTACAGAATCCACCTTTCGCAGACTTTCGACCAGCAGAAAACCAGTTTGGTTCTCGTCACGTCTGAATGACTCTGACCTGATCATGAAAAACTACAGTTCCTTACAGGAAAGCTGCACCTTCTGCATTCTTCAAACCGATGGTTTCATAATGGAACAGAATAAAACATAAACATCAAAATCCCCACAAAGTTTGAACTGTCAAAGCTTGTCCCAAAGTTACTGGACCCTGATGCTACTAAACGTGGGAGGATGAATTCTTCCTGACAACGTACTCTCTGGAATATTGTCAGATAATTCAGGGTAAAGGAAGCAGCGATGCACAGCTCACGTTTGATCAGCAAAAGATACACAGAGGAAGAAGTTGTAGAAGTAGAGTTAGAGGAAGTAGAAGAAGAGAAGTAAAAGCTCATTAATGCTCAAGGCAGCAGACGGATAAGCAGACAGACAGTTTCCTTCGTCTTCTGTGTCAGTTACGAAGGTAATTTGGTCTGTTTTCAGGGAGCTTAGCCATCCATCGCTTGACGCAGAGGATGGAGCAATACCACCGGACTGAGAAGAACAGCTGACAGCTGACATGCCACCAGGGAAAAATAACAAGGGATCGGGAGGGGAACAAAACAGCAGAAGAAGAATGAAGACGAGCACAACTGTGGAAACTGCGAGCTTTTGATTTAGGGCGTGTTGGGCGGTTGGAAACAACTTCATAGCGACGTGTTACTGCTGCTAACGGTGTCTGAAACCGACGTCGGCTCGCAGGACTGAACATTAGTGGAAGAACTGACCTAACCATGGAAACGGAAACACGCATGGAAGTATGAGGATGATGACGGATGACGTTTGAAACAAACGTCGTTATTACGTACGTAAGGGAGCATAAATGGGCCTTAAGAGGTAAAAGGCGTATAAAAAAGAAAGTAGAAAAGGCCACCATGTTTGTTATTAAACTAACAATAAAACTCTGAGGTGAACTCTGCACTGCCCCCTGCTGGATGTACTGGCTAACAACCATGCTGGCATGAAGCATGCATGGGGAGCATGTGGGCAGTGAGGTGACCACGTCAAGTCAGATCATTCTGATTTCTGGTTGGGTTCAAGTGCTTGTAAGATGCACCGTGGTGCTCCTACCAAAAGCCTTGTCCTCTCCAGTCTTACTGTCTCCTCCAGGATCAAGCTCTGCCTCCCCCAGGTCGCTGGGACTGTCCTCTCTGCCTGGAGTCTCCCCCCTTTCCTCCTCAGTGCAGCACAAATCCAAATGAAACCCCACATCTTCCTCCTGAAACCAAACACACACACATGGTAGCTGTAGCACAAGCAAGGAAACGTTCACTGAAATCTCTGCTAGAAGCTGAAGGTTCAGCTTTGATTTCATACTGAAACAACACATTCTGAATGATTACTAGTCAAGACAGCACTAGCATACTTTAATATTTTATTATGAAGTGGTTCTTCGTTTATTCCGGGGTTACGTTCTGAAAACGCTGCGCGAAATGAAATCCACCAAATGTATGGGGATAATTATCCCTCCTCGGAGTGTTTACAGACCTTTCCCAAACTATAATGAACATTTTCAAAATCCTCACACACTTTATACACTCTCAAAAACAGACATATATTTAACAACGTGAATTTCTTAATAATCTTAACAGCACATTGATGTTTACCGACCCAATCAAGAATTGAAGCACAGTGGGCTCATTCCTACAGTAAAACTTGAACATAATGGTTAAATAGGATTGACATATGCTTAAATATGCAGTGCTGCATTCAAAAAAAATCCACGACACAGCGAGACGCAGAAGATGAACCGCGACATGGCGAGGGACCACCGTATTTAACCTGGTTCAAGTTTTTATTTGATTTATTTTTTTTTACCTGTCCAGCATCATAGCAAGCAAAATGATCATCCGGCTGGGATTCTTTCATGTGCACAGAATTTCATTTCACAAATGTTTCTGACTGAATGACAATCAAGACTTCTGGTTCTGATATCAACTGCATAACAGGATGAAGGCAGGGTGTTTACCTGACATGGGCTGTCCAGCTCTGGTGGAGAATCATCTCCTACAATTCTTCTGCTCGCCAGATCAATCTCACAGACTCCTGATGTCTCCATGAGGTTCGCTGGGAAAAAGCTGGAAATTCACAGCAGGCAGGAACGTTTGGAAAACATGAACTTTTAATTGATTTGTTTAAAATCATTATTCTTTATCTTTATTCTTACACACACACACACATATTTGTGTTGTGATATAAAGTATCATTCAAAATTTGAGATTACATTTAGTGGGAAAAAGGTGTCCAAACTCATGACTGGTAGTGAGTTTAGGCCGGGGCGACTCAATTCGGTCCTACGAGGGTTAAAGGGATCCAACAACCTATGAAGTTCTGCACAATGACTCATTTATTTGTGTCATCGCTAATTTCCACCGGGTGCATGTGCTCCACAAGCATTTGCTGTTTTAGTCAATGGTTTGATTCCCACCGGGTGCCGCAGTGCGTCCCAGAAGCGCATTGTCGCAGCTCTCCGCTAAACTAACACGCCGAGTTTTACGCACCCAGAACGCGTCAAACTCCAGTCCAGTTAGGACCAGACAGGAAATCAGAAGCGGGAGCAGAGGAAAAGTTTCCTCTGATTTTCAAAACCCCCCCGTGCAGATTTACTCGCTGAACCATGTAAACATTGGTCACGGTGTCTACGTGGTTTCTTTTTTCTTTCATCACAGATGACGGAATCTTTATCCTGGAAGTGGAGAATCACAAGAGTCTCTAATTCTTCTGTGATTTCATGATCTCGAGGATCCTTTTAGGTGGACTGCACTTGCAGGTGCTATGCATCCGACACAATCCCCGTGTGGACTGACACGCTGCGGAGGTTGAAACAAAACCACGGCACAACCAGAAGGCGGCGCACACGCACCCCGTGTAAATTACGTCCAGTCCAATAACAGGACTGCGGCTCATGTTGGACCAAACTGAGTAGCCCTCGTTCAGGTTCTGGCAACTGCTTTGGTAGGCTCTGGCAGGCTGCAGCAGTCCCCAACAGCCCGCAACAGTTCCTGGCAGCCAGGTGCAGGACGTGGACGTTCCCGGCAGCCAGCTGCAGGCCGCAACAGTTCCCGGCAGCCAGCTGCAGGACGCAACAGTTCCTGGCAGCCAGCTGCAGGACGCAACAGTTCCTGGCAGCCAGGTGCAGGACGTGGAAGTTCCCGGCAGCCAGCTGCAGGACGCAACAGTTCCCGGCCACCAGCTGCAGGCTATCTCTTTTCTCTATGTGTTTGCCCTGTGATGGACTGACAACCCAATGTTACTAAAATCTAGCATTAAGTCTGTTAAACATCACAGATGGCAGCAGCCTAAACCAAGCAACATACAATTAAAGTACACCAAGAGGGTACAATCTGATCTGAGTCATGTTTTCCAGACACAGCTGCTTCTGAGATTTCTCCAGCATCCCAACACCACGCACGTTACACTGTCAGCCTGGTAACTGGCGGAAGTTAACACCATTAAAATACAGGACCGAGCTAATTAAAGTTAGCTTACATAAACCTGACAAATTACGCATTTTAATCACGTGTTGGTGTAATACTTCTGGACTACTACTATCTGTGCTCTATTTACTATTATTAGTTATATGGAATTACCCAAAGGTCCGTCTCGTATTAGCACTAGCTTAGCTTTAGTTTCCTGCGTGACTCCGACACTGCCAAGCACGGAAAACGTTTACCAACTTCCGAAAAGTAGCAGAACAAACCAGAATACAGGAATTAGCATTACCTGAAATTTTTAGGTAGGATCAAAGGAGTAAACACAGCAGCTTTAAACCCGAATCATCACGAATTCGCCATCATCAGCGCGATATTTTTATGAGCGAGTTAATCATAAATCTGTGAAAGTGGAAAGGGGATCCGACATGACGTTTTTCAACCAGGCGAGTCAGAACGGCGCGCGTGGGCTTCTGTTCCGGGTCATGTTAGCTAACGAGCATTTAGTTCTGAGCCCCAGTAAATTAGCTTCCACTAACAATTGTATTATAAATCCACATCAAAGACATGTCAAATATTCTACTGGATAACAACGAGTAACCGACAAGTTACTACTCACCAGGCACATTTCTAAATATAACGTAACATTGGGTAGCTATATATAGCAGTGCTAATATTAAGCTAGCAGCTAGTTCGTGATTAGCCCTGCTGGCTAACAGCAGAAGTGAACTTTACTATGACAAATACTGAACGGGGGAAACTGAAAGCAAGACCTGTCTTCTCAAGCTAATAATACTAAGTCACATATTGTGTTAAAGTCGCTCAAAGTCAACGTGCAACAATAACAAAAACTCAAATCAGATGTTTAAATACCTAGCGCACCTACCTGAATGTTTTCACTGAGGACTGGTCGAAAGCAGGGCGCGAGGATCAAGTTAGCGGCCAGACAACGGAGCACACTTCCGGTTAGACCTCGCTAAAATACCGGTGTACAAACATACAGATGTGCATTACTGTGCATTACTGCCATCAATTGCTAAGGACTGTGCTCTATATTATCTTAATCAGCCCTGTTGTAGGTTATTTATGATTATCCTGGGATCATATTTTATTTATCCCTCGTGGAATTTGTAATGCAGTAGATTAATACGTTAAAACAGCTATTTATGTATTAACATATTTATTTGGATTTGAAATAATAAATGATGAATTATCAGACAGTCTTGTTCTGGAGGTGATGACTGTTGGCAGGAATGAGCTCATGTATTTTTCTTCAGACCTGAAGAAGCCTCTGAGTGAACACACTCTGTTTCTTCAATGTGTTGTGTGGAGGACGTGAGGACATGTCCATCATGTCCAGCAGCTTGCACAACATTCTGCTCTGAACATCAGTTCCAGGATCCAAATAATTTCCCAGAACAGCACCAGCACTTCTGGATCAGTTTCTTTGAGTCTCTGGTTCTGGTTCTGGTTCTGCTGCCCCAGCAGATGCTGCAGAGCAGACTGAACTCTCCACCACAGACTGATAGAAGATGCAACGTGTTGGTTCAGACTTTGAAGGATCTCAGCTTCCTCCAGAAGTAGAGTCTGCTCTCTTCTTTCTTCTAGATGCTTCTGTGTTGCATTTCCAGTCCAGTCTGTTTTCCAGATGTTCCTCCACCACCTCCACCTC
>JBAFTB010000001.1:38622019-38633848 GCA_037177355.1 Melanotaenia trifasciata
GGAATGACTAAATTAGTCCTGGGAATGAGTAAAGTGATCCTAGGGAACGAGTAAAGTAATCCTTGGAATGAGTAAAGGAATCCTAGGAATGAGTAAAGTCATCCTAGGAAAGAGTAAAGCTGTCCTAGGGATTAGTGAAGTAGTCCTACGAATGGGTAAAGTTGTCCTAGGAATGAGTAAAGTAATCCTAGGAATGAGTAAAGTCATCCTAGAAATGAGTAAAATAATCCTAGGGATTAGTAAAGTAGTCCTAGGAATGAGTAAAGTAATCCTAGGAATAAGTAAAATAACCCTAGTAATGAGTAAAGCAATCCTAGGAATGAGTGAAGTGGTCCTAGTGATTTGTAAAGTAATCCTAGGAATAAGTAAAGTAGTCCTGGGAATGAGTAAAGTGATCCTAGGAATGACTAATTTGTCCTGGGAATGAGTAAAGTGATCCTAGGGAACGAGTAAAGTAATCCTTGGAATGAGTAAAGCAATCCTAGGAATGAGTAAAGTAGTCCTAGTGATTAGCAAAGTAATCCTGGGAATGAGTAAAGTAGTCCTAGGAATGACTAAATTAGTCCTGGGAATGAGTAAAGTGATCCTAGGGAACGAGTAAAGTAATCCTTGGAATGAGTAAAGCAATCCTAGGAATGAGTAAAGTCATCCTAGGAAAGAGTAAAGCTGTCCTAGGGATTAGTGAAGTAGTCCTAGGAATGGGTCAAGTTGTCCTAGGAATGAGTAAAGTTGTCCTAGGAATGAGTAAAGTAATCCTAGGAATGAGTAAAGTCATCTTAGAAATGAGTAAAATAATCCTGGGGATTAGTAAAGTAGTCGTAGGAATGAGTAAAGTAATCCTAGGAATGAGTAAAGTAATCCTAGGAATAAGTAAAATAATCCTAGTAATGAGTAAAGCAATCCTAGGAATGAGTGAAGTGGTCCTAGTGATTTGTAAAGTAATCCTTGGAATAAGTAAAGTAGTCCTGGGAATGAGTAAAGTGATCCTAGGGAACGAGTAAAGTAATCCTTGGAATGAGTAAAGTAATTCTAGGAATAAGTAAAGTAGTCCTAGGAATGAGTAAAGTAGTCCTATGAATGAGTAAAGTAGTCCTAGGAATGAGTGAAGTAGTCCTGGGAATGAGAAAAGTCATCCTAGGAATGAGTAAAGTCATCCTAGGAATGAGTAAAGTAATCCTAGGGATTAGTAAAGTAATCTTAGGAATGAGTAAAGTTGTCCTAGGAATGGGTAAAGTAATCCTATGAATGAGTAAAGTTGTCCTAGGAATGAGTAAAGTAATCCTAGGGATTAGTAAAGTAGTCATAGGAATGAGTAAAGTAATCTTAGGAATGAGTAAAGTAATCATAGGGATTAGTAAAGTAGTCCTAGGAATGAGTAAAGTAATCCTAGGAATGAGTAAAGTTGTCCTGGGAATGAGTAAAGTAGTCATAGGAATAAGTAAAGTAATCCTAGGAATGAGTAAAGTTGTCCTGGGAATGAGTAAAGTCATCCTAGGAATGAGTAAAGTTGTCCTAGGAATGAGTAAAGGAATACTAGGAATGAGTAAAGTTGTCCTAGGAATGAGTAAAGGAATCCTAGGAATGAGTAAAGTAATCTTAGGAATGAGTAAAGTAATCATAGGGATTAGTAAAGTAGTCATAGGAATGGGTAAAGTAATCCTAGGAATGAGTAAGGTTGTCCTAGGAATGAGTAAAGTCATTCTAGGAATGAGTAAAGTAGTCATAGGAATGAGTAAAGTAGTCCTAGGAATCAGTAGAGTTGTCCTAGGAATGAGTAAAGTAATCCTAGGAATGAGTAAAGTAGTCATAGGAATGAGTAAAGTAATCTTAGGAATGAGTAAAGTTGTCCTAGGAATGAGTAAAGTAGTCCTAGTCAATGAGTCAAGTATTACTATGACCACGAGGATCCAGAAAGAAGTGTATGCTAGATGCTGCAGACATCTTCTGTATTTCTGCATCATAGGAGAGTTTGGTGAAGAAGGGATTCAAATCTAAGAAATCCAGGTCATGGACGGACATCACTGTGTGATTCCTTCAGTCAAGATGTTTTTTAAAAAAATGTGCATATAGCCTCATTGATAGGATCAGTAGACAAACACTGATGTACACGTGGATCGTGGTATATTGGCTCTTTTATTAAACAGCCTTCAGAAGCCTAAAGCAGCATATGAGCCAGTTTTATGGTGGAAAGTCTGACACATTTCTAAATATGCATTCTCTTCCATAACTCCCACATTTAGCCCACACATTAGTCCAACCAATTCATGAAATAATGATCTGGCTTAGGAAAATCAGTCTGTACCTCAAAAATGTGGTTCTTTTACTATATTCCGGTAATGTAAACAGCTATAATGACGTTGACCTTCCATTAGAAAGGACGTGGAGATCCAGAGACAGAAGGTGAAACAGATGTTTGGAGAGAGAGATAAAACCGATCCAAAGAAAGAAGAAGCGACTCCTTCCACTGGTGGGTCTGATGTAGGTAATAAAACTACAGGATGAGAGCGATGATGCTAAACAGCTGCCCACAGATCAGAGCATTTCATCCTTTTCATGGAAATAATGAAGGTGAAGACAGACCAGATAAGACTGGAGGACATAAAGAGATTGATCCTTTTCTACATTTCCATCTGGTCAGATTTAATAATGAGCTTTAAAGTCTGTATGAGATGATCTTTAGTGGCTCCATTAGCAGCAGGTTAGCTGATACAACAACACATTTGCAGTGTTTTTCGGTGTAAGTGGAAACCATTACTGCTGCTCCCAGAGGGTTATTCAGGAAACCGCCAGCTTAATTTAATGCTGCATTTAGCAACACCCTCTGCACAGTGGCCCCCCCAAAAAAGTCTCCAAGATCCAGAGGGAGGGAGTCCATCAGTCTCCTTCACCACCTGCTGATCCACGCATTTAATTTCTCTCCACTTCCATCATCAGAATTTTCTCTTTTCTATTTTCCTTCCTTTAACCAATGCAGCTGAAGTGCACATAAGCCCCTCCCCCGCTGTATTGCTGCTGGGCAACTTCTCAACTCATCGTGTGTGTGTGTGTGTGTGTATGTAAACAGATGCTGCAGACCTCTGGGTGTCTCATGTAATCAACACTGCAGCGTAGCACAGCTGTACTGTTTTGTTTTGGCTTAAATATAGAAAAAAACTGATGGAACAATCATTCACTCCTCCTCATGCACACACTCACACACATGTACGTGCATTAAAGTGCACACAGAATGACAGAATGAGTGCCTAACGGTGCGGTATACCAGGTCATCCTGCAGCATCCTCCACAGCGAGGCTGGAAAACGTTCAGAATCTTTATAAATGAGGACAAAGTGGTTTTTAGTGGGTTCTGTTCACTGCTGTGACAACACACCTAAAATCAGCTTGTCTCGCTGAGATGATCCCAAATTCAGATTTTTAATATGGTATGAGTAATAACTGTTGTTTATGCGTTAAAATTTTACCACGTTAATTCCACAGATTAATCTCTTTGTATTCATATGAACAGCCCTAATTTTTTTCACATTATTTTTTTATTTGATCTTATTCTTATTTCTATTCTTTTTTAAGCATTTCCTGACATCCCTTTTTTCTATTTTTATTTATGTTGATTTCTGCATTTTCTTGAAATGCCCAGAGGCTAGAGTTGCTAATTAGCTTAATGGTACATAGTCTATATGCAAAACATCAGTTGTACTTTATGTCTTCTATCTTTCTGGATGGATGGATGGATGGATGGACGGATGGATGGACGGACGGATGGATGGATAAATCAATACTATGTACCCATTCAGCAGCATCTGAGGAACTGCTTTGTTTGAGGCATTTAAATGTGTTGTTTTTTTTTTCATTTCCAAATACTGTAAGAGACATTGTGTAAATAAATCCTGTTAACCATCAGAATCATTTGGCACACAGTGAAATAGAAGAAAGAAAAAAATACTTTGAACTGCTGAATAGCAGAAATACTTGAAGAAGGAAACAGAAAGCTTATCGGCTCCTGAACATTTAACTGGAGAAAAAGGAGGTGAATCAGTTTCCATGTTGCTGAAACATGGTGCTGCTATCATAATCACAATTAGATATTATCTCTGTTTTGATAATGTGTTTATTTAGTTCTGCGCTCAGTGAAGTGTGGGGTTCAAATTACATGTTTTTATTTAACAGAATTCTACAAAGCAACCCTGAGATCCAGTATGTTTAATCCATTAATCCCCATCCACATATACATTTAAACCTCCTAAACAGGCCTTTACAGAGTAAAAAAGAATAATAATCAGGTTCATCTTCTCGTTCTTGGTATCTAGGGGCATTTGGAAACATCTAGGGACATCTGGGGACCTCAGAGAATGGATTCCCAGAAATGTTGTCAGTCACTATGCCTGACTAAATTACAAACTTCGAGTCCCAGTAGAAAAAAACATCATTGTCATGTTTTATTAGCTTTTGTAGCTGATTTTGTCCCATCAGAAAGAGCTTCAACTCTCACCTCCTTCAGAGCTTCAGCCATGTCCCTGGTGAGGTGGGGGCACTCAGTCCGAGCGGACTATGTTCCGCACCTCCATTGTTGAGGCGGCCAGCTGGAGCTGTGGCTGTAAGGTCGTCGGTGCCTGTCGCGGCGGTCATCCCTGAACTCGTTGGTGGACACCAGCAGTGAAGGATGCCGTCAATCTGAAGGGAGTCCTTTTGGGCCTATTTGAGGGGCAGAGTCTGGGGGACCCTAGTGTGGGCTGTCCTATCTCTGAAGCTGAGGTGGTTAAAAAGCTCCTCGGTGGCAGGGCCCCTGAGATGATGCTCTGGATGCTGTGGAGCTGTCTTGGTTGACATGCCTCTGCAGCATCATGTGGACATCGGGGACAGTGGATCTGGACTGGCAGAGTGGGGTAGAGTGTGGTCCAACTACAGGGGAATCACACTCCTCAGCCTCCCTGGTAAGGTCTATTCAGAGGTTCCTGGAGAGGAGGGATAGTGGAACCTGTCCACATGTGGACCAGTGTCCTTGTGGCAGTGACCAGCCCGTTCTCAGTACGCCTGGCTAAACAGTTCTTACTCGCTCGAGTTTTTACACTCCTGAAGTGGAGACTGTGGTTGGCATGTTTTATCCGCTGATTGGTCAGTTTCTGACAGACACTGTCAGGGTCTTTAAGGGGGCATGGGAGTTCACCCAGCCTGTCTACGTGTGCTTTGTAGAGTTGGAGAAGGAGTATGGAGTACTGGACACCCTTGTACGAGCTGTCTGGTCCCTGCACAAACGGGGCCAGAGCTTAGTCCGCATTGCCGGCAGTAAGTCGGATTCATTTCCAGTGACGGCTGGACTCCACTGAGGCTGCCTTTTATCACTGATTCTGTTCACAACTTTTATGGACAGAATTTCTAGGATCAGCCGAGGTGTTGAGGGGATCCGGTTTGGTGGCCTCAGGATTGGGTGTCGTCTCATTGCAGATGTGGTTCTGATGGATTCATCAGGTCGTGATCTCCAGCTCTCACTGGAGCGATTTGCAGCCGAGTGTGAAGAGGCTGGGAAGAGAATCAGCACCTCCAAATCTGAGACCATGGTCTCAGACCATGAGGTTCTAACCCAAGTGGAGTTCACGTATCTCGGGGTCTTGTTCATGGGTGAGGGAAGGATGGAGAGGGAGATAGACAGGCGGATCGGTGCGGCGTCTGCAGTGATGTGGACTCTGCATCGATCTGTCGTGGTGAAGAAGGAGCTGAGCTGAAAGAAGAAGCTCTGGATCTACTTTCCTACTCTCACCTATGGTCATCTGCTGTGGGTAGTGACCGAGGGAATCGCGAATACAAGCAGCTGAAATGAGTTTCCTTCGCAGGGTGGCTGGACTCTCCCTTAGATAGGGTGAGAAGTTTGGTGATCCAGGAGGGGCTCAGATTAGAGTCGCTGCTCCTCCACATCGAGAGGAGCCAGATGAGGTGGCTCGGGCATCTGGTGAGGATGCCCACTGGATGCCTTCCTGGTGAGGTGTTCTGGGAACATCCCACCGGGATGAGGCCCCCCAGGGAAGACCCAGGACATGCTGGAGGGACTACCTCTGTCGGCTCTCCCCAGAGGAGGGAAGTCTGGGCTTCCCTGCTTGGGCAGCTGCCTCCGAGACCTGATCCCGGATAAGCACCAAGAAGATGGATGGGTGATTATGTCTGTCATGTTTTCAGCACTTTTGAGGACCAGTTAGGATGCAGGATTTCCTGTTGGCCTCACAGACAGACACAATCACAACAAAACAAAACAACTACACAGATGAAGCCAAACTGGTCAGAAATAGTTTTCTTTTATACTTCTATAATTGAGTCTTTTTCCCCTCAGTGTGATGCCAGAGACGGTCTCACCCTCACAAATCTGTAACGACCAAAACTACTGTAAAAAAAAAAAACACACACAGTGGCTTGCTCTGAATAAAACAGAAAATCCTTTTTTATTCCTCTTTATTTTATTATTGAAAGCTTTGGACGTCCACAGGATGTTGATGAATGTTTTACTTTGATGAATTTTTACTTGGGAAAAATAAATGCTTATTGATGAAATGAGCTGTATTGGTATTTTTAATATTTCCTAAAATGAACGGTTTTTGTAAAAGAAAAAATCAAGTGATATATTGATGCAAACATAATCTGCTGTAAAAATAATCTCAGTCCAGTTAACAAGTATGCTATGTTTTGAATAACTTCCCTTACAAACTAATGTTATTTCCAGACAATATTGTCTTCAAATGTAGAAAGGAGGAAGATCCTGTAGGCCGGGGAAATCAGAAGCGATACATTCATGCTGTTTTTGTGGCTTTTCTGTAGAGTAAGATATTAGAATAACACCACCCTGAATCAGTCGTGTTATCATCTCAGTTTCCTCCTTTCTCTTCTTCCCTTTACCAAACTAGTTGTCTTTGTTCAGACTTCACCTTCATTGTCCTATAAAATATCATCCAATCAAAGCTACCTCCCCTCCTCATCTGTCTCTGCATCCCTGCATCCCGTCTTCTCAGCTCCCCTCCTTTTAACCCACGCCGCTGCTCGAATCAGGCGGTAAATGAAATCTCGGTGGCGTTGAAGCATTTGGTTGATGGACTCTTCCCAGTCTGAATGAATTTATGTGAACATTAGCTTAAGTACCGATTCCTCTTTCAATCAAATACACTGGTAGAAAAAAGGGGATGTTGACCTTATGAAACAGCTTAGAAAAGCAGATGGTGCCTTTACTGCATCCTGACCATATTTATTGGATATTTATTCATCCAGACTGTCTAAAAAGCTCTTGTAGCTTGTGAAACAGCTCAGTCTGTTCCTGGACACATCTTATTTAGATTTTCCTTCCACAGTGTCATGTTTCTATTCATCTTCCATCACAGGAGACAGCTGAATAAGAAAAATGTTGCTTCATGAAGTCATTTAATATGTGATTGAAGGTTTAACCAGCTGAATCAGTCCTTTTAGTCCAGAGAAGAGCCGGGTGACCGTCTGAAACCATGATCTCTGAACATCACTGTCCCTGCTGTGTCCACAGGAGCTGGCTGATCTTCGCCATGTCCACGCCAAGCTGAAGAAGCAGTTCCAGGAGAAGACAGCAGAGCTCGCCCATGCTAATCGGAGGGTGGAAAGCCACGATGCTGAAGTCAAAAAGCTTCGACTGAGGGTGGAGGAGCTCAAGAAGGAGTTGGGACAGGCAGAGGACGAGGTAGGACCATGACTGAAGAGGTTGTGTTTCTCTGCATAATGCTCCAACATGGTGAGGTCCACCAGTCCAAAAAGAGTTCAGTACCTTAACAAAACAGACAGATTGACTCCCTCTTGTCACAGAACAGAATGAAAGTCTTCTCTTTGGTCAGAAGCTAATTTTACTATTAAATCCATGCAAGTAGGTGCATAGTTTTCCTCTTTTTTTCACCCTCCCCACATATTCAGAATAAACATACAAATTCACCCGTGTGGTATCGAGGATGAAGCAATCCCTGAATCCCTCCCACTCTCCCTGGTGGCGACTCCCTATGAACCTCCAACCCAGGGTCTCTCCCAAAATAAATAAAAAGGAAAAACACGAAGGTTGGTCAGTCTACACCCTTTCTCTAAGTGATGGGCAGCCTCCCACGTCTGCAGTGTCTTACCACTGGCCCCATGCACATGAGCCACAGACCATTCCAACGAGACCATTTTCAGTCATGAGCTGGCCCAGTGTGGTGGTTGCCACTTGAAGGACAAATTTAAAGAGGAATCATCATTAAGCAAAAGCAAGGCTGGAGAGACTGGAATCCTGATCTTCATGTCTCTGAATGTGAGGGCTGTCGAATCCCACCAGGGCACAGGCATGCTCCTCCGTGTTCTCTGATATACATACGTCATCGGCTTTACCTTCATGAGGACTTGTTTTCCTACACAATCAAGTAGTTTCTCTGCGTAAACTAAACTCTTTTTAAGATCTGTTATGATGAGTATCAATGGCAACAGAAGACTTGTTTACCAGCTGGATACATCAGTTAAGCTAAACTAGCAAAATACCACAACAAATCCCACACGAGTTGAAGAGGAAACAAAGAGGATGCAGGGCCGGAGGAAGACAGAGAGAAAAGAGGAAGAAATTCAAACCATTTTTCTAACTGCTCTGATGGGAAATAGACAAGCTCAAAGCGCTAACATGGACACAGAAGGAATACAGAGCATACATGGATGCAGGAACACATCCAGGACTCTTGTATTTTTACTGCTTTAAGACTGAACCAGCAGACTGAGACAACAAAGTTAGCAGAAAGCTAAAAGGAGGTGGTCCTGCAGTGGTTTTTAACTTGGACATGTCTCTTCTGGAGACCGGCCTGGTTCTAATTGTCCAGAGAATAATGCTGCTCAGGCTGCTGAAAATGACGGACATTTCGTCACTGCCTCTACACAACACAGTGAGGAAACAGTGTGTTCACCCAGAGGCTTCTTCATGTCTGCTGCAAGATAGAAAGAGACCTGTATTTTTCATTCCCACCAGGATGGTCCACTAGATTCGGTCCGATTGAGGACTCAGTTCAGATGGGACTGAAAGAGACTGTGTTCACCCTGCACGACTCAAACAAGCCAGACCTTTTAAATAACAAATTCCACTCTCCGCCAGAGGCCGCGCTGCACCAAGAATTACTGCAGGAGAAGACGAGAAAACCAACGAAGAAGAAAACTGTTTCATCTGTTGGCTGATGCAGAACAACTTTGGTTTCTAGTACATACCAGTTAAACATGGAGCTGCATCAGATCCTAGCGGTCTTTCTATAAGAACTTTTAGAGTTCTTCCACGCCTGAGTGGGAGACTCTTCTCCCGTCCAGAGCCACCTATCGTCCTACAGGCTCTGATGTTTTGGTTGTATTTACCCACAATGCTGTGCACCAAACCCACAATGCACTCTGTTTGAAATCCGCTTCCTGTGTTTGGTCCACTTGAAACAGACCAAGAACTGCATTTGTAGGTGGGCCAAGACCACTTCTTTGATCCGAATCCCCAAACAAAGTGATTTTTCCAGCACAAAGACCGGGATTCTAATCGAAAGCATCCTTAGTTTCATTTTAAATGTGTGAACAGACGGCAGGTTTTTAACGTCCAGACCTGCTGAAACAATCTGAATCAGGTTGGTTTTCATCCCACTGCCATTATTTTAGTAAAGAATGATGGAATATCAGAATTTTAAATCTTAATCATTTTAAATGAAACACCACAACTCGAGCCATTTCTTTTGTTTTGCTTCCAAGAACCCAGACTTTATGTTTTCAGTGGTCCTGATCAGAAGGCCTCCAGCTTTCGGAGAGTCTTTCTGTTTTCTGGGACTTTTTTACTCATTTTTAGTCCAATGATTTATTTTTCTTTTTATCAAGCTGCTAACCACTGATACATGAATCATTCCATCCTGAAGAAGGGAGCTAACTGAAGGGATGAACCAGTTAACGTTGGATCTCCAGGTTAACACATGTCTCAGCAAAAAAAACAAAAAAACAAACAAATAGATTTTCTGATAAAATGTCAAAAAACAAGGTAGCTGAAGACGGAGCAAACCTCTGGATAATCTGAGTTTACTAAATGAATTTGAGGCCTGAGTAACATTAATAAATTTAAATATTGTTTATCTCTTCTCAGTAATAATTAAACTTTGTGGGATAATTCAGTTTATTTTCTTTCTTCTTTGTTTTGAGAAAATATTTTTGGTATTTAGCCAAGTTTCTTTCTGTAGGGATTAAACTTCTAAATAAGATGATGGGTAAAGGACCAGCATGCACTGGGGCAGCGTGTGGGTTTAGACCAGTGCAAGAGAAACAGCAGTCTGGGAAAAATGTTTGACTTCTGGAAATCTGACTTCTTTTTGCATAAAGAGCTGGTCGAGGGTGCATCATTATTTTGGAAAATGTATTTTCTTGAGGAATCTTCCACATCATGTTTATGTGTCCAGTGAGGAAAGTGCCATCATTGTGAAAAGCGGTGAGCAGGTGGAGCGGAAGCTTTTACTGTTTCTGTTGTAAATAAAGGCGTCCTGCTTGTTTGTTATTGTGTGTTTAGCTGGACGAGTCTCATAACCAGACAAGGAAGCTGCAGAGGTCTCTGGATGAGCAGGTGGAGCAAACTGAGAATCTACAAGTACAACTGGAACACCTCCAGTCAAGGTGAGACACACCTGTGCTTCAACCATCACAGCTAAGTGCCTGACCACAACTGCCGCTCACACTTAAACATTCCTTCCATTTCTACTTAAGTATTTCCCCTCTTAACTAAAACTAAAATGTCTTCATTTAAGCAGGATGGCAGGTACAGGCACAGACACACAGAGCAGATGCTACAGAAGCAGCATGATCTGTTACCTAACTGTACCAGCAGGTCACAGCTTCTACTGGGGTCACCTGGCTGCAGGTGAACTGGCTTTATGTATGTAAATATGATGCTGCATGACGACCTGCCTCTGCAGGCTGCTTGAGCTGGCTGCTTTCTCTGATGTTGAACTCATGGTTATCATTAATGACTTTTCAGTGTGCTCCAACTTAAGTAGGTTTTGGAAATGTGTCTTATTCTATTATTAGGGGGGAGTGCACATGCGCTTTGTATGTGTGTGAGTTTGTGTGTGATTGTGTGTGAACTACTATGAGGTGTGTTTTAACTTTTTGCTACTTTGGTGTGTGAAGGCTTTTAAATTTTGTTTTTTGTTTTTTTTATAATTTTTATTTTTTTAAACATTTTCAACAGTATGAACAAAACATACATGGGAAGAGTACCTATCATCCAATATGTAAGAGCAGATTTCCACAATCGGTAATTTTACACAAAGTCCGGCCTTATAGGTTTTACATACTCAGTCCATTTGGTCCAGATACTGTAGAATTTGTCCTTTTGCATCCTGAGGGAGAAAG
Organism: Melanotaenia trifasciata; assembly: GCA_037177355.1. Taxonomy (NCBI): domain Eukaryota; kingdom Metazoa; phylum Chordata; class Actinopteri; order Atheriniformes; family Melanotaeniidae; genus Melanotaenia; species Melanotaenia trifasciata. The sequence goes on from JBAFTB010000001.1 coordinate 38,633,380, forward strand.
ACAACTTTTCCATAACGTAAATTTCGTGTACTATATTGACCCACTCTTCTATGGTGGGGGGCTCCGCTTTTAGCCATTTTCTTGTGATGGCTTTCTTGCTCGCTTCCAGTAACACCACAAATAACCTTTTATCTGTGTTTCTCCATTTTGTTACATTTACATCACCAAAATATACATTTTCACAACTACAGGATATTTTGGTACCAAAAACATTATTTATATGTTCACATACCTGTGTCCAATAGGGTTTCAAAATCTTACAGTCCCAGAAAATATGAAAGTGGTTGGCCCCAGAAGCCCCACAGAGTCTCCAACATGAATCTCCACCACCTCGATGTCGTTTCTGCATCGGTATAATAAAATACCTCACAATATTCTTCCAACACAACTCTCGCCATGTGTTGGACCCTGTAGTGGTCCATTGTAGTTGACATATATTCTCCCAACTTTCATTAGAAATAGACATAGT
>JBAFTB010000001.1:38684580-38697052 GCA_037177355.1 Melanotaenia trifasciata
TTTGAGTCAGGTGTGTTGGTGCAGGGATGCATGGAAAACCTGCAGGATTGTGGCTCTTGAGGACCGACGTTGGCCACACCTGCATATTGTCTGGAGTCTTTTCAGGATTCTTCAACATGCAGCCTCTCAGGATTTCCCTGCCACTCCTTAGCAGACTACATCTGGTTTCTCCCCACTATTCTCCCGGTTTCTATAAACCTTACTCTGTTCAAACCTTTAGCCTCTGTGTGTGGCTGAATTTCATGGTCCTCAGGAATAATACATTACACCTGTCTAAAGACAGAGGCGCCGCTGGAGATTGAACAAAATCAATACCACTGCATTATATACCAAAGTTTTGTACCCTGCTACCATTTTTTTTTCTTTTTTTGTGGAGGGGGGTATTAAAAATTGAATTAAAAGAAAATGAGTGAACCAACAAGTGGTCCAAGATGGCGGCCACACTGCTCGCCAGCTCCTACAGGCGTCTGCAGACTGCAGCGTTGACACTTTTATTATGTCTGTCTTCATGTCAGTGTCTATCTGCACTTGTCATTATAACAACCAGGTACACAACAGCTGCTTTGTTGTGACATGGCTGCCTTTATAACACAAGTATAAAAAAAGCATGGAGCATGGAGCCACTGTATGGAACGGCTACAATGAAAATTTAAATCATATGCTTCAAATCTTACCTCATAATTTCTGGCAGTGATTATTTCCTTGATAAAAATAAGTTACCTCTCAAATTCTAAAAAAAAAAATAAAAAACCTAGCCAGTGGCTATAAATCTGTAACATGTACCACAATTTTCAAAAGGTTACTGAAAACAAGTAAAAGACTAAAAGCTCAGAGATAAATCTCGGCTCGCTGCAATAATAAGACTCCTTTCTGAACGTCTGCTCTGAGCTCTGGACACGCCAGTGGCCCATTATCCTGCACACACCCTCAAACCAAAACAACCTCTTACAGCTCTAAGAAACCTCAGAACACCTTTAAACACTGCTTCTGTCTCACAGGCATCACAGTAATGATGTTTTTTTATTTCTCCTAGTAAAGGATGGGCTGGATGGGGCCGTCAATGCCATCTGTTACTGTGGCAGCTGTTAGCTGTGCTAATGAACTGGGAGTGTAGATCAACCTGCAAACAAACACATTCACACTGTTTTCCTATAACTGTGAGGACCCATCGCTGACATCATGCATTCCTTAGAGCCATCAAAACTAATTATCCAACCTTAAAACTGACCCTTACGTCACCCTAACACCTATTAAAAAGTTTTAAAGCTAATGTTGAAGAATAGACTGCAGTTGTATTTACTGATAATGTGTTCACAATTCATACAGACCACATTAAACATTCATGGAGAAAAGCAGTCGAAAAATGACTGGAAACAAAGGAAACATAAAATAAGATGGTGAATTTTTCCCACATGACATTTTCTTTTTATTTATATCTTAAACACCATCCCGATCTTTTTGGAGGTGGGGTTGTTCGATCAGACTGTGTGAGCTAATAATGGGTTAGCTCAGCCAAATGACAGGGCCTATATTTACTGAGACCAGACAGCCCGTCCTTTCTCTGCAGGAGAGATAAAAAAAAAAAAAGATCTGTGTATTTAACAAGGACACTGAAACATTGAAGGCTCAGATAGTGTATGTTCATTCTGCAGAAGTGTGCACACACAGAGCTTTCCAACATCAAAAATTAACTCATATAAAACACAGTGATGAGAAGTGTTTGTAGAAAATGCAGCAAGGCAAGGCCCTTTACCCATCATCAATCCCAGGTCCTACCCACTCTACTGTGTCTGAAGGCGGATTCATGCTCGCACGGCGTCTGCGTGACAGCAGGGGCGGTATCGGCCAGTAAACTCACCAGGTCGGAGTTCTTTTGATGGTTCACTACAGTTCGGTAGGTATTTCCTGTTTTAAAACAACAAAGGCATCCAGTACGGTTCTGTGTCTTTATTAGCTTGTGGAAGAAAACAAAGAAATAATTCGACCAGACTCTCATCGACTTGATCCGCTGTTATTGTTTTTAAAAATGCTGGTTACCACACAAATTCAGCAAGAAGATCCAGATATGTGGCAACATGTGATCCCAAACTGACCAATCACAAGGGAGTACCTCCAGGTAACCGTCTGCGTAGCAGGGGTGCAGGTCAGGTCTGGAAGAGGTGCACGTCAAACCTCTACGGAGCTACGCCGAGCCTACGGCGGTGACGCAGATGCCGCGTGAGCATAAATCTGCCTTTAGAATAAATGAGTCCTGGGTGGACCAAGGCCAACCAGCCACAACACTGGGGAGCAACATGTTAGCATCACATAAGATTTGGACATTTAGAGAACAAAAATGCTTTGGTTAATGACAGCAGATTTAATTTCTAATTTACAGTTTCCACCTGGGATTCAAGTATTTCTTTTTATCTGTTGTATCGGCTCTGGTTTTTCCTTATTCTTCTTCTCAAAGTTGAATGGCACTTTTGGGGTCTTGAACATGTTTAAAAACTCAACAAATTTTGCCTACACCCCCAAAGGAATGCGTAAATTTAAATATTTTCGGGTGCTCTGGACTGTTGGGTGAAATTGAACAAGAGCGCCACCTATTTATGATGCCCCCCCACTGCATGTCATCAGTGTTTATAAAATTTGGAACACATATTCTAAAAGCTCGGGCGAACAAAAAATCCTCTTGGAGCAATGGCCGAAAACCAACAGGAAGTCAGCCATTTTGGGTCAAAGTTGTCATTTTGGCATTTTGCTCACGGCTAATAAAATCTATCTCCTTCTAGAGATTTCATCATACTCACATCAAAACAGCACAAGATATTGAGAAGGCATGTGTCTTTAAAAGTTAAAAAGAAGTTTTCTAATAGGAGAAAGGACATAGAGGGGGCGGGTTTGACGTCTCGCTTAAAAACTAAAGTGATATAACTTCCACATAAAACAACATATCTGAACCAAAATGGCCATGTATGATGCCAGTCCCATCCTGAACACATCTACATGTCAATAATTGGATTATGAATTGGCCACGCCCCCTGACAACAGGAAGTCATGGTTTTTACTCAAAGAACCACTTCTCTGACGTTTTGAACACAACCAGGACCAAACTGGGTCTAGCCCTAAGCCCCGCCCACTTTTAACAGGAAGTGCTTCTTTTCAGACCCCATGGTCCTTCTCCTCAGGAAGGAACCTCACACACTCAAAAGTGCTTCAGATCAGGTCAAACCCTTTCATGATACCACAGAAAAAAAAAATCAAGTTCCTTCACCAAATGTAACCATGGCGACTGGCGTCCACCGCCATGAAACAGGAAGTACTTGTAACTGACCCAATGCACTCTTGATCTCCACCAAACTTGGCGGGGAGGACAGTGGTCAGGCCCAGAACTAATTCAAATAGACATATGCTGGAAATATGGCTCAATAGCACCCCCTATAAATATTTAATTACTGACATTGACTGACATTGATGAAGCATATTTATATAACATGCCAGGACAAACAAAAAGCCTCTTCGTGTCCGGATGTTGTCCACGCCATAGACCCGACCCCTGGGAACAGGAAGTCCCACCATTTTAACCCTTTAATACCTGTAAAACCAATTCAAACTCATTAATATCATCCTTCATGAACTCATGGTTGATAATGTGACTGACTTCTTGCAGCATCGTGATTAAAATGGCTTCCTGTGATGTTTAAATCCATCGCCATGAAAGAGGAAGTGGCTCTAATTTTAAGTCAGTTGACCAATGGAGGTGATATTTTTCTGTTCTCATTAGAATTCCAACCTGAACATGGTTCTACATGAAAAACAACTATAGCACCACCTAGAGGCCACGTTGAATTTCTCTATTGATAAAATCATGCTCCGGTTTTTAAGAATTTGACACAATTTGTTAGAAACAAGGTAATGAACGCTTCATCACTGGTCAGACTGAGGTGCCAGTTGATCTTCTAATGAGGAAAATGCAGAAAACCTCTGAAAGAATGGGCATACAGCTGCAGGCAAGAGCAAGCGTGCAGTGAGAGGAAGGTTGCTGGCTGATGTGGTGGTACAATAGGCCAGAGCGGCGCTGTAGGTGTGAGGGCCTTCATCGCTGCTTGCAGCTTTAATTTCATTTGAAATTTCGTTTTGTTCAACTTTAGTGAATCAACAGCAGTGATTCCATCGGGGAAACTGGATGTTGCTGCAGACTGCATTGTTTGCCTGTCCCCCGGTGTAGGAAAGTTCATGTAACGTTGGGATGAACCGATGATGCTGTCTAACACGTCTGGCATCACACGGCTGAAGGTTGGCGGTGATATCCCCGACCTGTCAGCCAGTTCCCTCTGGAAGTTGCCAGTTGCCAGAAAAGTTAGCACTTGCAGAGGCATGGCCTGGTTCCTTCTGGTGGTCTCTGTAACTCTGGGCCCAAACCATCACAGATTTCTGAGACCATCACAGAGGTCCAAACGCATAACAGAGCACAACACACCACAGCAGCTGTGTTTGGCTACTCTGGTACTTTTACCAATGCCTTTCTTTGTCTCAGGATGTCCCTCACCAGTTGGTTCATTTGTGCCGCTAGGCACTCATGGAGTGAAGTTAGCATCTTTAACCAGTAGGCATAGATCATGTCTGGGCCAGGTGCTGACCAGTTCTTCATACCTGAGATTCCTTGCTGGATATCTGCCACTGTGATGATAACTGGTCTTTGTTCAGGGAGGGAGCTGTGGTCTACTCTTAGTTCTTTTAACTACTGTGCTTTACTGTTCTGTGATGCCTCCTTCTCCCATATGTTTTCCCAGTATTGTTTAGTCTCCATCCTTGGTGGTTAGCGTGTGTGGAAGTACCCTGCCAGGTTAGTGGAGAAGAGCCAGTTTATTTTCCTGGTCTCTTTTTCCTTTGAGTATCTCCTCAGTCAGTTAGTGTTGCATCACATCAGCTAGAAGACTTTCTGGTGGTACTTCACTCATTTTTGCTAGTCAGTGTCGGGGTTGACAGGCTCTCATCTTAGCCATGATCATATCCCTCAGGAAAGTCGCTCTCTCATTCATCTAATTCATTATTGGCTGAGTTGATGTTAACTCTCCTTTCTGACCTATCGTCCTGGCTGCCTGTTGCTGTATGTAGCACCTACATCACTGTCAAGACAGAGAATTATCTGCCCCTGGACCAGTACTAGACTCGGAAGGAGTGGTAGCACAACTAAATCAAAACCAGAGTCAAGACTTAACTATATAAGCCAGCAATTTTTATTAAACACATAAACACAAAATACAATGCACATTATAGGACATAAACAACATTCACACTGTATCGAGGCCAGTACCTGTAACACCGTTGTTTAACATCCAGTAAGGTCAACCTGTTTTGTTGATCAACCAAATTAATTCCAAATTAGTCTATTAGACTGGTCTTTAAAGTGAGGTTGGGCTATAACTGAGTTTAGACTCAATTTGTTCAGTTTAAATTCTGCTGTAGAGAGCTTATGTTATCTCACCTGAGCAATAAAGAAAATACAATATTTCTAAGTATGTGTGTACACACACACACACACACACACACACATATATATATGTTCTGCCAAGGAGAGGATGTTTTATCTCTCCCTTCTCAATGTTTATATATTATATAAATACACATATAAGAAGTTCCTGCAGGCTCTAACGCAGTTAAAGGTAATGAGGGGGGAGCTGAGTGGATGCTCAGCAGACGTTAAAGAGATGGCGCTGCTTCTGCTGTACTACGTTGATGAGAAGGAAGAGGCAATGTTCTGTTTCGTGGAGGACATGTGCCTTGCAGACGAAGCACAGATGGATGAAGATCCATTGGCTCTCACCACTGTTGTATGTGGTAAGCTGAGGATTGTCCTTCTGGTTCTCTAATATTCTCTCCTCTTTTTTCTCAGTTCTCTTGTATTTTGCTCTTCCCTTTACTTCTCTATAGTCTGTCTCAGTATAAGGACCCAAATTTATATTGTGTATTGTTTTTATGTTGTCTGATTTTTCTACTTTGTTTTTTTGTAATCTTCTTAATCTTAAAGGTTAGATTGAACTGCTCGTGAACTTTGTGTTGTCTTAAAGCCTATTTACCACCTATTTCAGGTGAATTCAAAACACTCGGAGCTTGGGACTTTAGTCTGTTGGTCTGGCGGACCACTAGCTTGCCAGACTCAGATGTCCTCTGTTCTGTGTATTCTTTCTCCTGAAGAAACCAACTACAGACCGGGGAGTCAGGAAGCTTTCTTTGTCCTCTTCAGTGCTGCCAACCAGCAGCAGGACAGGTCTCCGTTTGTGAAAACAGACAGTTTGTTCTCGGCCTGGACTACGTAAAACAAATTTTTTTTTACACCCAGGAGCGATACAGTAGTGTCCCTCTTTGTCCCCTCTTCCCTCTTCTGCCTTGGTTCACCAGTTTCCATCATTCACTCTGTTATCTCTCACTTTAAATAAAAACAAAAGGACTCTCATCATGGACCGAGACACCAACCAACCCTGTGACGTCACAGTTTATAGTCCTGGAAGATGGCGGCGCTACGTTTTACTTTTATATCTTTATATTTGTCACGTTTGTTATATAATTATTGATAAGAATAAGACTCAGTCTTGTAAATAAAGTTAATTTGGTTGACTGTTTCATTTCTACTTTAAGAGAAATGTAACTGATGTTTTTTGATCTTTACCAGATATTTAAGTCTGTGTATGTGTGTGTGGTTTTTTTTTTCTGGGACGCTCCTGCTTTTCTGCAAGAAGATTCATGTTAAGTGTGGATCAAAACATGTACATGACAACACCCCTTCCTTCACATCTGCCCTTTGCTTGATGTTTGCTAGCTATTATTGCTTCAACATCCATTACCCATTGGACCTGACATCAACCCTGGTGTTTCTGCGGAGGTGTGTGTTTTGGACCAGCTTTGTCCAACATGTTCATTTGATCTGAACAAAACTAAAGTAGGTGCTGTAGTGACTTTTGGGTTAGAAGACATTTGACATGTTAGAAGACATGTTATTGAACTTTTGTGCTTCAGTAGGTGGAATTTTAATTATTAATATAGTCATCTGTTTTTTCTCCATCAACCCAGAGAAGAGCACTAAAGTAGAGAAGACACATACCTCCCGAATTCATGTGAACCCCAGAGTCTTCACCTTGATTCAGGAGCTTTCAGAATATGAGTGGCGTGATGTCTAAGTATGGACTGAAATCAGTAAGTTTTGTTCAAACGTGAACTAAGGCGTTTTTTAAGTTTGTAAAAAGTTTTATTCAGACTTGCTGAAATATTTGTATGCAGTTGTTAAACTGCATATGTAACGGGTACTGGAACCCCAAAACCTGTTGCAGCAGATAAGCTGGAAAACAGAGTGTAAATGATCGCACGGGAGACGTCGTTAATGTTCTTCCAGAATCTCTCAGCTTATTTATTTAACACATGAACTCATTCTGCTGTTGATATTGTCCAATTTGTACTTCAGCACTTCACTGTACATTTTAATTGTCTCTGTAGACATATTTGATTGTGCAAAAACACAAGAAAACACCAACATTGGGTTTAGAAACCTCCACAATAAATCAATTGCATGTCCCTCTGTGACAACTGCATCAACTTAAAACAAACTAATATTAATACTGCTGCATTTAAAATGCACTTACATTCACATATTGTGATATACTGTTTTGGACACGTATTTTACAGCTTTGTAAACTATATGGCTGATTTGTCTTATAACCATAACTATTGTAGTTAGCTAACAGTTTAACAGTTTTATGATGAAACAAAAATAAACTAAATCATGGAGCCTCGTTCAAATATATATCAAACCAAAAATTCTGGATGTGTGGCCCACGTCCATCCACAACATATTGTTGCTAATAGCTTAACAGCTCAATGGATATAACTAGCATTAACCTCCTAGCTACTGCTAGTTAGCTGACCAGTGCTACGCTTCAGCGGACATTTGAGCAAGAAAACAATCCCCCCTCCCGTGGGCTCACCACCTGCAGGAGGGGCAATAGGGGTTGGGTGCAGTGTGAGCTGGACGGCTGCCAGCGGCGGGGACCCTGACGGTCTGATTCTCGGCTGCAAAAGCTATCTCTAGGGACATGGAATGTCACCTCTCTGGCGGGGAAGGAGCCTGAGCTGGTGCGCGAGGTTGAGCGGTTCCGGCTAAATATAGTTGGACCCACCTCGACACACGGCTTGGGCTCTGGAACCACTGTCCTTGAGAGGGGCTGGACCCTCTTCCATTCTGGAGTTGCTCCCGGTGAGAGACGCCAAGCAGGTATGGGCATGCTCATTGCTCCCTGACTTGGCACCTGTGCGTTGGGGTTTACCCCGGTGGACGAAAAGGTAGCTTCCCTCCGCCTTCGGGTGGGAGGAGCAGTTCAGTATACCCACCCTTTTTGGAGTCCTTGGGGTGGGGGGGTGTTGGAGAGCACTCCTTCCGGGGACTCCCTTGTTCTGCTGGGGGACTTCGGTGTTCACATGGGCAATGTCAGTGAGACCTGGGGGGGGTGTGATTGGGAGGAATGCCCCCCTGATCTGAATTCAAGTGATGTTTTGTTGTTGGACTTCTGTGCTCGTCATGGATTGTCCATAACAAACACCTTGTTCAGGACACTCTAGACGGCAGTTTGATGATCGACTTTGTAGTCTTTTCATCGTACTTGCGGCCGCATGTCTTGGGCACTCGGGTGAAGAGAGGGGCGTAGCTGTTAACTGATCACCACCTGGTGGTAAGTTGGCTCAGATGGTGGGGGAGGATGCCAGTCAGGCCTGGCAGACCCAAGCGTGTTGTGAGGGTCTGCTGGGAACGTCTGGCAGAGTCCCCTGTCAGAAAGAGTTTCAACTCCCATCTCCGGCAGAGGATCAACCATGGTGAGGTGGGGGACATTGAGTCCGAGTGGGCTGTGTTCCGTGCCTCTATTGTTGAGCAGCTGTGGCCGCAAGGTTGTAAGGTGCCTGTCGTGGCGGCAACCCCCAAACTCGCTGGTGGAAACCAGAAGTAAGGAATGCCGTCAAGCTGAATAAGGAGACTTATCGGGCCTTTTTGGCCTGTGGGACTCCAGAGGCAGCTGATGGGTATCGGCAGGCTAAGCGGAGGCAAAAACCCGGGCATGGAAGGAGTTTAGAGAGGCCGTGGAGAATGACTTCCGGACGGCGTCGAGGAGATTCTGAACCACCATCCGGCAGCTCAGGAGGGGAAAGCGATGCTCCACCAACATTGTGTACAGTGGGGATGGGGGGCAGCTGACCTCGACTCGGGACGTTATGAGGTGGTGGAGGAAATACTTCGAAGACCTTCTCAATCCCACCAACATGCCTTCCAATGAGGAAGCAGAGTCTGGGGACCCTGGTGTTGGCTCTCCCATTTCTGGGGCTGAGGTCGCGGAGGTGGTTTAAATGCTCCTCAGTGGCAGGGCCCAGGGGTGCATGAGGTCTGCCCTGAGTTACTTAAGGCACTGGATGCTGTAGGGCTGTCTTGACTGACACGCCTCTGCAGCATTGTGTGGACAGTTCCCCTGGACTGACAGACTGGGGTAATGGTGCCCCTCTTCAAAAAGAAGGACCAGAGGGTGTGCTTCAACTAAATGGGATCACACTCCTCAGCCTCCCTAGTAAGGTCTTATAGGGGTGCTGGAGAGGAGGGTCTGTCGGATAGTCGAGCCTCGGCTTGAGGAGGAGCAGTGGTTTTCATCCCGATCGCGGAACAGTGGACCAGCTCTACACCCTTCTTAGTGTCTTGGAGGGGGCACAGGAAATTGCTCAACCAGTCTACATGTGCTTTGTGGACTTGGATAAGGCGTTTAGCCGTGCCCCCTGGGGACTCTTGTGGGGGGTACTCCGGGAGTATGGAGTGCTGGACCCCCTTGTACGAGCTGTCAGGTCCCTGTACGACCGGTGTCAGACCTTACTCCACATTGCTGGCATTAAATCAGAATTGTATGGACAGAATTTCTAGGCGCAGCCCGAGGTGTTGAGGGGATCCGGTTTGGTGGCCTCAGGATTGGGTCTCTGCTCTTTGCAGATGATGTGGTTCTGCTGGCTTTGTTGGGCCATGATCTTCAGCTGTCACTGGAGCGGTTTGCACCCAAGTGTGAAGCGGATGGGATGAGAATCACCACCTCCAAATTCAAGACCATGGTCCTCAGCCGGAAGAACGAGACCGCAAATACAAGCGGCCAAAATGAGTTTTCTCCGCAGGGTGGCCGGGCTCTCCCTTAGAGATAGGGTGAGAAGCTCTGTTATCTGGGAAGGACTCAGAGTAGAGTCGCTGCTCCTCCACATCGGGAGGAACCAGATGAGGTGGCTCGGGCATCTGGTTAGGATGCTTACTGGACGCTTCTCTTGTAAGGGGTTTTAGGCACATCCCACCGTTAGGAAGCCCCGGGGAAGACCCAGGACGGACTACATTACTTGGCTGGCCTGGGAACACCTCAGGATCCCCCCAGATGAACTGGTGAATGTGGCTGGGGAGAGGGAAGTCTTGGTTTTCCTGCTTAGGCAGCTGCCTCTGCGACCCAACTCACAATAAGCGGCAGAAAATGGATGGATGAAAAAATAAATTAAATAACAAATGTTGCACTTTCATCTTTTTTTTCTTCAGCAGAAAACAGTTCAATCACAACTTAGATTTCACAAATATGAGAACATGAGTTAACGGGCAAATCTCTAACACCATTCTTTAATACATCAGAATGTCCTTTTTTGCAATATCAAATAAGCAAATTAGTTTTCACAGATATCTAGATATCTTATCTTTGGAAGATCCCCCAAGCTAGGCTCAGCTTCCTGAGTAGAGCAAAGTATGACACCTTACCTTGTTACCTCCATCAATGGTTTGGTGCTGAGGAGACCTGTCTCTTTTGCAAGACCATCAATGCAAGCCTCTAGCACATCCTGTCAGGCTGTAGGAAAGTGTTGGCTCAAGGCCACTACAGATGATAACACAACCTAGTGATGGAAAAGCTGGCAGAGGTGACATGCAGACAGGAGGCAAACAGCAGACCTTCCGCTCCAGGCAGACATGCCATCCAGTTTGCAAGGGTTGGAGAGAAGGTCAACCCCTCCTGCCAGAGAGACACAGCAAGACTCCTCCAGGAGTGAGTGGACAATGAGGGTCGACCAGGAGAATCGACTCCACTTCCCCAGGGAGATTGTGGAAACATCGCTCCGGCCAGACTTGGTCATGTGGTCAGAGGCTTGCAAGACAGTCCTTCTGGTCAAAGTCACTGTCCCATGGGAAGGGGAGCTGGAGGCTTCTAATGAGCGGAAGCAATCCAAGTATACAGACCTGGCGATGGAGTGCAGGGAGGCTGGCTGGAATGCTGTTACTGTTACTTTGGAAGTGGGGTGCAGAGGCTTTGTTGGTCCCTCAACTGCTCACCTACTCCATGACATGGGATGCAAAAGTGTGGGGCATCGGAAAGCCATGAAAGAGCTGGCTGAGGCAGAGAAAGGCAGCTTCTGGCCGTGGCTAATTGTGTGATGATCTTGTATTGAAACACAGGACTTACAAAAGACAAAAACAAAACATATATATATATATATATATATATACATATATATATATATATATATATATTACATGACAGCACTTCGGTCCAACTGGACTCACACCAGTCTGACTACCACCTAATTATGATGACCCATCTTGTTTGATTTCTTGCTTGTTCTTACTCAGATGTAAGTCACTTTGGATAAAAGCATCTGCTAAATGACTGTAGAATAGAATAGGAAGCATAAGGGATGGGGGCCAAACAACACCTAGGGCTTCAGCAGGGGGTGGTAGGGAGAGATCCCTGCCATTGCTTCACCATCATGAGATGTACTGGGGTTAAAGGCCTTCTCTGAATCCCTTGGCCCTTACTGTTGGCTGTTGAGTTCTGTCATCTACAGTGGTGTGTAAAGTCATAAGCACTTCAAGGAACAAGGCTCCATGAGGATTCCCAAAGCACGCAAACACTTTACTTCGTGCCTGATCCTTAGCCCGCCACCTGATTGGCCCTGTTGGGTACAGTCATCTGTAACCACAGGTGTCTGTAACCAGAACATTGCAGAGACAGATCAAAGATAATCGATAAACTCTCAACAGACTCATCTTCATCTGTCTCATACCTAACCTGTGGTTCAGGGTTCTGCTGCTGAGCTGCTGCCTCATTAAACAGTCCCTGAGTGGACTCTGCTCCCCCTTTCACACTTCCTCCAGTTCCCCTAGACCCACCTGCACCTGGATCACAATAAAAAACATATCATCTGTAAAGCTTTAGCACATTTAGATATGGAAAACACATTTTGATTTAACCATTACGATAGTTTCAATGGCAAAATATACTGACTTATTTTGTATTACTTTCATCCTGTTCCATTTCAGTCGTTGGCTTTGTGTATTTACTACTGCAACTCCTTACTGGCTGGCCTGCCTGCACGCTCAGTTAAACCTCTGCAGATGATCCAGAACGCAGCAGCACGTCTGGTCTTCAACCAGCCTAAAAGAGCTCATGTC
>JBAFTB010000001.1:38786654-38798679 GCA_037177355.1 Melanotaenia trifasciata
CGAACATCACCCTGGAACTACTTTTTACACCGTGCCGAACATCACCCTGGAACTACTTTTTCCAGACGTGTTGCTGCATCAGATTTACTATCAGCTCATATTTTCCATCACATGGTGAAATGTCTCAGTTTCGCCATCTGAGATGTTTATCTTCTACTGGGAAGAAAATATGAGTTTATAAGATTTGAAAATTATTGCTTTCCTGTTTTTATTTACAGTTTACACAGAGTTCCAATTTTTCTATAACTGGGGTTATCTTATTCGATTATTTTATTTCAGTTTTTTTCTCATGAACAAAGCTTCCATGGCCTGTAAATGTTGTCATCAGTACCTGAAGGAGACACTTCTGGAAACATGTGTAAACAGGTTGCATCTGAATTGAGAGCCGTACCAGCTGTTTTTCTGCTCTGTCTGCAGGAGATGCTGCAGAGGACCAGCTACTGTCCACACGCCTGCCTCCCGACCATCACGCCACACTGCCACTGGCAAACACACAAGCACAGTCACAGCTGCACACACACTCCCCAACACACTATCCCACTTACCCAGGACAGTGACACACACTAAAGAAGACGTGGACGCTGATGGCACAAGCACATTTGCATGCAGACACACCCTGAAGACACTTTCTTCCCTTCAATTGGTTTAACAGCCCAGCGTCTTGCTCCACAGGACAAGCTGCCGCCTGCAACAGACTGGGCTTCCAGTTTCCCCAGTAGACTCTGGGTTATGGGATGTTCTTCCACACTGAGAAACTTTGCTTGAAACTTTCTAGAAGTTTGTATTGCCTAGTGTATAAAAATGAGGACTAAAAGCTCTCAGTATGCTTTAAACCTACACCACAGCTCTCATATGAAATGTTTAGATGATGAACGAATCTCAGTCTGACATACATGTAGTTCACCTGATACCATAAACACGTCAAATACATACAGAAATCTCTATTATTAACTGGCTCAGCCAACAGCTTGACAGAGATATGAAGTATAACATACACTGCTTAGTAGACTATGTATAACTACATATTTCATAAGAAACATGGACCCATAAATTTTTAATAAATGCCTATTTAAGGACAGAAGGAAGTTGCAGGACCTCCATCAGAACCAGGAAGTAAAATGAACAATACATAACTTTTTAATAAATACTTTATAGTTATTTTGAAAACTATTGCAGGAAAGAAAATGAACACTGAGAATGTCCTCATAAAGACACGTGAACATGGCCATCTGGGTTGAACATGTGATAATGAGCTGGGTGTTTTAAAGCATATTCAGGCCTTTACACAGAAGCCTATATTCTTGCTTAGCTACAGGCTAAGATTTGGCTTTTTTTAGAGTTGTTTATGAAATGCCAACTTTGGTGTGATTTTCACACCAGGATGTTTTTTATAAGGTGTGTGTCTTGTAGGAGGAGCCATGTTGGATGTGACAGTTGGAGTGACGGGTACCTAAAGGAGGCCAGTTTTCCTGGATGGACCGGGTCAACACGGTGCCTTAGTAGCACCAGATGGACTGTGCTATCGTTGGGAATAAACTGAGATAAATCCAGATTTCTCTTGTGTACCAGCCGGCATGCTATCTATCTACTTCTGAACTACTGCCGTTTGATAGCTCATAATTAATGAGACTTCTCAGTTACAGGATCTTTGTGCTGAGTTTCTCTGACCTGGAGAATGATACTGTAATCTGATTCGTTTTTATGATGTTGCTCTATAATGAACCTGGAAATTCACCGTCAGAGCTCCAGAATTGTCCTGGGACGTATATTCCAAGTCGCCACATGCTTGTTCTTTAGCTGTATTTGCACAACCCTGTTCTTATTAATTCAGGGTCTAAAGTGGAAAGGGGCCTACAGTTCAGATAAACCGACGGTGTGTGAAGAAACCATGTTCATTGTCAATATCTGACACCTTGAATGCCATCTTCAGTTTTTTTTCTTACCTGACAAGAGACAAAAGGATAAATAGTGGAAAACCTTTCACTGAAAAAAAAAACTAAATGTGAAATCATCTTCAAACGAAGCTCTGTAGGGCAGAGAAGTGAGGACACTACAGTTACTGAGCAACAGGACA
The DNA here is from genome assembly GCA_037177355.1 of Melanotaenia trifasciata. Classification (NCBI taxonomy): domain Eukaryota; kingdom Metazoa; phylum Chordata; class Actinopteri; order Atheriniformes; family Melanotaeniidae; genus Melanotaenia; species Melanotaenia trifasciata. The sequence goes on from JBAFTB010000001.1 coordinate 38,788,729, forward strand.
GCAGTAAACCCTGTTATCAGACACCCTGGTACTGCATCCATGCCGTCCTCAGCAAGGAGGTAGGGAGGTCAGGACCACGTCTGGATCAAGATCACCCTTACAGGAAAACCTCATGTAAACTCATGTAAACCACATGTGAAAAACATAGAAATCCCATGTGTAACACATGATTCACATGTGAACCACATTTGTAAAATGTGTGTTTCACATGTGATCACATGTTACTCACATGTGATCACATGTGAGTAACGTGATCACATGAAAATGTTCCAAAATCACATTTGCACATGTGGTTCACATGTGCATGTACAGGTGGAGCATGCATGTACAGGTGGAGCATGCGTGCATGTACAGGTGGAGTGTGCATGTACAAGTGGAGCATGCGTGCATGTACAGGTGGAGTGTGCATGTACAGGTGAAGCGTACAGGTGAAGCGTACAGGTGAAGCGTGCATGTACAGGTGGAGCGTACAGGTGGAGCGTGCGCGTACAGCTGGAGCGTACAGGTGGAGCGTGTGCGTACAGGTGGAGCGTGCATATACAGGTGAAGCGTACAAGTGAAGCGTGCATGTACAGGTGAAGCGTACAAGTAAAGTGTGCATGTACAGGTGGAGCGTGCGCGTACAGGTGGAGCGTGCATGTACAGGTGGAGCGTACAGGTGGAGCGTGCGTGTACAGGTGAAGCGTGCATGTACAGGTGGAGCGTACAGGTGGAGCGTGCATGTACAGGTGGAGCGTACAGGTGGAGCGTGCATGTACAGGTGGAGCGTACAGGTGGAGCGTGCGCGTACAGGTGGAGCGTACGTGTACAGGTGGAGCGTGCGTGTACAGGTGAAGCGTGCATGTACAGGTGGAGCGTACAGGTGGAGCGTGCGCGTACAGGTGGAGCGTACAGGTGGAGCGTGCGCGTACAGGTGGAGCGTGCATGTACAGGTGGAGCGTACAGGTGAAGCGTACAGGTGAAGCGTGCATGTACAGGTGGAGCGTACAGGTGGAGCGTGCGCGTACAGGTGGAGCGTGCGTGTACAGGTGAAGCGTGCATGTACAGGTGGAGTGTACAGGTGGAGCGTGCATGTACAGGTGGAGCGTACAGGTGGAGCGTGCGCGTACAGGTGGAGCGTGCATGTACAGGTGGAGCGTACAGGTGGAGCGTGCGCGTACAGGTGAAGCGTACAGGTGAAGCGTGCATGTACAGGTGGAGCGTACAGGTGGAGCACATGTGTTTCTGTAAGGGCAGATGCTTCACCTCCAGGACGCCGGCTGTGGCTGTGAATGTGTTAATGCTGCTTGTACTCACTGAGTTAATAATGGCGGCTGGTTCTAGACACACTCGGGCTTCTGGTTGTGGGAGGGTCTGTCTGATCTTTTGCCATTTCTAACATGTAATTAGTCATTCAAATGAGTACAAGGTTAGGAATGAAAATGAGTTTGAAATACCTGAATAGTTCCAGGTTTTTCCTTAAATATGTGCTCATTCACAAGGCTGTTTGTGAAGCCACATCAGCATCTTCCTCACGAAGCAGCGATTGCTCGACTCATATCTACTGATTGATCCAAATCAGGCCTGCATGCCTAGCTTTCACATTAAACAGAATTCTTTCACTCTTACATCAAAGATCTGTCTTATCCAGCCTGTTCCCAGCTACATTTCCATGGAGTTAGTCAGTGGTGTTGAAGGCATCACATCGTCCTTCATTAGCTACATTCGTTTGCCCCATCCTGCCTTCGCCTTGTGTCAGAGGTGAGGTATAAACGTGCTGGTTGCTGCCATGAGAGCTTCCCAGACAGCTGATTTAATGCTGGAGATTTGGGGGAAAACACTGAGCACCTATGAGGAGTTAAAATGTCTAATATCTGGATTGTAGGGCCTTTTCTGATAAATGCTGGACTCCCTCTGTAGCTAAACCCTGACCTGGGTTTGACATTATTTGAATGAAACAGGGCTAAGCATTGTGTCAGCTGTTTACAGTAATGGAAGTTGTTGATCACAAACATGTTTTTATGTATTTACATACTGAGTTTGCTCCCCATGGAAGGGAATCTTGTACAGATTGTTATTTATTTCAAGTGTGTGTGTGAAAGAGTGTGTGTGACATAAGGGAAGATATGTTGATATAAATGCAGATGGACCACGGACCATGGTTTGCCATCATGGATGTGCACCTGAGTGAACATGTTTACCGTTGCGTGGCTGCGACCCACATGTGGCCAGTCACATCCTCTCTGCTCATGCTTTTCGAAGCTTCTGTTGGTCTTGTTTTGGTTGAGAAGCTGCAGCAGGAGTAACACAGAGGGTGTTTCAGAAAGAAGACTCCGAAAAGCTGGACATGTCAAACCATTTCACAAGGTCAGCATCTTCTTTATGCCCCTGCAGCACACCTGGGCCATCCAGAGGAGGTCTATAAACAATTAAAAGAGAAAGCTACTACAGTTTTATGTGCACTGCGATAAATTTGTCCTGTTTGAAGAAGTGAGTGAAACTATGAAGCACAATAGAAAAGCCAGACGATCTCAGAATCCTTCATATTTTCCATTACACAGTTTGCTCCAAGTCCTGAGAGTTTCTAGAATTTCCTGGTATTTCTGAAAAGTGATGAGACAATAATCTGCGTTTGAAGTAAGTCCTGTTGGTAATGCTGCTGGTTTGTGGGGAAAAAAAGAAATAACATCATTAAAAGAGTGGAAGCACTCTGGAAACACAATGCCCCCGAGTCCTCGTCTCTTCATGTTTTTGTTTTATTATTATTGTTTTTATTATTAGTATTTATTTATTTATTTTTATTGCTATTATCATTATTGTATTGTATCAACATAAAATAGCTTAAAGTCTTGTTTCCATTAGAGTTACAAACGTTTAAATGTATTTAAATGATGAACAGCAGAAAGCAGAGCAGATGTTTTAGTCAGTCAGCTCAGCGGACGTGATTAGAACTAAGCAGAGGCTTACAGGAATATCACTGTTGATCAAGCACCAAATTATTGGATGATTAAAATGTAATAAAAGTTAATATCTTTAAATTTCAATGCAATTTTCACATGAAGATAATGTAGAGGGAATTATCACCCAGCAAGTGCAGATGTCGGCAGCAAAGACTGAACATTTGTTTTGCTGCTGGTTTGGCATGAAAGTTAAAGGATCACCGAAGTCATTAAGATTCATAGTCAGGACACCATCCAGTCCTCTTTATTTATACAGCACGTTATAAAAACACATGCACATGTATCATGTACTTGTTGAAGCACAGACACATTGGTTTGATCTGAGCGGGGGCAGCAGTGAAGCAGCTTTACTACTGATGCTGCTCCATGAAACTGGCTGTGGAAGCAGGTGGTCTGAGGAGATGACTGACGGAGGATGTGGAGGTAGGAGGGAGATGACAGCAGCGGCAGGTGTAACATGTTTGTAAAATGCCATTTTCATCCATTTCATCCATCCAAGAGAAATAAAAAAAAGTCCTTTTCTGACTTCAAGTTGCAGCTTTTTGTTTTGATGTTGCTTCACAGAATCACATCTTATACTAGAATAAAAATGATTCCAGTATAAAACAATAATATGAAAATACAGTTAAACAGCTGCTTTTTATGTTTGTACTTTAGTGACTTTGTGTGCTGCGCACTTTAAAGACAAATTTAAGCTATTTTCTTCTTTTTAAATTTCATTTTAAGTTAAAGGAAAAACGTCCTGTATTTCATTTAATTTTTTTCATTTTAAAATAAAAGTCAAATAAATTCTGCCTTTTTGTTTTTTAATCCTGACATCTGAACGGAAAATCCAACTTCTGAAACATAAACTGAGCAGGGAGTTATCGTTCATGACGATTTGGGGTTTATGCAAACTTTCTACACCTGTCTGGGCGATACTGACCGGTAGGTGGCGGTAGTACGCTGTAGCTGAGCCAAAACCGAAGAAGAAGAGGAGTCACGTGGTTCCGACTCCTGTCATCCACCTGAGCAGATAAAGCGAAGGTTAAATCAGTTCTCTGGGGTTCTGAGAGGTCTGGACTGAGTCCAGTTCGGAGGAAATGGGTCGGAAAGTGAGCGTAGCGACCTGCTGCCTGAACCAGTGGGCTCTGGACTTTGAGGGGAACTCTGAGAGGATCCTGAGGAGTAAGTGGGAAACTACAGAGCCGCAGCTTTCCCTCTCTGTTCTACACAGATTTAAGAAGTCTAGAGGAAAACAATCAAGTTTGCTTTATTTCCACAGCCGATGCATTTATATCTAGAATCCAGCAAATACCGACAAGAAGTTCTGAAATACTGTAGATCCTAATGATCAGGCAAAGGCTAGCTTAAACATGTTTATCACATGGTCCGCACCATTTACTGTCCGGGTGACCTGGCGGAGAGCCTGGTGGGCGGTGTTTTCTCTCCATTTAAACCGCCTGTCAGCCGGATGAACCGCTCAGATCATGGTTAGAGGCCGTGTGCAGACTAAGAAAATGTTCCAGCCTGATAAATAATGTTGACGTGAGGCTCTTTATTTGTTCGGTTGACTTCACATTAAGATGATTCCTCTAAAAACTTCTGCTGATTTTATGATTCTTTCTATTCTGTTCAGAGACCTCCAGTTGAAACTGATGCACTTTTCAGACTACATTATGGCTTTGTTATTAACGTTATTTTATAATAAATTTCGCCCTGAAATATCCTTCCCTTTTGTTTTGGTAAAGTTTCTTTCCACCGGCAAACGCTTTCCTCTCTCTTTATACGGCAAGCTTCTCCTCCGCCGCTCATCCCCGCCCGGGTGACCGTAAAGGAGCGGACCCACATTTTATACCACTACAAAATAAAGTTAGGACTCTGTAAAATATAAATAAAAAACAATCAACTCGGATTTTATTCCTAGTAGAAGATAAACAACATCTCAGATGATGAAACTGAGACATTTTACCATTTGATGGAAAATATGAGCTGATGGTGAATCTTAAACCCGGATGATGACATCATCCAGTTTTGGCCTAACACAGGTGTGCACGTGCTGATGCATATATTTGTCAACATGCACAGATATAAAAACAGTTATTGTTAACACTTTCATGAGTAGCGAACACCTGTTTAAAGGCTGTTTTCTGGGACAGTTTCTCACATGGGGGTACGTGGAGACACTCTAGGGGGTGTGGAAGAAAAGAAGAATAATAAAGAGCAGAACTTGTTCCATCTGTTCAATCTTTCTGACTAAATAGATAAGACTTCAGTTTGCATGATGAGGTGAATCAGTTTAGGTGGTCAGGATTACCACGCATGTGTACATTAAAATAAATTCTGGATGTTTAAAAATGACTAATGTGTAATACTGGATTTTTCAGATCCAGGTACCTGGAATTAAATTCTGTGATTTTATAGACCACGGTTATCTGCAATTTGTAATGAACATGTAAATGTGGAAAATAAATAAAATATGTACATAAAATAAAAAAAAAAAATTAGTAAAAAAAACAAAAAGTTTATATAGATTAAACAAATAAAACAAACATAACGTATATAATAAAATATTAAAAAAATAATTTCATATTGAGTTAATACAATGATTTAAAAATCATATAAAATTAATAAAAAATTACAGATAAATTTGAAATAAAATATAGTTTATTAAAAAAAATATATACTTTTAGAAAAAAAGATGTTTTCGTTTTTCTATAAAATATACAGAATAAATGTGGGACTGGCACGGTCCTGGCGCGGCGTCTGTTGTGGCTCTGCCACGGTGTACTGTTGTGGCACTGGCGCGGTCCTGGCGCGGCGTACTGTTGTGGCACTGTCGCGGTCCTGGCGCGGCGTACTGTTGTGGCACTGTCGCGGTCCTGGCGCGGCGTACTGTCGTGGCACTGGCGCGGTCCTGGCGCGGCGTACTGTCGTGGCACTGGCGCGGTCCTGGCGCGGCATACTGTTGTGGCACTGGCGCGGTCCTGGCGCGGCGTACTGTTGTGGCACTGGCGCGGTCCTGGCGCGGCGTACTGTTGTGGCACTGGCGCGGCACTGGCGCGGTCCTGGCGTGGCGTACTGTCGTGGCACTGGCGCGGTCCTGGCGCGGCATACTGTTGTGGCACTGGCGCGGCACTGGCGTGGCTCACTGCGGACCAGACTGAGCTGAATGTGGGCCTGGAACTCGGATGTAAACCGACCCTCCTGGGTTAGGGAGTCCTGGCTGAAGGATCATTCTACAGGGGAGCACTGCTACTATATTCAAGGCGGAGTATGGTACATGCGTGGACATTAGTGGGTCATCCAGCGAGCAAAGTCTTACCGTATAATAAGTAATTATGTATACAAACAGTTTAAAAAGTCTGTCTCTGTTATAAGTAGGACAAATAATGTTATATTCTTACAGAGAATACAGATTATAAAAAGACAGAATAATATTTTATAAATATCTTATAGAGTAGATAAAAGATAAAAAGTCAAACGATAAAAATAAAGCCTGTACATGTCTGCATAGGTAAAATAGTGTTTTAATGCTTAAACCATGCTGACACGGATTAAAGCTGAACGTTTCCTGATCGGCCACGGTGCACGTTAGAGCGGCGTAAATTAAAAGTCAATTATTTATTTTTAATACGACTGTACGATCCGCTGTGTGTGCTTCTCTGCAGGTATCGAGCTAGCCAAGGCTAATGGAGCTAGATACAGACTGGGTCCAGAGCTGGAGATCTGGTATGAAAACCGTCTGTTTGGCTCAGATCTTCCTCCGGTTTCAGCTGGATTTCATTCAGGTGAAATTTCTGCTCTGTTCTCCTTCATTTAACAGCGGTTACGGCTGTGCAGACCACTTCTACGAGTCGGACACTTTGCTCCACAGCTTCCAGGTCTTAAAGACCCTGCTGGAATCCCCCGCCACCCAGGACATCATCTGTGATGTAGGCATGTAGGTGTCACCCTGGTGGAGGCCTCCAGCCTCCAGCCAGGCTGTGTCTTCGTTAAAGACATTTGAACGTTTAAAAGTTTTCTTCTCATTTGTTTATTTATTCATATTATTTTTTTATTCGTTTTTTAAACTTTTATTGTTTTTGGTTTTCATTATTATTTTATTTATTTTTCAATTAATATGATTTTTCTTATTTTTTTTTATTTTATTTATTCTATTCTATTCTATTCTACATTCATTTAGCAGACGCTTTTATCCAAAGCGACTTACATTTGAGTAAGAACAACACAAGCATGAATTCAAACAAGATGGACCTCATAATTAAGTGATAGACTGCTTTGAGTCCAGGTGGACCAGGTGCTGTCATGTAGTGCATATGTAGTGTATATAATTTTTTTTTTTTAAGTCATTTCATTTAAATACAAGATCATGATTTCATCACACATATTTATTTATTTGAGGGAAAGTTTTGTTCTCCAGCCGTGAATCAGGAAAAGTTGCAGCGTGTTTAGACGTTTTCTCAGTATTAACACGATGAATGTGTCATGTGACCCGTGTTTGCCGTTTTCTTCAGGCCCATCATGCACCACAACGTGCGCTACAACTGTCGGGTCCTGTTCCTGAACAGGTGTGTTGGCGCGCCGGTCCGCCGGAGTGTTTTTCTACATCTGTGGACCAGATAAATGTGTCTGATGATGATTTATTTGTGTCCATCCTCTAGAAAGATCCTGCTGATCAGGCCGAAGATGCTGATGGCCAACCACGGGATCTACAGAGAGATGCGCTGGTTCTCTCCCTGGAACCAGTTCAGGTTGTTACAGATCTGATTTTCACACATCCAGGTGATCCCACTCCAACCATGTGGGACAACACGTGTCTTCATCCAGCTGCAATCCGACAGACATCCTGGTTTCTGAACTCTCTCAGGGAGGTGAAGACGCCGAGAACTTCACGTCCATCAGGGAGACGCATCTGAACAAACTGAATCTACGTAATGGGAGAAACTTCTGAGGCGTATTACTACTAAAATAGATCCAGTATTCTTTGTAGATTTCAATAACGTCAACAAGTTATCTGAGACCTGGACTTCAAGAAGATTTAGAGTAACTCCAAACACTAAAACCGTCTTTATTCACTTCATCTGGACAGAAGGACAGTTTTCTGTCCTCGCTGGTTTTTGTCTCAGCGTTTGAGGCATTGATGGAAAGTTAGGTTTGAAGACGTGACCTAACAGCTGAGTGTCACGTGATGCTGACATGACTGTAGGGCTGACGGAGAAACGCTGTAGGTACCTGGATCAGACGCCGTGCAACATGACAAAGAATCCTTCTCTTTGCGATTTGTTATGTTTTAAATTGTGATTTTAGTTTCAAAATAGTGTCTAAAAAGGTTTTCCAGAAAGGAAGAAAACAGGGTTACTTAATGAAGACGTGTCTAAAGTGATTTCATTTCACTTCGTTTCTTTAAGGCAGGTGGAAGATTATTTCCTACCCAGGATGATCCAGGAGGTCACAGGACAGGTAAAAAACACACCTTTATGGGAAGAGATGTTATTAAAAACAGTTTTCTGATGAATTCTCCTGAATGAAACGTCCTCAGGAGACCGTCCCGTTTGGTGACGGTGTTCTGTCCACGAAGGACACCTGCATCGGGACGGAGATCTGCGCTGAGCTCTGGAACCCCAGCAGGTGCCGTTCACTCATACATGTTATTGCTATGGCCGTCACAAAGAACGTGTTAATTCATTTATGTAATTAATTGTGTTAAAAGTTTTAACACATGCGGGGCATGGCGCGCCCCATACAGCCGTCATTTCTCTGACGGACGCGATTTTTCTTTGCCATGTGCACCAGCCCCGTTCGGACTTACAATGTTTTATTTTTCTCAGTCCCCATATTCAGATGGGGCTGGATGGGGTTGAAATCTTTACTAACTCGTCTGCGAGCCACCACGAACTGCGTAAAGCTGACCAGAGAGTCAACCTGATCAAGACAGCCACCACAAAGGTATGCATGGACTGGAAACATTCAACACCCAAACCAACCATCTCCATGTGAAGTAGTGATGCCCAGCAGGGGGCAGAGTTGTATCACTCATGTAGGGAACAGTAGCACCAGAACATCCTGTTCTTTTTTATATATATATATAAATTAGATGGCAGTTTGTATTTTGATGGTGTTACTGGTGTTTCAGAGTGGAGGTATCTACCTGTATGCCAACCTGAGGGGCTGTGATGGAGACCGTGTGTACTATGATGGTTGTGCCATGGTGGCCATCAATGGAGATGTTGTAGCTCAAGGAGCTCAGTTCTCCTTAAATGATGTGGTGGGTGTATGAAATACCAAAGTGAAGTGCTGCTAGTGTTGGCTTGTGTTTGCCAGAGGAACTGATGTGGTTTATGTGTGCCGTAGGAAGTGATTACAGCCACTCTGGATCTGGAGGATGTGCGCAGTTACAGAGGAGAAGTGTGCCAGCCACACATGGTGAGAAAACTACACTTCCCAAACCTTTGTCACGCGTCAAGCCGACATCACCAGGTTGTGTCAGGTTAACTGAAGGCTAATTACATTAAAACTGTCAACATAGGAAACTTATCTGCTAAACATCAGCATACAAACAAGTTGCAGAGCTAATATAAGCATTACTTTGTACCTGCTGCTCTGACTCTGTTTATACTGAAGAATACCGCTGGAGCCGACCAGAGTCTCCAGTTTTCTAACCTGGACTCCAGTTAATGAACCAGAGTGCAGGTTTGGGTTCAAGCTTCTCTCACCAAATGTTCAGTACCCAAATCTTTGAGGAGAAGAGCTTTTATTTAGAGCTCTTCTTTGTCTCCATCCAGTCTCATACAAATAAACTCATCCACTTATCGGCTCCATCTGCTCAACTTCCTGTTGACACTTACATCTAACCAGAAATTCACACGCCAGCATGTAAGACGAGGCAAGGTAGTTTATTTGTATAGCACATTTCATTTAAAGGAGAATTCAAAGTCCTTTACATAAAACAAAGACATTAGAGATATTTAGAAATAGTAAAAGGCATCAACACATAATCACAATAAAATAATAAATTACATTAAAATGATTA
>JBAFTB010000001.1:38927148-38940732 GCA_037177355.1 Melanotaenia trifasciata
TACAATGTTCATAGTCATGAAAATAAAGAAAACTCTTTGAATGAGAAGGTGTGTCCAAACCTTTGGTCTGTACTGTACATGAAAGGTTTAAATGAGGAGGAATTTCCATTAAAGCAGCAGTCACATAGATGCAAAGTCATTTCAATTATTTGTAGGTACTTTTTCATCATATGAAGATATATTTGTTCAGCTCGGATTGAGTCAAGCAGGTCTGGCGTATGTTTTTATTCTTATCTTTTCTGTTGGCTCTCAACAGTTCAGGGAAAAACTATGAGGACACAAACGGGAATACTTTACTATTTTCTCTCCACTTTCTGCATTATGAAAGCAGAACCGTCTGTACACATGAGGCGTGAAACATAAAGGGACGTACCTTAACGTTGTGTCTGGCTCCCTGCAGAATAATTAGAATATTGCATCCTAATAGCAGCCTCACAGTCAGCTGTAGCTGCTGGCTCCAGCGCTCCAAGAGTCCAACATAATGATTTTGTGATCGGATGTGGTCCAGTAAAAGCACCGCAGTCCAAGCTTCCTCTTGTTCTCTGTCTTTCAGCACCTCTGTACCTCCCCTCTGGTCGTCTGTCAGCGCCACACACTGCTGCTGGGAACACAGCGAGCCCAGACAACTAGCACCAGTGCTGTTTTCTAATAACGTATAAATGTAGCTAATAAATACTGACTAATAAGTGCAGCTGTTACCTGTAAGTACTGAACCAGCTGGTGGATCATTGGCTCTGGGGTCAGGCCTGCAGCTCGGTCCAGCAGCTTCTGTCTGATGCTGTGACACTGAGTCCTGGAAAGATCGGTGGAAGAGACAGAGATGTCCGGAGGGCAGGAAGGATAACTGGGCTGCAGATGGAACACCAGGCTCATGTTCAGCCCTCTGTCTCCTTCACCAGCGCAGTTGATTTGGACCACAAGTCCATCCTGATCTACAAGGCAAACAGAGATATCAGTGACAGCACCAAGGCTCATGAAATGCCCACCACCTGAGACCCAGAGATGGTTTTTCACTTGTTCCGGACTTGTCAACACACCAGAAGTCTGCAGCAAGGTATCCACTGATCTATTCTGGACAACATCTATGAACAATTTTAACTTTACTTTAAGGATGTTTTATTTGGGTTTACAAACTACTAAAAAAAGAGCAAAAGAAAGTGAGTTGGATGACCTTTTTATGTAACTTTATCTTGTTATTGGCCAAATTTGACACCTATCAATGCAAAGTAATTAAGACCAAACTCTCAAGTGCCTCCTTTAAAAGCTTGACATTTGTTCTCTTCCTCAAACAATAGAAAAGCCATAGAACAGCCTCGTTTTGCTCTACATTCAATGTATAATTATAATTTGTACACGCGTATCTAATGGTCCTGTTTAAGTGTTCTCTAACTCCCTGTTACTTCCTTAACGTTATTTAAGCTTTTATTATTCATTTTTCATGTTAATAAAGTTTTTACAGAACCAAAAACTGTGCTGTTATAATTTCCTCTCCTGTTTGTGATTTTAACCCCTATTTAAATAATGATCATTCTCCATGGCACACATATAAAGTTATATGGGGGAGGATAAGGAGTCAGATGAGAACATACCGGACTGCCGAACCAACCGGAACTCTCCGTCTCTGCAGAAAATGGAGGATAAAACAGAAACTTCCTCAAAAGCAGCCTCAGACATTATCTACATATAATTCATACAATCTCGTCCAATTCTGTTTCCCCCTCGGTGACAACAGATTTGTTACTAAAACTAAATTGTTTACGTTTATTTTGCAGCGCACGCACGTCCACCTCTCCTTATCTTCCGGGTAGCTCTATGTAATGAGTTAACTCGTTCCGCCCGCAACACGCACGGGAATCTTTTAGCTCGTCTGTACTTAATTCAGCAATATAAACCAACGCTCTTCTCTCCATCAAATACTCCGACAGCATTCGTGATAGGCGAAGATTAGGACCGAGGTTTCTTATGCAAGAAGAAATACGCAAATAACGAAATTAATTAAATTATAAATTTATTACTAGGTCCAGATAGGGTCTCCTCATCTGGACTTAAACAGCAAATTCCAGTATTTATACAGGTCTTTACAAGCCCGTTTTGACATCCATGGTCGTAAAAAAAAGAAATAGTTACTGGCATACAGTCAATCGGCACAGGTGCTCCCAAGTTATGTCTCAGAAATATGCATACAGCAGTCACCACTCATCCACCGCGATGAAATCGGCTTTAGGTTGGATACTGAACAGATATTCGCTCTGGGGCGTCTCTGTTAGCAAATAACCAGTTTTCTGTTAAACGGAAATCCTCATACAGGACGTAAGAAAAGCAAACACATTTTTAAGTAAATGTCCATATGCTGGATAGACTCCAGCTTCCCGCGACCGTGTAGAAAATGAGTGAACTGTCCAGATGACCCAATGACTCCAAAGAAAATTCTGACATAAATACAGACAAATACAGCATAATTTGGCCCGAGCACCGAAGGCGGTGTGAAGGCCTGTTGTAATTGCTCTGTTTTTTTCTTCCTCTTCTTCTCAAAAATGGATTGCATTTTTGGGGGCCTGAACATGTTCGAAAACTCATCAAATTTTGTGTATTCCCCCAAAGGAATGCGTAACTTTAAATATTTTCAGGTGCTTGGTACTGTTCGAGCAAAATTGAACGAGAGCCACTTATTTGTGATGCCCCGCCACTGCATGTTATCAATAGTCATGAAATTTGCTACACATATTCTAAATGCTCGGGCGAACAAAAAATCCTCTTGGAACAACGGCCTAAAACAGTCGGCCATTTTGGGTCAAAGTCGCCTTTTTGCGTTTTGCTCACGTCACTTAAAATCTATCTCCTCCTAGACATTTCATTGTACTGACATCAAAATGGCTTAGGATTTTCAGAAGACATGTGTCTTTAAAAGTTATCAAAAACATTCTCAAAGGAGAAAGGGCATAGAGGGGCGGGACCTCAAAGTTTGATGTTTCGCCATGAAAAACGAAAGTATTATAACTGCCACATAAAACAACTTATCTGAACCAAAATGGCCATGTATGATGCCAGTCCCATCCTGAACGCATCTACATGTCAATACTTGGATTATGAATTGGCCACACCCCCTGGCGACAGGAAGTCATGTTACTCGAAGACCCACTTCTGACATTTTGGACGCAATCTGGTCTAAACTGGTTCAGACAGCAGAAAACAAGTTGGTGATGATATCCAGTGAAAACTGTTGCTTTACGCTGCAGGGCGAGATTGTGGCGCCATGGCGAACTTTGATAAGACACCATGACAACATAAATCAGTATAAATCCCTCAATTCTGATCCAATCCCCATCAGACTTGCAGGGATTAATCAGTGTCTCGCCCTGAACAGATCCATATCACCAATTCCAGTCTAGCTCTAAGCCCCGCCCACTTTCAAAAGGATGTCCATCTCCTCAAGAATGAAAGTTACACACTTGAAAATGCTTCACAACAAGTCAAACCCTTTCATGATACCACAATAAAAACCTCAAATTCCTTCACCAAACGTAACCATGGCGAAAAGTAGTCTGACGCCATCAAACAGGAAGTCCTTGTAACTGGCCTATTATACTGTTGATTTTCACCAAACTCGACAGGGAGGAGTGCGGTCAGGTCGGAAACTCAGCCACATTGACATATGCTGAAAAAATTGCAATATGGTTCTATAGCGCCCCCTACAAATAATTAATTGATCACAACTGCCCACTACTTTGACTGCTATGACTGAAATCCATATTGATAGAACTTAGAAGGATGTACAAAAAGGCCTCTTGGACCTATACGATAACTTCAACAGGAAGTCGGCCATTTTGAAAAACGTGTTGTTTTGGGGGTCATTTTTGCATGTTTCTCCTAGAAATTTGATCGTGGTGGCCTCAAAATCGGTCTGAACACTCCAGAGGCATGTGTGGTCAAAAGTTATCAAAAACTTTCTAATAGGAGGTGGCGTTCAGTGGCGGCGCCTCATCAAGTTTACATGTTTTGCCATCAAGTACGGAATCCATTTCTGACATACAACACTCATTCTGTACCAAGCTGCACATGTTTCACTTCATTTCCATGCCGACCACATCTACATGTCCAGATGTTGTTATCTAGACATTGCTCAACGCTGCAAGGCGAGACCGTGGTGCTATGACAAACTTGGATAAAACGTCATGACAACATTAATCAGTATAAATCCCTAAATTTACAGTGATTAATCAGGGTCATGTCCTGAACAGATACATATAACTACTTCTGGTCTTGGCCTAAGCCCCGCCCACTTACAACAAGAAGTGCTTTTTTTTAGTCACTGGGGTCCTTCTCAGGAATGAACCTCACACACTTAAAAGAGCTTCAGATCAGGTCAAACCCTTTCATGACACTACAGAAAAAAACCTCAAGTTCCTTCATCACATGTGACCATGGCAAATGACGTCTGATGCCATGAAACAGGAAGTACTTGTAACTGAACCAATGTACTCTTGATCTTCACCATACTCGGCAGAGAGGACAGAAGTCAGGCCTGGAACTGATTCAAATAGACATATGCTGGTAATATGGCTCAATAGCGTCCCCTCTAAATATTTAATCTATCAGCTCCAACCAGTGCTTTGACTGACATTGATGAAATTAAGCATATTTATATAACATGCCAGGACAAACCAAAAGCCTCTTCTTGTCCAGATGTTGTCAACGCCATAGCTCCGTCCCCTGGGAACAGGAAGTCCCATCATTTTAACCCTTTAATACCTGTAAAACAAATTCAGTCATTAAAATGTGACTGACTTCTTGCAGCATCATGATTAAAATGGCTTCTTGTGACGTTTAAATCCATCGCCATGAAGCAGGAAGTGGCTCGAACTCTGCCATCAGTTGACCAATGGAGGTGATATTTATCATTAGAGATCCAACCTGAACATGGTTCTACATGAAAAACAACTATAACAGCACCCAGTGCCCACGTGGAATTTTCCTCTTGATAAAATTATGCTCCGGTTTGTAAGAATTTGACACAGTTTGTTAGAAACAAGATCACGAATGCTTTTGGATGTAATAACTGGTCAGATTAATGTGCCAGTTGATCCTCTAGTGAGGAAAATCAGCCCTTAATGCAGAAAACCTCTGGAAGAATTGGCATACGGCTGCAGGCAAGAGCAGGAGTGTTGTGGGAGGGAGGTAGTTGGGTGAGGTGGCGGTGCAATAGGCCTGAGCGGCGCCGGAGATGCGAGGGCCTTCATCGCTGCTTGCAGCTTTAATTTAGGTTGTTATTCAGCATGCCTAATGTGTTGGATCACTTGATATTGTCATTTGCACTCGATATGCAAAAAGAAGACAAGGCAGCCACCTATCCCAGTTTTTTCCACTGATACTGACCACCTTCTTCAGCATACTCTTCAAGGTTCTATTATACCTTTCCACTAGGCCGTCAATCTGGGGGTGGTAGGGCATGGTCCTTATACTCTTTATTCCTAAAAGTTTATAAACCTGTTTAAGCATATTTGACAGGAAATTAGTTCCCTGATCAGTTAGAATCTCAGAGGGAATTCCTACTCTGGAAAACAGCTAGTAGTGCATATCTGCTTAGCAGTGATATCCCAGAGCGGAAAAGCTTCAGGGTAGCGAGTACTATAGTCACACACAACTAGAATAAACCGATTACCAGCTTGTGTTCTTTCCAGTGGGCATGTCAACGTCATATTCATCAGGATCTGGCAATTCTTGTGATCTAAATTTTACCGTCCCAGCCATCTTCTCCCGTCTCCTCCTGCACCTACTCTTCTTTGCTTTAGCCAGGCTCTCAGTAGGAATATCAGAAAGCAAGGCAGCTCAGCCCAGGTATTCAGCTCAACTTGTGGGGGAACTGGAGAAATTTGCCCATTTCCCACAGTCCCATCTACTTCAACCTGGCTCCTGACACTGTTCCCCTTTCCCAGTGTTTGAGCCCGCCTTTGTGACCTTGTTACAACATTGACTGGTTTACAAGACTAAATCAACTTCTGCAGGACTGGAATATCCTGACTCAAAATAACCTGATGAGCTAGATTCTCCACTACACCCACTGTTAACAGGTAAGTTTGCCCAGCCACCTCAATATACACTGCTGCAGTGGGATAAACTTTATGATCCCCATGCACACAAGAAATATCAAGGCTCTGACCCCCCCAAGCGACAATCACAATTAATAAATTAATAACTTAATAAATGAATGAAACCCAGATGTCTTGACAGTATAAATATCGTATAAAAGTATGCTACTTTATTTCTTTTATTTATGTAGGTAGTCTCTACAGTATAAATTACCCCATCGATGCTACCTGATGTATTAAAGCAGCTAGGATGCTTCGACAATGTAAAGTACACTATCACTATTATAAAGTATACATACTAAAGTATACTACCCTATATTTATGCAGATAGGACAATTCTACAGTGTAGATTAGTGAATGTAGATATTTACATATTATATAATAATGAAACACTCAAAATATTTTAAGAATTTATAATGTACAATTTCTATGAACATGCATACAAATAAATAATAATGAAAATTATTTCACAATGCAAACGTCTCATAAACGGAGGTACAGCTGTGACGCCTTGACAGTATAAATTAACCCATCAAAGTACGTTATGTATGAAGAAAGAAGGAGGTTTTCAGATTGTGTGCATGTACAGAAGGCATAGGTAGCATGTCTCGATGGGTAGGAGGAAATGTTAGAACACTGGTCTGCTGAAGCAGGTATAACCAGGTCCACCCTGCAGAGAGGAGGGTGGACCTACAATCATCAACACAATATACAGCAGCACTATGTTCGTTGAGACCTTTAAGATTCTCGGAGCCATAATTTAATTTAATCTTAATCTTGGGTAGCTCTAGATTTGAATTTGGCTAAGGTCTTCAGATTAATCAAACACCTGGATGTTTGCTGAGGGTACATGATTTCATGCATGAAAATCTCATGTTCTCATGTTCAGCACAGATTATGAAGCCAAACAGTACAACAAACCACCCTGACAAAGATTAGAGCACAATAACTAAATAACTATGCTCATTACCTGCAACTACACAACATTATAGGATTATTTTCTCTTTCACTTCCTCTCTAGATATGTCCCAATCCAGGATGTTAATACATGACCTACAGACAGGACATGAGTGTGTGAAGTAAAATTTTTGTAAGATTTCATTTTAAAAAACATTTCAAACCAGAAGTTCTGTAGTCTGAAACTGAAACCCAGCCAGTTTAAAACAAGAGCAGGAGGAAGCTGAACAGAAAACACAAGAATGCCAACCCCAACAAAACAGGAAGCTAGGCTAATTAACTAGAATACGAACTAAATCATGATATTTTCAAAAACAAGTAATAAACACTAACACAGAGGAACGGAACAAAATACAAATTAGAAATTTAAACTAAAAACCCATCCTGAACTTAACAAAGCACAATAGCCAAATCAGAACAAAAAATACAGAAGCATAACCTCTCAGACCATTTCTGTGTATTTTCTGTGTAAGACAAGGCCAAGCAAAGCAGGTTTATCTGTGCATCAAATTTCATGTACAAGACAACTCAAAGTGTTTTACATAAAACATTAAAACATGACAGCAGGGTCCAGAAGAAGAAATAAAATACATTAAAAATAAACTAAATTAAAATGTTTATACATCAGATGTGAATACTTCAAATGGGAACTTAGTCACCCATCCACACAAGCTAACCTCCTTTTAAATCTCAACTCTACACCTGTACAGTTTCGGACTGTATACTGTGAGATTAATAGTTCATTTCATTTATAAAATGAAGTCAAAGACAGGCTGTCATTTAAAGTCCTAACTACCATTCCAGCAAAGCCCTACTCACCACAAAACTCATCTGGGGTTTCTTAAAATGGTGTATTTTCACATTTTTGTTAATTAATGTGGAGAAGTGTTGTGTAAGAACAAGACCCCAAAAGTCTATGCTTACTTTATTTCTAGAGAGAAATGTTATTAAAAGAGTTTTGACCATATCACTATCTTATTTAGATTGTCAACATATTGACAAACAATCTCTTCTAGCTGATAGTTGTTTTCTTTGGAACAGCCATGACAGTACACTGGACCACTTTCTCAGGAACCTGCACCGTGATCCAGTTTAAAGCGGTGGTCAGAGTGAAACTGACCACCTCGTATATCTTATTAGACACCCAGGAGATTGACAGGTCACTGTCGGAGGAGGACAGAAGCATCTTTCCAGACCTGAATGAATGGCCAGCATCACTACGCCAGTGTCAATACGCCAGCATCACTATGCCACTATCACTATGCCAGTATCACTACGCCAGTATCACTATGCCAGCATAGTGATACTACACTACACCAGTCTAGAGTAGTTTCTTAATTATTCATCCCTTAAAAATATTGACATGTGGTTGCAGATTTCTAGAAGCGATTTAGTGCAAGTAGAACTATTAATGTTATGTAAGGCTATTGACCTGATGTTAGCATGAAGCTAAGTAGCTTCTAATGCTAATCTAGTTCTCACCAGATTAGCTTTAAGCTAACGTGTGGAAACCAGGTCATATTTAGTTTCTGGTGAGTGTATTTGAGGACTACATGTCAACTCAGTTCATCAAGATTTTCACATTGGAGGTGAAAATAAACTATAAAGATGCTCAAAGACAAGCTCAGGATCCATGTTACTTAGCGCTGACTACGCTAGTGCTACAGCTAGCTTCATTTAAACCGGAGGCTAGCAAGGCTGCTAGCTGGTTTTAAAGTAGCTGCAGCATTGAATTGTGGAGAAATAGATCCTGTAACCAGTCTGGTTTAGTGGAGGAAGATAAAAGAATGAAGAGAAAGGGAGCTATTTCTGAGTTTTTAGTAAAGAGAAAGGACATAGATCAGGTGGAGACAGATCCCAGACCCAGTATCAGTAGCCCCACAGCTCCTAAAATGAAGCTAGCTACACCAGGACCCAGTCCACCACCACCAGAGGGTAGACCAGAACCGATCCCCCTACCACTACATCAGGATCCAGTCTACCACCACCACCAGAGAGTAGACCAGAACCGATCTCCCTACTATCACAGCAGGACCCAGTCTACCACCACCACCAGACAGTAGACCAGAACTGATCCCCTACTACCACATCAGGATCCTCTGATGGATGGATGGATGGATGGAAACCGTGGGATGAGCGCTTTGTCAGCTGGTGCTGATGTGTCAGAGATGGTTAGGTTTTCCAGAGGCTGCTGGAAACTAAAAGCTGGTACACACAGTGTTGGGGTAGTCTCTAAAAGCATAATTGGTTACTAGTTACTCATTACTTCTGTTAATTGTAATGAAATTACTTTACTCGTTACT
The DNA here is from genome assembly GCA_037177355.1 of Melanotaenia trifasciata. NCBI lineage: Eukaryota > Metazoa > Chordata > Actinopteri > Atheriniformes > Melanotaeniidae > Melanotaenia > Melanotaenia trifasciata. The sequence goes on from JBAFTB010000001.1 coordinate 38,936,495, forward strand.
GCATTTGAAAAATAACGCCACTACTTACTACTTTACCATTTAATAATTCACTGTGTAGACATGGACAAACATCACTGCCTGTCTGCTGAGTGTTTACTGTCTACTGTAAACAAAACAGCTTTAAAACCACAAGAACAACGTCCCTGTCTGTGGGAAGAAATGGCCTCACCATCATTTTTAGTATTTTTCTAAACCTGGGCAATTTAGTGATCGACAGGGGGAGCATGTCTCCTTCAATGAATCTGCAACTAGCTTGTTAATTTCTGTCTTACCAGCTGCTGCACTTCAGCAAATGTTGAAAAAAACTTGGCTTGTTTAGGCGGGTCGGCTGCTTGTTTAGGCGGGTCGGCTGCTTGTTTAGGCGGGTCGGCTGCTTGTTTATTCGGGTCGGCTGCTGAAGGACTCCTTCCACTGACCAGCGAACAGGATCTTTCACCACAAGTTTGGACTGAAACTGAACCGAAAAGCCCGTATCTCCGACTCTCCAGCTTCATTTTTTTTACTTTTGGTTGACACACAATCAGCTATGTCATGCAAATCTATCTCTATGGCAACGTGTCCAGACAAGCACACACACAGACAGCAGCATGCGTGTACCACTTAAAACAGATCAGAACTTTACACATAGGCAAACACGGCTCGAGTAACGCAGAAAAACACGTTGCTGTAGTCCAGTAAAGTTATTTCATTACCAATATTTTAGGTGTAACGCACTACTTTACTTCGTTACTCAAAAAAGTAATATTGTCAACATTGGTACACACAGAGGCTTCTTTGTAAATCTAATGAGATGTTTTAGCTGTTCGAGGCCTTACACATGAAGATAAAAAATCAGGCATTTAACAGGATTGATGGTACTGTGTGTGGTGGCTCCGATAATCTCATCACAGAACAACACACACATAACGATGCTGTCCTGCAACCGATCTAGAATCTAGTCCTCCGAGCTGGAAATCTAGCAGGACCAAACGTGATCTAACAAAAACAAGGAAGAAGAGGCATAGCAACAAGGACAAGGGAATGATGGTGGTCTGGGACCAATGTTAACAGAAAAATCCAGAACTGATAAAAACAACAGACTGTAGACGAATTTTGCCGTCCTTGGTCAGGAAGGGCCAAATCGGATCAGATCATTTTTGTGTGTCCTGTTTTCATAGCAACATACTGACCACAATACTAAGTATTTAAACTGTAAACCATTAGGTCAGCTGAGAACATTGGTATGTGCAAAAGTTTAGGCACTAACATTGAAAATGTGATAAGTGTGCTTCGTGAGTTGGCTTACTAAAGATGAATGACTTAATCTAAAGTAACATTTCATTCATTTTAGTGTTTTTAACTCAAGTATTTTATTTGCAGTTTTATTTAACTGTAAACCCAGATTTTATAAGTCTGCAACCAAAACTGTCATCTGGCCAAAATCCTGATCTCCCTCCTGTTGTGATGTCATCAGGGTGGCAGGTCAAAGGTCACAGGTGTGATTTCTGCATAGAAAATGAAGGTTAGTGGGGAATATGACGAAAGTGGGACAGTGTTGTAGTCATTCCTGTCCACACCAGCGATCTGGATGTGTCACAGGATTTTCCTCCTGCTGTTATAGCGGCAGCTGCCAGATGGCGCTCTCGTTTCAACATGAATTCGATGGTTTCCTCTCCCTCTGAGAAGGACTGGCTCATCTGCTCTGCACGGATGCTGACCTGCAGGACAGGATAGTTTCTACTGGATTGGACTTACAGCAGTTGTAGAGTCTGTTCAGCCTGTCGATGTCGTTCTGGCTCATCTGGGTGGCCTGGCCGAAGGACACGTTGCTGTTGGGAATAGGCTCCATGGTGGGAAGGTTGTTCTTGGAGAAGGCATACCTGAAGAATTGCACATTTGATTACCTGCTTGGAAACCACACCTGAAAGGAATTTTGTTCTGTCGTATCTGGTGGAGCAGATCTATGTCAGTCAAGGATGACCAGCCCTGGACCTCTTGGGCCAGTATCCTGCAGGTTTTGGAGCTTTCCTGCTGCAACACATCGGCTTCATATTAAATGATTCGCTAACAGCTTGTTTTCAAATTCTGTAGCAGCCTGTTAGTGATTCAGTAATTTGGGTCAGGTTGGTGATCTCTGATGTCAGTTGTATTGCTGCACACCAAAGTTTGACCCGTGAACCTAAAATTCACAGTTTTGCCTGTACAAATGTAATAACTTGATTTTTTAATAGATGCTGTTGTAATAATATTTTAAACTTCATTGTACTAAATAATATTTTACATGTCATTTTTCCAGTCATATATTCCTCTAAAAAAAACTTTTTCATTTAATTATTTTTGCTGTCGGATAGTAAAGTTTTAGTTGCATGCATATCTATACTGACACTGAGGTTTTTGTAAAATATTAATGAGTAGTGAGTATAATAATCTCTTTTCAAGTTAACATTGGTCCAGTAATTACATGTGTGTGTTGCACGTGTTGCTTGGTGATGTTTCTTGAGTGTTTTGGTTGATGGACTGGAGCAGATTACTGAACAGGAATCCAGGCTAAAAGCTCATTTCTGCTCCCTTAAGTACATAAATAGCGACGTTTCAATCGTTTTCAAACGTCTCCGTCCTCATGCTTCCATGTGGCTTTTACGTCGCCGTGGTTGTTGAGTCAGTTCCTCCACTAGGGGGCAGTGCTGAGTTCAGAGTTCAGACTCCCGCGAGCCGACGTCAGTTTCAGACGGCGTTTATAGCAACGGGTTACTGCTGCTCAACTTGTTTCCACCTGCCCAACATGCCCTAAACACTCACATATTGTCTTTCTTCAAAAGCTTGTGCAATTTCTACCGTTGTTGTGCTCGTCTTCATTCTTCTTCTGCTATTTTTTCTCTGGTTTGTTTCTTTCCCTGGTCGCATGTCAGCTATTCTGCTCAGCAATGTTGAACCAAAATAAGTGTTCAGTTAATTTTTTTCTTTCACTGCGTTTGTTGGTAGAAATGTTGAGCTTCCTCTACTTGCTGCCATTTTTGCTTTGATATCTATATGTTTGTTCCAAGTTCATTTGTTATCTTCATGTTCTTGTGAAAAGCAAACAACACAAGTGAGAAATACTCGTTACCTCTCATATTGCATAACAGAGTTGTAGTCATAAGAAGTTCCCTGGTTCAGAGTGTCAATTTTATAGAAATTGTACTCCATTCCTGTAGAGACACGGAACAAAAAAAAGGAAAAACTCAAGTTTTCATGGGCAAAATGGCATTTTTCAGGTGTGGTCTTTAGAAAAGTCATCTATCTACCGTCAATGATGTTGTCCCAGTGCACTCGGATGTGGTTGTCCCTGTCAGAGCGGGTCTGCTCGTGGTTGAAGCCGAGGGCGTGGAGCAGCTCGTGCTGGACGGTACCGTGGTACAGGCAGCCCTGTCGGCTCAGAGACACGGTCTGAGCGCCGCCCTGGCGGCCCACGTAGGAGTAGCAGCTGTGATCGGCAAACATTCAAACATGTAGGTGAGCTGGAAATGGCTGAACTACCAGAACAAACTGAGTTTAACTGACGGATGGATCAGATGCTGGATCATCTCTTTGTAGACCTCTGTTATCTTTATTCTACCAGCCAATCTGACTGGGTGCCGTATTCTAATTATTCTCTTGGACATTTCCTTGTGTTTATCGGTTTACAAGGCGTAAATGTATGAATAAAGAAGAACCAACTAAACTCTGATCTTTACCCGTCCCTGGACTCGATGCTCAACCACTCATGATCTCCATTCTGGTATGGTCTAAAACGGATGCAGGAAACCGAAGAGAAAGACTCCAGTCCACGAATGATGATGGCCGCTTCCCGGGAAGCTGCCAACAAATAAATGCAGTTAAACTTGAGTGTGGGGAAATTAAATTTGCCCACTGCTTCGGACATAGAAAAGCATTTTAATATTTTTTTGATGTTTCTGGCTTGGCAGTCTGTCCGTGATGAACACTGCTCATCTTGTTACAGTCAGTGTTCTGCATCCTGGGATGTGCACGGATATTACACCAACCTCTGCTGCAGGAATGTCTACTTCTCTGAGGGACACAATTCTGCAGGCTTTAGATACTTCCTGCTCAAACACATCCATGATCTGTTTGATTTTATTTTGGTGTGTGGGAGCAGGGAACAATCTAAAACCTGCAGGAGCTGCTTCCTATCATAGACCATCCTAGGCTTCACTTCTGGACCCTCATGGTGGTTCTAAGGTGAATGTGGGGCTGTCCCTGGATCCTCCTGTCTCTGACCA
>JBAFTB010000001.1:39321060-39332546 GCA_037177355.1 Melanotaenia trifasciata
AGCATGAACATAACTACAAACCAAGAACATGACCGAACTAAACATGAACACCCACCACAACCCAGAAACCGTGACAGATTCAGAACGTTGTGTTTCTACTCAGTAACGATGATTCCTGCTGTTCAACGTAAAGTTAACAAGCATGAGATGACAGAGAGGGGAAATACTCAGCCAATCAGAGATGTTCTGCGTTTCTTGAATGTTCTGCTTGCAGGTCCATGTCTCTCCCAAAACTCTTTAGATTAAAAAAAAATCAACCTCTTCATCAAAGTTCAGACTCATTTAGGACATCATATTTTTTATTATCAACTTTACTTAAGTTGGACTTGAGTCATGTGCACAGCACATACAGTTTTACATTTAAGACCTGTATAAAACTACAGGACAACTCATAAATGTTGTAAGTACAAAATCATCATAAGACCACAGGACTCAAACAAAGTACAGTATCATATCATCATTTTCCCTGAATGCAGACCTGCAGGCAGCAGAGTTAGTAGGACAGACAGTAAATAAACATTTTACAGTTTACAGACATAAAAAAAACAGCTTGAGAAAAAGAATAAAGCAAATTTCAGAATGATTCACTCACCAGTGCACACCTGATGTTGGACCACTGACATATTCATTCTGCAAAGGTTTCCTTGTTCAGGGGTCTGTTCATGCAATATTAAGGAAAAACAGAGAACTTATTCATAGTTAAATCTAGTTTAAACCAAGCCACGTTCACACAGCAGCATGTCTATTGACCAGGGGCAGATTCCTCCCTCCTGTTCCTCTCAGGAAGCTGTTGGGGTGATGAGGACATCTTTACAACCTCAGATTGAGATTACAGTGAAGCAGCCTCTGTCAGAGCCGGTGACCTGCTGGGAACCATTTGCACACTCGGCCATTTGCAGGTTGCTGCTCTGCTCTGCTCAGACTGCAGCTGGATAACCAAATGAGCAGCTACAACAGAAGGCTGGTTCTGGGTCAGCAGGAAGGCACTCCACTGTAAACACAATGCATGCCATGCAAAACAGTGAGACTAGAGAAGACTGTGAACACCCGACACATCAGCGTATCTACATAATGCACCTCACCGCTGTCAGGCTAATGCTGGAGAGGAGATCTAAACAACCAATCATCAGACAGTAAATCCGCCACTCATTTTGACAGCAAGGCATGTATCCCATGTCTTGATACCCATGTTGGTTTGCAGGAATCAAGGCCTAAAGCCACCACAGAAACAGTTTGCATGAAATTTGCTTGAGCTATTTGCAACTGAATAGCTAGCGTGTGCATGCTGTGTGCTAATGTATCACCTCTCCTACTGAAGGTTCAGCAAAGAAAACACTACAGTCCCAAACAGGAGTTGGGCTGCTTACAATATGTGCCATCTTAAGCGGAATGTTGAACTGGAGATGCCAGCGTCTAACCCGAAGACTAGATGAGACAAGAGGAACAGAAACAGGTTATTATCTGCCATTTTTCAGTAACTGACGATTTGTTTACTGGTTGATATTTCACCAAACCGAGCTGATGAAAAGCAGCTTGTACCTACAGACAACCTTTTCCACCCAGCTCTGTTAATTTAAAACTGTCCCTACCCCCCAAAAGGAATACCAGCACCTTCAGTTACTGAGAGGTTATATTTACAAAATATATAAAGAAAATATTGGGTTACTGGCCCTAGCATATAGTACAGTCCAACAGCTGTCTGTAAATATTTCTCCCATGATTATCTTTTCTAAAAGTATATCACAGGGTAAAGATAGCCGGAACGTGACAAGGCGCAACTAGGACAACATGGCCACCAGAGCTGAGCAGTAGCGAAACACAAGGGCCTTAGAGAGACAGAGATAAATACCAGAAACAAGGAGAAACTGGACAGAAAACTGTTCCAGGTGAGGGCAGAGACTGCTGCAGGGAAGCCCGATGAGGGGAGTCAGCTCAGCCAATCCGATAATTCACAAAACCCGTCATACCAGAAGTGTGTGAATGAGCATGTGTGACAAAAACGACTGAAAGAGCTTCAGTATCCACAGGTTTAAAATCTGGAAAAGGTGGACATTTTGGAAAATTGTGTTCTTCTGTGCCATCTCAACATGGTCCGACTGAAACCAGTAAATGTGGCTTAGCTTAGCTTGGTAGTTACTTTGCCCCCACTTTAAAAATGTTATGTTCCCGAAAGTTCCATCAGCTCATCTGCACATTACGTCCTGCAGGGTCGCTGTTTCCTTTTAAACAAACTAAGCCATCAGCTGGTGGTCAGTTTGGCTGTCTGCATGCTCAGTGGACCAATGCTAGATTGGATCTGAAAGAGGGACAGTTGACTGGAGTTGGTTGTTATGTTAAATTTAAATCACCTGCAGAGAGAGGACCAGGGGAAGACCTCCAGAGACACTTTTGCAGCATGATTAATACAAATTGGTGTACCTTGCTTGAGTGTTCCTAATACCCTCCAAGGAAAGCACAAACTTTTAATTAGACACGTTTATCTGACAGCTGCTCTTTACCAACTGGCATTTAAAAGAAATATTTAAACAAAAGATGCTAAAAGGTGCTGCATTTCCTTCCAGCAATCATTTTACAATCATTAAACAAGCAGCTTGTTCAGGTCTACAGCGAACCCTACCTTACCCCGAACCCTCACCGCTGCTCAGCATTTATAAGCGTTTCCGCTGTCACCTGACCAGGAAACATCCAGGTCAGAGGAGATCCAGTCTAACACTGACCCGAGAGTAGCATCAATTCCCAAACTAACTCGAAAAGCAAAGTAAAAAAAAAAAGAAAAAGTTCCAAACATAGAACATTTTTATCACCTTGGTTTCAAGTGTGACAACAACAGTAAAATGTCTCAGTTTGCTTAAAGGGAGTTTGGGTGGATGTTTATCTCATCAGCCATCCATCCTCACCCTGTCAGGTGATGTTTCTACATGCTAAAGATGAGTAGCTATACTAAGTTCTCTGGAGACTAAACTTGCCACAACTCAGAGAATTTTCTGCAGAAACTTTGCATCAGCGATGATGTTGTGCATCAGAACTAGCGGAATATTTCTTCCATCCATCAGCTGCCTGACAATAAGAATAGTCGTATTCCACAGTCAAGGCTGCTGCTTGTCTGTTGCATTTCAGCTCTTTGACCTTGCCTGTAAACTCCTGAATTCCCCACTTATATAATGTCAAAGAGGATTCCTCTCTCTAATGCAGGACGTATAGATCTGACTGAGATTGACGGCAGAAAAGTTCAGAGTTCACCCCTTGGCAGAGCTATAAACAGACATAGAGGAGGCTCCCCTCCTCCTCTCCTGCCCATCCGTCTCTTTCTCCCTTCCTCTCTCTCTTAACAGTAAAATGATACTGTTTCAATTAGGCTCCAGTGCCTCACATACCCCCTTTTCAACCAACTTAAACCAGGTTCTGGTGCTGGGGTGATGCCAGGTCCAAGTCAAAGCTCGTTTAGCCTTAAAACCATCTGATATGCCATACCAGATCATCATTCGTCTGCTCCAGCACATGTCGTATCCCTCTTTCTTTGCTGGGGTGCTGAGACAGTTTATCTTCACACAGTTTTCGTGTTTTTCTGTTCTGCAGCTCCACATCTGAATATCAGCATCAAACATTTGCAGATTTAGTTGAAAACAGCCATCTACGTTTGCAGAAGCTCTTTTCAACACTGACTGGTGGATGGAAGCGTCTCCTGCTGATATTAAAACACTGAATATTATTTAGCTGCTCTGCAGGTGTGGTGGTTGGCATAATGCGACCCTCTACCTTCAATGCGAGGGACCCAGATCTAGACCAAATAAAAAAGGCTGATGCTAATCTTAAACCTGTTTTCCAGATTTGTTCTAAAGTTTGCTTTATGCTCCAGCATCAGATCTACACAGAGCCTACGGGGGAGTCTACCTGAGGCTACTTTTGCCCTGCAGGTCCATTTGTTCAAATCAGATTTTTTGTTTGTTTGTTTGTTTTCCATGGTTTTTCTAATTGTAATCTAAATGTGACCCCCATGAAACTCAAATGTAATCAGTCTGCAGCCATGAAGTGATGTCACATGCAGCCCAGCATATTTATGCATCCCACTTCCCCCAGAATTGTGACATCCATCTCACTTCAGTGTCGCAGAAGTTGGATGAAATGCGACATGACTGTTCAGACATCAGATATTACACTGTCCATCCAAAGCAAATTAATTAATTAATTAATTAATTAATTGATTAATTAAGTGGCCCCCTGGATTAACTAAAATTACAGGTAGGAGCCTTCTATTGGATAATTCCTGCAGGGAGATTAGCTTTCAGCTGCAACAAGTTATTTAACTGCAAATGATGCAATGAGCAGCTTCTCATGTCTTAAACAACCATGTGGAAAGAGACGTCCCGTGGTCATGGAAAAGATGTTTAAGAAAGGTCAGATCATCGGCATCAAGCAGTGAAAATATCTAAGGAGATGCAGAAATGACTAAAACTGGGTTCAGAACTGGCCAACACATTATTAAAGCTGGAGGGATGGTGGGGAACCATCATCTTCCCGGAAGAATGTGGTCAGGAAAACATTGAGATTTGAAGATGGTGTTGTGGCTCTTAGCTCTCCAGTCTGGTGCTTGTTTTTGTTCGTTTTAGTTGGTTGTTTCTGAACTATTGCAAAACCACAATCACTTACAGTCGTCCGAACCTCACTGACCTCGTTCTAAGGTATAATATGCCCGTTACCGGTGAATTTCACCATAAATTCAACATCCTGGAGGTTATGGCAAGACTACCTGGATCTCCGTGGATGGTTAGCCCGCCCAGCATGCGATGGAGGGGTGATGGAGCAATGTAGAGAGAGGAAGCAAAAGCGTGGATACCAGTCAGACACAGATGCTAGGCTACATAAGCAACCGTACAGCCCAGTACTACCGAGCATCTTCCTCTCAAATGCCAGATCCATCACCCACAGAAAGCTTCGTACAGAATTGCAGTGTTATTTTCATCACAAAGACGTGGCTTCACTCCTGACGCTGCAGCTAACGGGCTGCATGCTACACCGACAGGACAGAACAGAGACTCAGGTAAGAGCAGAGGAGGGGGGCTCTGTGTTTATGTGCAGTAACAGCAGCATCATTGACACAAGTTGTACTCCTGATTGAGAGGAGAGGCTGTGTCGTGCAGACCTGTTTATCTCCTGAGGGAGTTTACAGTAGTTATTGTGATAGCTGTTTACTGCCCACTGGATGCTAAAGTTAGTATGGCCCTTAGCCTCCTGCTCACTACCATCAACAAACAGCTGCTTGCCCACCTGGATGCGGTCTTTATTGTTGCTGGTGACTTCAATCAAGCGTACTTAAAGACTGCACTCCCCAAATTTTCCCAATATATGAAGGTTGCCACAAGAGGGAAAAAACACATTGGACCACATTTATTCCAACATCAAACATGCCTACAGAGTCAATCCCCTCGCCCACCTTGCTGGATCTCACCATCTCTAACCCTAACCCTAACTCTATATCACCCACTTTTTTGCCCGGTTAGAGTCAAACAGACCACACCACAACCACCACTTCCCACCACCAGCATCGTGACACTACAGTAGGTTGAAGTGAATTGTGTTCTAAAGACGGTGAACCTCAGAAAGGCGGCAGGTCCTGACCATAGACTGTATATAAAAGGTGGGCGGAGCCTCCGTGACATCACCCGTAGGTTTCTGAAGAGCAAAAGTGAAGCTCATTTGGCGTTCCCATGGCCACCATCTTGGCAGCGCTACGCATGTCGTCATTCCCTGAAAATGCAAAAATGGGCAAAGAGGTGGAGCTGAGAGGGGGACTGTGAAGGTGGAGGTGGATGATTGACACCCATCAAACTCCGAGCTGTCTGTAGCTAAGAGCTAACCGAGCTAACCGGAGCTAATGGTGGCTAAACAACTAACGGAGGTAGGCCGGCTAAAGCTAAGACGTGCTGTTAGCTAAAAACAGCATTTGTGCTGCACTCTCCCTTCTTTCCGCGGATATTGGATACGTGTCAATCAAAAGGACACAACCCTAATTATGCCTAATTTCAAGATTAAATAACATCCAAACGGATGAGTTAGAAAAAAATTCACCGCCCTCACAGTTGTCATGAAGGTAAACTTGACCTTTTAATCCTAAAATGGATTTTTGTACCAGGCTTTAAACATGTTTATTTCTGCTGTGAAGTTTGTCTTTTTAACATGGGAGTCTATGGGGATTTGCTCTGCTTTGGAGCCTCTAGTGGACGAGGGGGGAACTGCAATTTTTTTTTCACTTCTGCATAGGCTTCACATTTCACTGGCGGAGGTTGCCGCTTGGCCCTGATGGAGGGCCTGGCAAGGTACTCAGAACGTGCGCTGACCAACTGACTGGAGTGTTCACCACGATCTTCAATCAGTCCCTGTCACAAAGCAGCTTCCAAGCGTCAACCATCATCCCTGTTCTCAAAAAGACCGCAGTGGACAGTCTCAACGACTACAGGCCTGTTGCACTTACACATATGGTCATTAAGTGTTTTGAAAGACTAGTTTCCCAACATCAGGGCCTGTCTGGCACCCACCCTGGACCCCCACCAGTTTACCTTCAGGGCAAACCGATCTACAGATTACACTATCACCATAGCCCTCCACTCTGCGCTGAGTCACCTGAAAGATCTAGGAAGCTAAACAAGGCAGCTCTTCCTGGACTTCAGCTCAGCCTTCAACCACGTCATCCCTGGTGCAGAAACTCCTGCATCTGGGCCTCTCCTTCTCCACCTGCCAGTGGATTAAGTCCTTTATAACTAACCCACAATCCATCAAACTCGACCCCCACCTCTCCTCCACCCTCATGCTCAGCACCAGCTCCCCTCAAGGTTGTGTATTAAGCCCCCTCCTCTTCATTCTTTACACATATGACTGCACTCCGACCCATCTCTCAAACACCATCATAAGGTTTGCAGATGACACCACTGTGGTCAGGCTCACCGTAGTGGAGGATGAGTCCGACTATAGAGATGAGGTCAAGCGGCTGGCAGTGTGGTGTTCAGAGAACACTCTCCCACCGAACACTACAAAAACTTAAGAAATCATCCTGGATTTCAACAAGGGCGGAACGGATCCGGCCCCTCTCTACATCAGTGGAAAGGCTCCACTTCATCCAATTCTTTGGGGTGTAAATCTCTGATGACCTTCCCTGGACCACCAGCACCATGGCGGCAGTGAAGAAAGTCCAGCACAACTCCATTTCCTGAGGAACAACCTCAGGAGGAACAACCTGAAGGAGAAGCTGCTGGTGTCATTCTACAGAGCCACCAGAGAGCATCCTGGCGTCCTGCATCCCAGCACGGTACGCAGGCAGCAGATAGGAAAGCGCTGCAGAGAAGGATCAGCACGGCCCAGCGGATCCGAGGCTGCTCTCTGCCAGCCTGGAGTACATCGCCAGCTCTCACTACCTCAGTAGAGCTCAACACATCATCAAAGACTCCTCTCACCCCGGTTACTGCCTGTTTGAGCCGTTACCCTCGGGAGGTGCTACAGGTCACACAGAGCCGGGACTAGTAGACGGTTTCTTTCCCAGAGCAAAAACCACATTAAACAATTCAAAATGACACAGGTGGGAAAATGTGTAATAACTGCCTGAGACTACTGCCTACTTTTTCTCCATCTGCACTATTTACTGTTTACATTCTGTTTATTTGGACTATTTCATTGTATCTTATATACTTTTTGCAATCATATTTCTATGTTTTACGATTCTACTTTTTTAATATTTGTAAATATTTTAAAAGGTACCATTTTAAGGAGCAGCTGCTCGGATTTCGTTGTTGTACAACAATGACAATAATTTTGATTTTAATTCTGATTCTGATCCTAAATGATGGTGATTGGTGATCACTTAATTGTTTGGTGGAACTAGATGGAAGAAAAACAGCAGTAGTCTTTAATAGTGAAAGTTAGAACATTTCCACATGAACAATGTAAGGAACTCAAGGGACTGAACAGCTGTGGAGCCAGAAGAAAACCACCAACCAGTGAGGTTAACCGGAGAAAAAGTTTTGGGTTGCTTGGGTGCAGACAAGCTGTGTCTCAATTGAAGGTCTACACACTTTGGAGGGCACAGACTACGTACGCTACGTCCTATGTAGTCTGTGCACTCCGAAGCAACTTACCATTTATGAAATGCTTCGATGGTGGTCTTCCGTCTTCATCAGAGGTGTCACTAGATGGTGTGTGTACACATCAGCTGATGTTAACTGAGATGGTGTCAACCTGTCAATCCGACTCATCAGAGCGCTGATGTGTCCATGTCACACAGCATCTAGTGACACCGCTGATGAAGATGACCGTCGAAGCACGTCAGGCAGGCCGATGATAAAACTGTGTGTCTGATAACATGAGAACTAAATCAGCTAATGTTAAATAATCATTAAGTAATAGTAATAAATATATAATAATAAAATTACAGAATAAAATTATTATATAATGTAATTATACTAATTTATAATAAATGTAATTATTATAAAACATTTAAATAATTTTATTACAATTATACCATATTATCATTATTATTGTTATTATTATTATTATTATTATTTTTATTATTATTATTATTATCATTTTTATTATTAGATTAATTTACTATTAAATTGACATGATTCATTTTTGCTAAATACTGTTGGAATCACTTAAACCTATAAAATTCCTAAGTTTTGCATATCATAGGACACTTTAGTCAGCGTTAACCTTGACCAAGTTGGTTTTATCTTCCTTTTTTAAATTAATAATTAAAAATAAGAAAAGCTATCTGAGGCTCTGTTGTTTTCCAGATTATACACACTCTTCATTAACCCCTTAAAAAAACACGAATATCAAATATTACTTGATTTTAATCCCACCGTTTAACAAAAATGTCTTTTAATGTATTTGGTTAGTCATATTTCTACTAAAGGGAGGTAAATGAAAAACCTCCTCTTTGGAGCTTTGTTGCTCATTCGCCATCATCTTGTGCGAAATGAATTCTGGGAGAAAAGAGGCTGAAGGATCCACCTCCAGCAGGCCAAACGGAGTACAGGTTTGTAGGGTGGATTCGGAGGCGTCTTTCACATGGGACAGTGCTTGGCCTCACTGTGACGTATGTTGCCGACAAACCTGCACCTTGAAGTGCATAGACCCTGAATTGGGACACAGCTAATGACTGGACTCTGGAGCAATGGAAGAAGGACATGTGGTCTGATGAGTCCAGGTTTACCCTGTTCCAGAGTGATGGGGCATCAGGGTAAGAAAAGAGGCAGATGAAGTCTGAATCACTTCATCTGTCTAGTGCCATAATGCCTAGTGCTACTGTACAAGCCTGTGGGGGCAGTCTACGATCTGGGGTTACTGCAGGTAACCACTAGGTTCAGGTTTAGGTTCAGGTCTAGGGTCAGGTCTAGGTTGAGCAACATTATGTGTTGAAAGAATGAGGTCAGCTGACTACCTGAATATACTGAATGAGCAGGTTATTCCATCTTCCCTGATGGCACGGTTTCAGAATTCATGGGGCTCAGACAGTGAAAGAGTGGTTCAGGGAACAGGGGACATATTCACACATGAATCAGCCACCACAGAGTCAAGACCTGAACCCCATGGAGAATCTTTGGGACGTGCTGGAGAAAGCTTTGTGCGGTGGTCGGACTCCACCATTATCAATCAAAGATCTTGGAGAAAACTGAGTGCAACACTGGATGGAAATAAATCTTGTGACGTTACAGAAGCTTCTGGAAACAATGCCGCAGCAAATGATGTAATCAAAGCTGAAGGAGGTCCAACAAAATATTAGTGTGTCTTTCTTTATGGAGCATGTTCGATTTAGGACCACAGATAAAGTCTGATTTGAAAAAGTCAGATCAGATATGGGTCACACATGGACAAAAAAGTCAGATTTGAGCCATTTTCACCTGCAGCGTGAACGTAAACTTAGTGACCCACATCAATGGCACTTCAGTCAGAGTTCTTATATTTTTACATTACAGCAAGAGCTGCCCCTGGGCGAAACGCAGGCCATACCCTGGACAGGTTACACCGTGGACAGGGTACACCCTTTTACAGGCTACACCCTGGACAGGTTCTACCCTTGACATGGTACACCATGAACAGACTACACCCTGGACACACTACACTCTGGAGAGGCTACACCCTGAATAGGTTACACCCCGGACAGGGTACAGCCCAGTCAGGCTTTACCCTGGAAATGCACACTCATACTCACTCCTAGGGTTGATTTATAATAAGTAATGAAACTAACATGTATGTTTTTGGACTGTAGGAGGAAGCAGGAGTACTCAGAGAAAATACGAATGAAATCTCTGGATGATATCTGAGCAGGAACCCACTCATCAAAAGTGAATAGTGTGACAATCAGTGCCACTTCTCTGACATATAAAAGTAAAGGAAACCAGTTCAATAAGAAAAGAAAAAAAAACAACATTAAGTCCTCAACATCATCTGTGCACTGTTGCTCCATTTCCCAACCGTGCAAGAAAACCAACAACCAAAAACGGGATTTCATGCAGTAGCAGCAAATGTCTGATAAGTTAGGAAACATAAATAACAGATTTAGTATCTGACCCCCGGCCCACCCTCACCGCCCCGGCAGCCATCCCACAAAGTAAAGACATCTGCTCTTATAAAAATACAAAACAGCTGTTAAATATTTATAATAATAATAATAATAATAATAATAATAATAATAATAATAATAATAATAATAATATGCACACAGTGAAAGACCATATATGATACACTTGCATAAAGTTCGTAGTGAAAGTGCATCATGGTTTGGAGATACCCCTCCCCTCCCCACCCTCACCCACACCCCCACACTGAGGTGAAGTCTATTTATGAGGCTACTAGATTCTTGGCAAGAAATGTGTCACCGTCATGGCAGGTGACACTCGGTTTCCTCTTTTTGTTTTGCCGTTCTTACTCAGGCCGATGAACATCCTCGGGTATTCCACCGACTCGTAGGCGTTGTAGTTGTTGGCCAGGAGCTTCTCTCTGAACTTGCACTCGTCACTGAAGTGTAGCTGAAAAAAAAAAAAAAACAAGGAAAAAGAGATTATTTGGAAACACTGATTGTTTGAAAGCAGACTGGGACAAAGATGGTGGGACATTTTTCTGTGGGGGATTTCACGTTCGTATTGTTCGTCGTGATTTCTATCAAACAATTGCTTCATTTCTGACTGCGCCGCTGTTATTGTGCAGTCACTGTTTCAGTCCTACTTTCCACAATAAAGAAAAAAGAAGCTTATAAAATGATGAATGATGTGAGTGAGGCAGGACCCAGGACACCAGGCTATGATGGGAATGAAACAGTTCATTGTGAGCTGGGATTTTTAGTCATTAACCCTTAAAACTCCTCCAGCACTCCCCAAAGTCTATCACTTATATTATCATCAGTTTCTGAGAAACAAGAGTCATAAAAACATCACCATCACTACGATGTTGCTAAGAGACCTCTATTTAGACCTGGACATGATGATGAAGCCACTTCC
>JBAFTB010000001.1:39332986-39345757 GCA_037177355.1 Melanotaenia trifasciata
TCTATTCATACATTCATTTTACATCATTTACCTCCCAGTCTGACAGCTGAGAAACATCATGTCTGATGCTGGCTGGGGTTAAAAGGGTTGGAATTTTAAGGGTTAACTTATTTCTGACTGAACCAGGAAGTGACCACACCTAGATCCGTCACGTCCCCGAACTGAACCGAAGTTCTTATAAGTCCGTGTCAAGCTTTATGCTCTGCTGGTTTCTAGCTTACTGATTCAACCCAGTAGTTTAGTTTCACTGCACAGAAATAATCATTTTAAATATTCTCATCAACTGAATCCTCACTTTTCTTAAGTATTTATGTTTTTTTACACTAGCCCAGGTTGATCCTGGAGCAATGCTGCCACTTCTTTACTAAGTACAGAGCACATCTACATGTCAGGAAGACCTAAAATAGAACAACCTGCCTCTCAAACTACATTTAGATTTGGGGGATTTCTCATTTCTGTTCATAAAGTTGAGTCTAACATAAGTGTTTTGCAGCATTGTTGTCCTCTGACGCTGCGTTCACTGCCCTGCAACACAACTTGTTGATCAAACGGATTTAATGAGGGAATGTTGAGCTTTGGATCCATGGCTGGTTCTGAAAATAACTGGACATCCTGCTTCTCTGCCTTTGTCTTCAGCTACTCTGTTAATGTGTGTTTGCGTGTGTGTGTTCTTGCTTTTCAATATTCATTAGTGCCAAAAACTAGGGAATCATTGAGGGGGTTAGCAGGTTTTATGGAGACCAAATGGCTGGCCCCACATGTTCAGAAGGATTTTTGAGGGTCAGAACTTTGTTTTATGGTTAGGGGTGGAATTGGGTTAGGGTCAGGTTTAGAGTAAAGGTTGGGGTTAGGCATTCAGCTGGGATGATGAGGGTCAGGGTAAGGGGCCGGAGAATGTGTTATGTCAACGAGGAATCACCACAAAGATAGAAAAACATGTCCAAGTGTGTGTTTGCTGATCACAGCAGCCACTCACAGATCCGTACAGCTTTCCTCGTCGGTTCATGGCCACGAAGAGGCTGCTGCGAACGCCCAGCAGAGTCACCACCCCTCGCTCTACAGGGGAGATCTGGAGGAGACCTGCAGGAGAAACACAAACCACCAAACACTGAGATCCGCAGAGTTCACCTCTCTTCATCCCTTTTTGTCTGATAGATATTTCAACTGGTCTGAACATTAACAGCCTTCTAACAGCTGGTGGATGTTAGGAGCTGCATTTGAGGAGGATCTGGGCTGTAGAAGATCTGAATTTTATTCGTTTGGTTGGTGAAAAAACTTTTGTTAATTCAAAAAACTTGAAATTGAGACAACAGTTAAACCAACTGTTTCCACTGAATTACATTTATCTACGTTCATTTATTAAGATGTTTAACAGGCCTTCTCAAATCATTTAGTACAACCGTGTGAAGGCTGAAGGGAAAAGCAGATGCAGCAGTGTGTAGCTTTTGTGATTGATACGCTATAAATTCAGGTTATGTGCTTTACTGCGTCTTTGTTGACATTTAAATGTCATTCAGCAGCAGAATTAAAGCTGACTGACATTTATTATAATTAGCCTCCACATTTCTAACATATTCCCATCCTAGAAACTAAAACATCAAAGGTAAAAAATGAAGGTGAGTATTAAGTTATTTCGTGTTGAACAACTAAAAATGAGTAAAAAAAAAAAAAGAAAAAAACAAAAAACAAAACCCAGATTCTGTATTTGACAGAAGCTGAATGGTCCGAGTCAGAGTGGCTCCTGACTGTGGAGGACGAACCGAACTTGGACCACCTGAAACACGTCGTTTAATTTGGACCTGAGGTTCTTTAGGAACCTGGAGAACCAATCAGTTCTACGTTTATTGTCACTTTCAGGTCTCCAGACCAGGATGGGAGGATTTAGACCCGACAAGAAGCAGTTTGTGATTTTTCACGTCTGTGAATGTTCGACAGTGCGTGACTTTGTCTTTCGGACCGGACCGGACCGGACCGGACTGATGGGGTTAATCTGTTTTAACAGACGTGCCTGCGCGCGCGATGTCCTAACTTTAGTTACTGTGTGGCTCCTGGTCCGGATCACAGCGGGCTCTGGTTACGCATCAGAAAATGTGGACTCAGCGGACTCCAGATGTTGGTCCTGAAACGTGGCTCATGATCTGCGCGTGGGCAACATCTGCTTCGTCAGGGATGCTGAGGCAGTTAAAGGTTTGGATCAGGAGTGTGACCACAAACCTCCAAACAATGCTGCTGCGGACATTAAGAATTTATTCACTTTTTTATCACAAACATTTCTTCTGTCCTTTTGATGGATCTGAATCTAAATTCTGTAATAAACTTAGATTTCGACCACAGCAATAGTGAAGATTTAAAAAGTGATTTAATATTTTTAAATGAGGAAGAAAATCAGCTGCTTTTAAAAGACAAGAATTAAAGGAACGCTTACTGTAACGATTTTCGCTGTGAACTCCTGTTATTCTGCCGTCCGGTAACACCTGGATGTGGAAGCCGATTCCCACGTTGCAGTAGAGGCGCCGCAGCCTTTTAATGCCCAGGAGGTAGTCGCTGTTCCGGCTCACCTCCTCCCGCTTCTCCCCCGGGATCCGCGCCAGGGAGCGGGAGTAAAGGGCCTCCCAGCGGTCCCCCGTCCCATTGAAGCCGGGGGCGCATCCCGCGAGTCCGGTAACCAGGCCAAGGACCAAGACGGTCCTCAGGGCCGACAAAGAGCCCATTACGGGTCTGGCTCTGAAAGCAGCGTCCCGGCGTTTGCCTTTCCAGTGAAACGAGAAGAAAAAGAAGCAGTAGCGGCGCGCCAGAGAGGAGCGTGGACAAGTTGCGCTCATTCCCAGACCGACAGGCGCACTGGCTTCAGCGCAGGAGCGACATTGATCTGCGCGGACGCGGAGCAGCCATGCCTCTATATTTATACCTGCAGACACATTACATCACAGCTCCAGAAGAAATCTACAAACCACACATTCAACCAGGCGCAGCAAACAGCGCGCGGCGCGTTATTGTCGGCAAATAATAGCGTCTTATCGCGGAGAAAAGTTGTAGAAATAAACCAATAAAGTCTCTATTATAATAGGAGAAAACGTCTTTGTGTGGGGCTTTCATTATCAGCAGCAGAATATCATCATTTATGTATGGGAGGATGTAAAATAGGAAACAGACAAGTTAACAGACCATGTTGTCGAGACAGGAGACAGATCTATAAATGAACAATAACAGGAAAAAACACAGGTCCAATTCACCCAAATGAAAAAAGGCGCTCTTTTAAGAAGGGAAATCATGTCCGGGCCCTTACACCAAACAATGGAAGACTAAATACAGACTGTCATTGGTGGCCTGGACGTCACTCCACTACGTGTTAAACTTGAGGGTCCCTGTGTTCAGAAATAAATAAAAATAAATAAAGTTTGTGTGACATGTGGAAACAGTCAGTCAGCGTTCAGAGGAAATATCTGCTCAGGAGTTAAAGTCTTTATTTCAGCCTGTTGCTGCTTAACTAAAGTTATTTTGATTGAAGTTTTTTTTGTGGAGTGTTCAGGGTTATTTAAATAGCAAACTCATAAAAACGAGGTTTAATAAATAAATGAAACAACAGAATCTTTTTTTCTTTGATGTTTCATCCTGAGGTCTTTCATATGCACTGGTCCATTCCTATTCATGTCCCAGTGAAATAAACGAAGCTGAACAGCTTTTTCCATCTATTATTTCCCTTTTTCATTTCTTCCACTATTGCTGCAAAAGCCCCCAGAGCCAGCAGGACCATCTCACCCTTTATCTGTCTGGGTGCTGAAGTCCTGGGGGTCTTCCCCGAATCAGGCAGGGCATGCCTTTGATCTCTGGGGTGGCTGGTCCTGCTCACGTTAACATGTGACTGACCCTTAACGTACAGCAACGCTGCTTCTTTGTGCTGCAGAACAGCTCCATGAATGCCGCTCTGACCATCCCAGGACTTCCAGGCTCCGACACACCAGCAGCCACCAGAATCCAACCCAATGGTCTATCAATCTGAGTTGGTCTGACATGGACGAGGATGGGGGTCATCATACTGGATAAAACCAGTACGTTTTCCAGGTGCTCTTCCAGTTAAACTAAAACACAATAAATGCTGGACTTATGTGATGGTTTACTGGAAATCCTGAAGACCTGATGGCTTGCTAAACCTCCCAGACCTCCCAGATCACTGAATGGCCTTATTAACTGATGGGTAAACATTCAGGACCAAGGAAAGGAACTGATCTGGATCCCTTCTAGCTCTTGGCTCTCAGGAACTTGTGGGCTGGTAGATGTTCAGGACAACCGATAGACATCTGAGCACCAGAATAGTTGTATGGACCATGTCATGTCAAGAAAAGGGAATGTTTGGCATACCATCAAACCGTCTGGAAAAGTCTTGGACCCCATGACTGCTGCACCACCTGGCTGAAAATTCATCAGGCCTCTGAGACAGTTTGAACATGTTCAATCCATCATAAATCCCTACGACCAATAAACTGAGCCCTGGACTTATATGAGTGGTGTGGACGGATAACTGATCCAGTTCCAGGAGTCCCAGTGGTCCAGGGCAGATCCTGTCCTGCCGCTGTCCATGGTTCTGCATGCTCCTTTTATCAGGCTGAAATAAAGGTAGCTGAAGTTTTTGCTCCTCCATGGTGCCGGGATTTGTAAGTTATGTCCGGCCGTATTTGCTGTTTGTGTTGCTGTGAAGTCATTGTGGTTTCAGGTTGCACGCACGCAGTGAATTATGTGGAGGGAAAGAGGTTTTGGATTTCACTGGGTGGCAGCTGCAATTCAGAGCTTAAAATGTCTCAACATTCAATACAAGCATTCCTCTGCTCCCGTGTTTATTCATCATCAAATGAGAAACTCATGCAGGTCAGCTCCCTGTAACTCCCGAAAACAAGTTAATGAGCAGAGACCAGGGCTAATATTTACACACAGAGCTTTATTAGTGATTAAAACCAAGAGAAAAAGACTGAAGTGACCTAGATACCCCCTCCCCCTTTCTTCAGTCCTGAAGTTAGACAAATGTTCGTTTTCCACCTCTGAGTTGTTATCTGTTGCAGTAACACTAACTTGTGTTTGTTTATTCTGGATAACAACCAGTTACTGTACAGGTTTAATCAATAAAGCAACAGAGTGGACAGCAAACAGGACTTTCAGAGTGCACGTGTGTGCATGTGAAGAGGACAAGGTGTGATACCTGAGTGTCTGAGGAAGGGCTGGCTGTAGTCCACAAAGGGACTGGGGCTGGTTGCTGGTGTAAACTGGAAATTAAAAACAGTAAAGTGCTGCATCTGCTGTCCAGAATCTGTTCTCCTGACCTTATGTGCAGCTTTTAGAAGATCTGAGAGTCAGATGTTCTAAATATTCAGATTATCTGGGTAAATTTGGTGATACATTTTGGTGAAATGCGTCTTTGTTACATTAAATGAAGATAAAACCTTTCAGGTAAAAGCCGACGTAACTAAAGGCATGTCCTGCTGATTGGATGTTTCCTGTTTCCTGGCCTGAGCTGCCTGCAGAGGGCTTTGAGGCGTGTTGCTGAACCCGACAACTGGATGGATTTTCTCCTGGGACAGCTGTCTGGCTTCCAGCCAGGAAGCTGTCTGCCTGTAGAGGTCACTGTTGACAAGTTAAAGTCTCTGGATGCATCCACCCGCTGGGGAATTCAGTCATTCATTCTGGTTCAGTTAAAAAGAATCTGAATTACAAGTGAAGCTAAAAAAAATCATATTTTAAAAGTGAATGAAGTCAGTATTTGACAGTATTTGAGACATAATGAGTAAAATTCCACCATAAAACATCAGAATGTTTCGTCCTGCAGGTTCCAAAAGTAAAAGATGAATTATTTATGTAATCGGTTCATTTTATTACTACATACGAAAACGATCTATGTGAACAGACTCAGAGCTATAAAACGTGAAGTCTTTGCTGCATTCAGCAGGCTGACTCGATGAGGAGCATCCTCATGCACGGAAGCTGGTCCATGGATCTGTTTCTTCTGTTCTGTAAGTCCTGATTATGGTTCTGAAAAGTCTCCATCTGATCCAGGATGCTGCAGCGAGGGTTCTGATGAGGATCATCATCACATTTCTCCACTTTTATCTTCTCCTCATCGGCTTCCTGTTAAATCCAGAAGAGAATCTAAAATTTTTCTCCTCACATTAAAGTCTTGGTGACCAAGATCCACTGGATCTTAAAGATCTCAGAGTTCCAGATTGTCCCATCAGAGCTTCAGTCAGTCTGCAGGTTAACTGGAGGTTCCTAGAGGTTCTAATATGTAGAATAAGAGGCAGAACCTTCAGTTACTGGATCCTTTCTGTGGAACCAGCTCCCAGTTGGCCGATGATGGAGGTTTTCCCTCCAGGTCCTGGTTCTGATGGAGGTTTCCTTAGCTTGGGCATTATTTTATGTTTATATGAGCCCAGTTTTTATGAACTGGACTAATGTGGATCGTACTGGAATTAGATTAGAACTGGACTACAGTGAACTGTATCTGGTCTCACTCATTCAAATCTGTGTAAAACAGCTGAAAAGCAACATTTTCTTCACCTGAAAATCCAGAATCGTGTCCCGACCGTTTGATTCCGAAGCTGAGCTGAAAGTGTTTCCCTTTCTGACTGATGGGCTCTGAATCATGTAGCTATTATGAAACTCACGTCGGAAATGCTCTCCAAGGAGGCCTTATCCCGGCTCCATCAGCTTAGCGGACACTGCAGATCAATGGCGTCTTTATTGCCCAGCAGATAATCGGATCTATCTTTGTGAGGATCCCTCACATGGACCTGATGAAAGCAGAGGTTTGGTAAAGATTCAGCAGATAAATACTGTCAATCAAACATGTCTGACGTCGGGCCACAACAGGGCCTAAGCTCTGTCAAGTCCTGCATTCCTGTTGAGTGATATTAGAGTCTGGTATTCGTGGCAAGCTGCAGCAAGGTGTTACACTTTATACGACACCGTTTCTACTTTCCAGAGGGCTAGCCCTGTTTATCAACTGCAGCTTTCAGTCGGTGTTTCAAAAAAAAAAAAAAAAAAGCCCAAAAGTCTCAGGCGGCATCGCTTCCCAGGACCCCCTTGGGAGGAGCCTTTGTCCAGGCTTGGAAGCCTCCCCTGCCTGCAGGTATAGAATGACAGGGCTTTATGTGCCACTACCTATAGACGGGAACGAGGCAGGGCAAAACCTGAACATCCAAAATAAGTCCGGCTGCTGCTTGGGATGGATTCTGGATGGACGCTTTCTGCTTGGACATGTGGGGATACAACTCTACACAACGCCCCGCTTTCTGCCTGCAACACACACGTCTGTTACAGGTTCACCCAGCAAGCTGAATACTGACATTAGAGAAGACGTTTTCATTATCAGATGTAGTCTCACAGCCGGATTAATGTCACAGCTATTTTTTTATAATTACATTAAACTAAAATAGTATCTAATCATTTGAAATCATTAGACAAGAGCTGGATATGAACAAAAGGTTGTGGATCAGACTGGGTCTGGGTCTGCCAGCCGACTCAGCTGGAGATGCAAAGACAAGAAGAGTGTTTTCCTCCAGTAAAACTCCAGAAATGTTCCCTCCTTCACCAGATGACCTGCTGGTACTGAAGCTAGAACAAATCAGCCACTTTGTCTGCTTTTTCTTTCCATTGTCTTTATGTTGGCAGCGAGGAGAAAACTACAAAACAGCAACATCAGTAAAATGCAGAAATAGTCATGTCAATAACTTACAACTCAGGCACCAAATAAATATTCATATCATTAGTAAAATATACAAAGTACTTCTTTCAGCATACAGACAGTAGACTATCACATTGTCAGAAAGTTGGCAGCGCTTCTGTCTCACGCTGGTCTCCGTTTTGCTGGAAATATGATTAATAAAAGTGCTTTGCCATGTTAAGTCCTCTCTTCAGCATCATTGTGTTTAACAGCACTTCAGAACAGGAAAATGTGCCTTCTGTTTGGGAAGAAGTGAGGAAGTGTGGCACTGCTGAACAAGTATTTACAGAACCAGAACCAGTCTCCCAAGGTGTCTGCTTGCTGTGCAGCTGATGGCAAAACAAAGGCTGGTACAGGAGAGCTTTCTTTCTACAAAACAAATGGATAATTCAGCTATTTTAATATATTTGTTTACAAGACAGTGGCGTTTTGAAGTCAGTAAATATACGATCAAACAGCGGTGGAGTATGTGAGGCCTGTGAATCAGCTTTTGAATTTTCCTTCCTGTGTGGATTTTATTTTCTCTGTGCAGCAACAAAAACTTCCACAATAATCCAGGGCGTCAGGGTCCGAGCCATTTCCCTACGTCCTCCATTGCAGTCGACCTATATGTGCCGAGATCCAAGTTCCACGTTCAGACCGTGAAGTCAGGTCTTCCCTCTAAAAGTCTGCTGAGTCATCTGGCTGTCGACCTCGGCCTTTCCTGGCGCGATGCCGGCGTCTCCTGCGTTCCCCACGCCGCCCACGGTGATGCATGTGGTGATGTGCACCCTGACTGTCCCTCAGCCTCCTCACCATCTCATGGTCCTTGTTGGCCAGCACCCGTGGCAGGAAGAGCGAGGCTTTGTCAGTGCTTCGGGTTTTAAAGCCTCGCCGTGGCCGGCCTTTGCCGTTGATGGAGACGTACCACTGCCTCTTGGCGCTGGCTCGGCGCTTGTTGCTGCCTCCTCCCGCTGGCAGAGGCTGCTCCGTGGAGTGGTGGCGGGATGCATAGGTGTTGTACCCCAACTCATGGATGCGCTCCACAAATTCACACTCTTTGTTAAACACTTCCTGGAGATATGTGAAGAAAAGAAAGAGAGAGAGAAAGAAAGAGAAAAAAAACTTTACAACAGCAAAAACCAAATGTTATGTCATATTCATGTTCCAGGCCGGTTGTTGCAGGTCCTGTGAGTGTCTACATGAAGATGATGATGAAGATGATGTACTGACCGAGGCATACAGCCTTCCTTTATCGTTCATGGCCAGATATCTGCCAGAGAAAAGCCCTTTTATGGCCACAACGCCCACGTCCACTGCTGTGATCTCCATGATGCCTGCAATGCACACACACACACACAAACACACACACACACACAAACACACACACACACACACACACACATTTATAGTCACTTGACAGAAGAGTAACAGGCAGCAGCAGCTGGAGATGCTTAATGCAAGATTTATTATGTTCTCCTCAACTTATCAATCACACCATCAATAATGATCACACATGTATCCAGATAATAACTTTCAAAGTGAATTAAAGTTATTTCCTCCTCTAAAAGCCACAACATTCAGCATGTTTGTTGACTCTTTTAATCAGTGCTTGATTAGTCAATGGGCTGCTGGGCGCTGCAGAGGAGCTCTAATAGGGGCTGATTAGATAAATACATCCGTTAAGACAGCGCCTTTGTCCCGCCTGGATGTTAATGCTGTGGTTGATGCTCACAGATTAACCTGCATGTCGGCAGCTTTGCACTGACATGATTTCACACAGACAGTGAAACTCTGTTAGATCCTGACAGATTAATCACGTCACGCAGACTGGAAAACAAATCTGATCAGTAAGCCCGTAAAACAACGTGGTTTGTCGCCACATGTTTCACTGGGGCCTTATTAAGCTTATAAAAGGCATTTGTATTAGGCTACTTGACATTTACATAGAGGGGTGGTGGGGGTTCAAAAGTTTCCGTTTTCAGCCAAATATGAGGAGAGTATACTCACTGAACGGGTTGTTTTCCTCCAGGGATCCGTCTATTTTCCCGTTAGGATGGATCTGTAGGTGATATTTGGTGGCGCAGTAAAGTTTTCTGCGTCTCGGTGCTCCGCCGAGGTGTTCATACACTCCTCCGCGGCCCCCGGCGTCCCTCCGCTGCCGGGGGTCGCAAGCCTGGCCCGGCGCGCAGCGGAGGGCCCGGGGACAGGCTGGATCCAACAGGCTCACCAACACCAGCAGAGGTATCATCAGCATCGTGGCATGGCCGGGGAGTGACAACTGTGGGTGAAAAACGGAGAATTCCTGCCCAGCCCTCCGGGTCCCATTAACGTGTCAGGGCCCCAACGCTGGAGAACTCCAGCTCCTGCTCACATCCGAGCCCGACAGGCAACTCTGACAGCACGGGATCCTCCACGCCTGTGCTGCTGGAAAGCCCTCCTGTGGCGCAAACTGAGAGCCTGCGCGCAGACTGAGCGCAGATATAAAAGAAGCTTGTGGCGACAATAGGCTGAACTTCGACCAATTGATACAAAGGAAAGGGGGAGGCAAAAGGTATCAGCCCTGTGTGAAGTGAGAGACAGCGGCATGGATAAAATTACATAGTGGCTGAGCGCGGAACGGCTCCCTCCTCTGAACTCCTCTTCTGGAATATCCTAAAAGAGCAATTAGACATCCAAATTATACAGGCGCTCTGAGCCTGCGCCAGCCACCGCAGCAGGTGAAGAATAAGGCGGAAAAAAGGCACTGCTGACACCTACATCAGCCTTTCCTTCATTTTGTCACACCGGAAGACCCCGTGGCCTCAGAACCGGGATAGAAAGCTATAAATAGGCAACTTTTTCATCTAGATTTAACATTTAGCAGGTGTTTGGGTTGTAAAGAGTAAAAGCAGCAGGACGGGCTGAGCTGGTTTCTGCTGCAGAGATCCACAAAGATCTTCCAGATGGAGAGGAGATGCCTCTGTTTGGGAAACTTTTTGTAATCTTCTTTGTTCTGGAGTATTTATAGCCTAGATGCTCCTCCTGACCTGTTGCTGTAGAGAAAGACAAATGAATGTTGTGTCACAGGCTTCCCTCCATGTGCTCCTCACACTCTTTATCCTGCGCCCCTGGATTGTCCCAGACTTTTCCCATCCTAATGCCTCAGCTCTGGCTAGGCAGCAGCCGGTGGGCGGAAGAGCAGCAGGCTAAATGACTACTGCCTAAATTGCTTCCATCTTGGTCACATTATGGTTTGCATTCTGGTAATTAGCACCATCATCTACAAATCTCTCTGCCCTTTGGCGCTGCTCCACTGCTGCTATGAAGGCCTCTGCTGAGAATCCCCCAGAGAGGAGACGGTTAATTTGTCTTCCCCTCCCATACATCACCCAGCTAGCTGCCTCTGTCACTTTATTTACCCCCATGATCAGAAAAAAGGAGCTCTTTTATTTACAAATGTGCATTATGCCCCCAAAAGCCCTCAATAGTCAGACAACACACCAAAACATCAGCCAGGCCGTGTGTATTGGAGGTTGTTCTGGTGGCCATTTCTAAGTGAGATGCTCTTGATGTGGTTAAATGCTAGAGGAGGGTGGAACGTCTGATGTGGTGTGCTGTTTCTCTCTGAAACTATTTTAATTATGCTCCCCTCCACACCGCCCACAAAGCATCCCAGCAATAAGCAGGCAAACGCTCGCAATTTGTGAAGTGCACACTCACATGCACATCTTCCTCTTCATAGTGTGTATGTGTTTTCTCTTTTATTTATGCCATTTATTTACTCATTTATTTGTTAAAAACAACTAAGGAGTTTTAGGTCTCAGCCACATCTTGAACCCAGGTGTCTCCGAGCAGAATCGGCTCGGTGTGTGTTGAATCAGAGGGAGATTTCCTACGTTGTTGACAGGCCTTCAGGCAGAAGAAACGCCTTCATGCAGCAGTGCGTTGTGAGGGTCTTAAAAACCCAAAATGTTGAAACACACCAGGGGGAAACAGGCAGGAAATAATTACACGAAATACAGACCTGCTCTGTAAAGGACCTGAGTTACAGAGCCAGACCTTTAGAGACCTGAAGGTCTCTGCCAATGACCCAACAGACTTACTACTGAGGCAAAGACATACTATTCATTAACAAACAGAACCATTTAGTTTAGTGGGAGCATCATTTAATAATAAAATGTGTTAGGTATGAATTAAGTCATAAACTAATTTAAACAAAATATACTTGAAAAAGATGGAAACAACCTGAAGCCCTAACAATATTAGTTTCATCTCAGTCATTAGAAACATTCTCGTTTCTTCTTTCTACAAACATAGAAGCAGATACTTTCCTCACATTTATTAGCTCATGCATTTGCTTGTGTGCCACGCTTGGTCCTGGAGGCTTCAACTGCAGGGGCCCATCAGGGAACTCAGACCAGATAGAGGATGTAAACAAAACTATGTACATGCCAGCTGTAGCATTACTCAAGTCTGGTCCTCGAAATCTACCATGCTGCAACTTTTAGATGCAACCCTTCTCCAACACACCTGAATCAAATGACTGGCTCGTTACCAGGCCGCCGCAGAGCTGAATGACATACAGAGGGTTACATCTAAAAGTTGCAGGATGGTAGATCTCGAGGACCGGACTTGGGCACCCCTGGCCTAAACTAACAGTGACTGCCAAAAAGACAGAGAAATATCCTGAAAAGCAGATGTGCTGTCAGAGTTAGAGCAGCTAGGAAGCTCGTCTCGTCCATCCTCTAGATGCAGACGTGTTTACTGTTAGATTAGACATTCACTCATGCAGGATACGTATGTACGTGGTTTCCAGGCTCACAAAAATCACAGCGTTACACTTTGCCAGCTGGATTGTAACAATTCTTTTTTGTTTAAATCCCTCTCATTTTTTGTTTCAAGCAAATCTTCACCAGTCCGCCTGCTTCCCGCTGCCCCGTTAAACCCCGACGATCCACGTGAACCCGTGTGGTTTAATGGTCAAACCATTAAGACCCGGCCCATGAACAAAATGATAAGAAAAGTCCAAGTTATTAAATATGAAGTCTTTATTTGGCCCTTTAAGGAAATGTAAAAATTTTTTTACTTTTTTTTTTTTTGGG
>JBAFTB010000001.1:39479973-39493924 GCA_037177355.1 Melanotaenia trifasciata
GATCAAAGTTCAGGCGTTAATCAGAGGAGTCACATACTCAATATGAACATATGTGTGTGTTTGTGTGTGTGCTAAATCAGGACTTCTCAGACTCTTTATTTTCTTTCCATATGACTTTCCTCTCAGGCATCCTCGTGCACGGGGAAACTGGCTCTTTCTGTGGGAAACAAAGGGAAGTGGAGCATGTGACTTTTGAAGTGAGGCTCTTCTAGCAGCTTTATGGTAACAGCCGAGGGATGTTTAAAGGGACAGTGGGGAGCAGAGATGAAGCTGGAGGACAGGTTCAGACTACTGATCACAACAGTCCATCTCGCAGCCAGATAATAAATGTTAAGCCTCCGTTTATTCTTTAGTGTTTTATTTAAGTAAAGCACATCAGTACATGTGGTGCAGGGAGTTTTAAAAGGTAAATAAGCCTTGAAACATCCAAGACCAGAAGAAAAACTGTCTACAGGTTGTACTTACAGGTTTTTAACTGGTCAGTGAGCCACGCTTATATAGCTCCTTATCTCGTATCTTCATAACTTTTCATACGAGACTTTTTATTAGTTATTTGGATGCAAACCCTTACGATCCTGCAGTGGGATGCTATGTTGGTCAGATCTTTTAAAGTGTTAATGAACATGTTTGTCTGATGAGCTCTGAAAACTGGTCTTACTCAGGTCAACAGTGGCCACGGTTACATGGTGTTTTCTTATTCAGAATTAATTGTTCAGAATGAAATAAGTTGGAATTAAAGTATTCTCCTTCACGTTTACATGGAAATAGTAATTCCAAATTAAGGTTTACATGGAAAACACATTTAATAGCCTTATTTAATTCTGCTTTGGATCTGGGGGCTGGGAAGGGTTCAGATTGGACGGGGGGACGTGACGTATTTACGTCTACTGGAAGAAAACAAACTACACATCCTGCTTCTTTTTCTTTCATCTACAACATGGACGACCACAAGAAGCATTTTCACTCTGATGGTGATTGTAGTTGTGAAGCAGCAGCTCGACGCCAGCTTCACGGTGGTCAGCTGAGGAAGAGGAGGGAGGTAGATACTGTATCGTCATGGCGACAGGACAAGGGAACGACCGGAATAAATTTAAAGCAGAATGAACTTTTACACGATGGAGGAATTATTCAATTCAGATTTAAAATCAGAATAATCTTCCACTTACTTTGGATTGAAGTTTAATTTAGAACGGCCATTTTCATTTGGATTTGATGTTTACAAGCTCGTTTTAAAGAGGATTTTTAAATTCTGAATTAAAGGGGAATTAAAATTCATGTAAACACGGCCATTTTGGATCAGATTACTCCTACATGGACTCAAACAGCGCCTGCTCCAAACCTTCAGTGGAAGCAGTGAGTTAAAGCTGCTCTTATTTATGTATTTTTCTGTTTTTTATTCTGTCCTTTTTGTTACATGGATTTAAAAATTCAAAGAAATTACAGGAGAAAAAAAGTCCAAAAAGACAGTGAATTAAGTCCTGGAAGAGTTTCCAGACTCGCTTTGCTCTCATAAAAACCTGATTTTACAACCACAAAACCACCATTCAACATCTGTACGAGTCCGGCTGACCATGATGTCCCACAGCATAAGACTGGGTTAACACCTCCATTCCCGTCCCACACATCAATACACCACGAGAACGGGGTCCAAATCACCTGTCCAGGTGTAGCTGGAAACCACACTGACACCTGCCACACATGAACACTGCAGAGTTTCAGGAGAAAGTCTTAACAGTCTGGTCTGGTTGCTGTTCCCAGAAGCTCCATCACAGCAGGAGACTTTCTGCTGGGGAGGTTCTCTACCGGCTGGAGATGTGAGGAGGGTGCAGGGGAACAGCTGTCTACAACGTGCATGAAGCAGCACTGTTTCCTTTTCAACAAGTTGAAAATAGCAGATGAGTCCTTATCGTGTCTCTCTGAGTTCTGCATACTATACTAATGTTTTTATTGTTTTATCCAGCAGCTACCACTTTTCCTGTAGAGATCTCAGAGAAGACACTGGATAAAGATGATGCTGGGTTAAACGTTGTTAGGGATGGGGGTGGGGCCTTAACATGTTCAATTAAAAATGGTAATGTAGGGCTAGAGGGGTCGTTAAAGAACTTTGAATTTTAAAGTTATTTATCTCCAACCTTACTGATGCCTCTGGGGTTTACAGACATAGTAAATCTGTGGGAGCACACCAAGTAGCTTTGTAGAGTGACACGCTGGTCACAAAAAACAAGTATGTGTTTACATGGCTGCCAGTACTCATCTCCCCACCTTAGTTTGGCTAAAGTGAAGCTGTGTGTGAGTTTGCAGGGGCGTTGAAGTGCTGACATTTGTCTTCACCCACATTTTGTGTCCAGCTTTGAAGTCCTGATGCCTCTTCATATTCTAAGTATGACCTCCAACAGCACACACACAGTGAGCGAGGGCTTCCCTCACACAGTGAAAGAGGGAGAAGGCAGAGAAGGAGGCTTTTTCCTTGTGAATGAAGCTCCTTTCTCAGCTGAGGGCAGGTCCACAATGACCCTGCAAAGATGGATAGGGAGATTGTCCTGTGAAGTGATCCGCGAACACAGATAGGCGGGGGTCGATCTGTGTGTAAGTGTGTGTGTGTGTGTGTCTTGCACCACAACTGACCCAGCAGCACTGCTGCTCTTGCAAGATGGGTGGGTGCTTAGGGGCCATGTAGGGCCAAGGGCAAGGATAAGAGGAAAACACCCCTCAACACAATGGGTCAGTAGGGGTTTGAGAAAGGGGGGGCAGGGTGGGCTGGACTGCATGCATGCCATATCTCTCTCACACATAACGTGAGTCTACTGGGTGCTGCTTTGACAAGTATCTGAACTGGACTGATGGTGCTCACCCCAGACTTCAACCATCAGTGTTCGGCCATACGAGGTGGATTCATCTAGTGCAGCAAGGCAGTAAGAATTAAAATGGACATTTCTAAGAAATTTTACTTTTTTCTTTTCATTGTCTGTGACCGCATGACTTTCTTTAAAAAATAGGACTCAACTTGGACTTTTTTTGTGATTTGTTTACATTTGATGATGGTTAGTTAACAATGTAAAAAAAAAACTGCTAAAGCAAATGGCTCCAGCATAATGTCATGGCAGTGTGCATAAACATAGAATTTTTCCATGTATATGCATTTTTGGATTTAGCTTTTTATGTTTTTAAAATAACACCAAACGGTCAGGGTTGGGTTAAAGTACCTGACAAGGTGTTGCCATCTCAGTGTGAAATACTAAAATGTGTGCTACTTGAGTCCCTTTTTCACCAAGGGGTCCAGCACAGTCCAGCATTTCTGATCTGAGCCGTTCTGCTCATATTTCTTTGATTATTACAGCCACCATTCTAAATATTTTAATGATTGTTGTTATAACACTTGGGTGGACACACTGGTACCTGACCCATGAGAAAGATGTTATAAATAAATCTGTATTTTACTCAGACTCCCTTCCAACTACCTCCACATGTTATACACCACTGAAAAGCTGAGATTCCTGAGATGGGAATGATGTATACCATTCCAGGCTACAATCAGAACTGAGGTTCAGTAACTACTTATTTCTGACCTGTCGGCATTGGAATTTACCTTTGAATCCATAATGGACTCTAGTAGCAGATGATGCTGCAACTGAAACGCACCTGTTCCATCAGCAGTAAAAGAGCTGCTTTACTACAAGCCTTTTGTCCATAAAAAACAGGTTTGGGGGAAAATTGCTGAATTTTTCAGGGTTAACTGAGAATGCTCTGATCAGGGCGACATGACCTCAGCTCACTTCTTCACAGAAACGCACTTCTAGCAAAACTTGCGAACCTCTTCATTCCTGCTCCGTATCACCATAAATCAGCAGTTTCAACCAATCAAAACCTGACTTTTTGTCACTGGTGACGGAGGTGAAGATCCAAAATGCAGGCAGATCAGGCAGGAGGCAGAATGATGCAGGTATAAGGTTTATTTCCAAAATAGCCCAGGAACAGAAAATCCACACATAACAGGGAGTTAACCATAAGGATCCAACGAGGAGTAGCTGTAAACCCAGGAGTTAAATACGCAGATTGACAAATTAACCACCGGTTAATCAGACAAGGTGCACTAACGAACAGAAACCAAAGAAACACAAAACTAAGCCCTGAACACAAACACCCAAAAACAAAACTGGAAACATGACCAAACTAAATGCATAAACCCAGAACAGAACAAAATGAGACAAAACCAAAACCATGATCTTAAACTAAGAACAATAAACCAAAATAATAAATGACAAACATGATCATGACACTGTTCTATTCATTTTCTGGTGTGTGTGTGCTTTAATGGTTTTGGGAAGTACTGCATCAGCGCTGCAGAGCAGAGGTGATGTCTTCAAGTTTTTCTCCGGTTGATAGCAGCCATGCTGCAGCTGTGGTGGAATTAAACTCTCACCATTGTAAAACGGATCGTTCAGTAAGTTTAAACCTTTAGAAAAGTGATATGTCTTACACAACTGTCGTGGTGGTGATACGACATGTGGTGAGAGACCGAGTCTGAAGAGCAGACTTCCTGCACTGCCCTGCCTCAGCTGTACCTTCTCATGCTGGTTATTATGCAACAGATTCTTATCTTTGCAAATGTAGTTACTGCATCTTAACCAGTTCACATCTGCACATGTTATTACATAAAAACATGTCCACATGTTCATTTTCAGTGTCTTTATGTGGCAGCCACTTAATAATAAATAATAAAGCTTTGCAACCATGTGACACTTATTTGATGAGATTATAGCGTGGCTTTCAACATCTTCTGACTTTTTTCTGAGAAGAAAAGGTGAAGAGGACACTACATTTCACAGAACACCTCTATACACGCCTTCTCTGTTGAATCAGAGCATTTCTTCAAGGTGTTGGTCTCTGCCCATTTATTTGCATACTTTTGCCTAAACTTTGCATCAGCACACGAGAATTCCTGAAGCCACGTTGAGAAATCTTCACCAGATCACCTTCATGGCTTTGTTTTAACAGCCTGGAAAACCCCAGAACCACACTGTGTGTGTGTGTGGGTGTGTGTGTGTGTGTGTGTGCGTGTGTGTGTGTGTGATATTTAACTGTTTAGTGTCTGTTGTGTCCTTCACTTCCGACATGCTAAGACAAAAACTTCTTTTTCTTTGGTTGTAAAAGACTTCACAATAATCCCCAGCCTGCATGTAGGTTTAGCACATTAAACATCCACAGCTGGTCCAGAGACGTCCCAGGTGTGTTTGATGGGTTTCTGGTTTCCTTCATATCAATGATAACATCCTAAATCTGCAGGTTCACCCTGAAGGTATCAAATGCAAACATAAATGGGACTGCGTGTCATGTTTCCTTAAACTTGAGATATGTGAATAATTCCTAGTTTACTTCATAAAAATGTAAACTGGAAGCAGTATGTGGATATTACCTGCAGGCAAAGACCTAATAAGCTTTCCTAATGCAGCTGTTTGGTTGATGGATGTCGGCTTTAAAGGTGGAGAGAATTTAACGCATAAACACACATCCGTGCCTGTAGTCTGATATTTGAACAATCATTACTCAGACAACATTCACCAAAAAGTTCCAAATATGCCAGTAAAACAGAATCACACACTTCATAGAATATTTCTTATACTATCCTTAACCTTCACTAATGAATGTCTAACTGTGTAGGTCTCCTGTCAGGTTTTGGTCCCCATTGTCATATAAGATACAAACACATTTTTGAGAGAACTGAGTAAGGTGAGTAGTTGTATGCACGGTGGTGTGGTGGTTAGCACCACGGCCTCACAGCAGGAAGGTTGCTGGTTCGAGCCTCAGCTGGGGGAGGTGGCCTTTCTGTGTGGAGTAAGGTTAGGTTAATTGGTGATTCTAAATTATCCCTAGGAGGGAGTGGTTGTTTGTCTTTCCCGGCGATCAACTAGCAACCTGTCCAGGGTGTACCTGCTAAATGCTGGGATAGGCTCCAGCTTCCTCATGAAAAGGGGAAAGTAATATATGGTCCGTATTTATATAACACTTTACTGTACCCAAAGCCTTTACATTATACATCACAACCTCAACATGAGCTTGACAGACGGAGGATCGAATCGGCAACCCTCAGGCTCAGAAGGTGCCAAGTCCTGCTGGAAAATAAAGTCCACATCTCCACAAAACTTTTCTGCAGAAGGAAGCACGAAGAGCTCTAAAACCTCCTGGTAGACGCGGCGTGGACTCTGGACTTAGTAAAGCCCAGTGGACCAGCACCAGATGACATGGCTCCCACATCACCACAACTGTGGGAACTTCATGCTGCACTTTAAGGGTCTTGGACTGTTGCCTCTCCAGTCTTCCTCCAGAATCTGGGACTTGGATTTCCACATGAGATGCAGAACCTGCCAATCAGAAAAGAGCTCAGCAGGCCAGGGGCCTCATGTCTAAACCATACGTAGGGGAAAAAAGGAAATAGAGCGCACAAAAAACTTCTCGATTTCTAAAAGCGTGCACATGCACGTCCCAAGCCTGTTTCCATTTATAAATCAGAATCAACTCTAAGGTGGGCGCACATGAGGGACCACCTTGCCCCACCCACATGGTGGTTATAAGGTGAACGCCTATAATAAATATTCATCACATCATTTCCATAGAGGGGAGGAGGGGAAAGAGATCTCAGAAAGGGAAAGAAGGAAGAAACAGATGTCTTTAGAATGTAGGACGGAGATCCTGATGAACCACGTTGGAAAACTAGAACAGGTTTTATCTGGTGGGGACGGTGTGGTCATCACCAGGTCAGAAAGGAGGAGGAGGGCAGCAGGTGGAGATGCTGTCAACGCGGTGTCAGAGGGAAGACGCGCCAAAGAGGAGGATCAAGTTATATATATATAAAATTAATTTTAATATTGAAAAACATCTTTATGATTAATTATTTGCCTCAATGGAGGAGTCAGATTTTTTGCCCTATTATTTTTTTTTACCCCATCAGTCTGTAAAGAGCCATAAAAACATCTTCTGTTTAGTTCTTTCTTTGTCCAACTCTTTTATCTAAAGTAAATCTAACAACAGGCAGCCTTGATTTTCATTGGAACTGATTCCTCCCAGCATGCAACACGGTCTGTTGTACCTTCATATTTTCGACTAAAAGAAAATTTTATCATGAAGCTTCCTCCTTCTCTCTGAACCATCAAACATGGCTTTGTTTCACTTCCATTAGTTTAAAACTAGTATCTCATGGTGTGTCATGATGGACTTAGCCTCCTCTTAAATGAAGACTTAAACTCCAGAAGTACTGATTCATGTACCAGTAACAAGCCTCCGCTGGTCCAGAAACAAACAAACTTTTAAATATTTATAAAACAACAAGCAATGACATTTAATAAAACATGTTGTTGCAGAGGTGAGATAACGCAGCATGGCTACACCTGCTGGTACAGCTGCTCTATTCTCTATTGGTATGCTAATTAGCTGTATGCTAATCATCTGACTTTGGATGCCGTGGTGGATACCACTACCACACACATTGCAGACCTCACCACATGCTGTTCAAGCAGGTGAGAAAGACGTCTGGAAGGGAACTGGAATTCTGCTGGTTTTTTGGAGGTGGAAAAGAAGTTACCTTACCTCTAATTTAATTTGCCCATAAACACCATTATTATCGGCGGGCTAAGCGGAGCGCAGCTTTGGCAGTCGCTAAGGCAAAAACTCAGGCATGGGAGTTGAGGTGTTGAGGAGATCCGGTTCGGTGGCCTCAGGATTGGGTCTCTGCTCTTTGCTGATGATGTGGTTCTGTTGGCTTCATCGAGCTGTGATCTTCAGCTCTCACTGGAGCAATTCGCAGCCAAGTGTGAAGAGGCTGGGATGAGAATCAGCACCTCCAAATCCGAGACCATGGCTCTCAGCCGGAAAAGGGTGGAGTGCCATCTCCGGGTCGGCAATGAAGTCCTGCCCCAAGTGGAGGAGTTTACGTATCTCGTGGTTCTTGTTTACGAGTAAGGGAAGGATGGAGCGGGAGATCAATAGATGGATCGGTGCAGTGTCTGCAGTGATGCGGACTCTGCATCGGTCTGTTGTGGTAAAGAAGGAGCTGAGCCAAAAGGCAAAGCTCTCGATTTACTGGTCGATCTATGTTCCTACACTCACCTATGGTTACGAGCTGTGGATAGTGACCGAAAGAACAAGATTGCGAATACAAGCGGCCGAAATGAGTTTTCTCTGCAGGATGGCCAGGCTCTTCCTTAGAGATAGGGTGAGAAGCTCGGTGATCCGGGAGGGGATCACTCGATGTAGAGTCGCTGCTCCTCCACATCGAGAGGAGCCAGATGAGGTGGCTCGGGCATCTGGTCAGGATGCCTCCTGGATGCCTCCCTGGTGAGGTGTTCCGGGCACGTCTAACCAGAAAAAGGGCCCAGAGGAAAACCTAGGACACGCTGGATGGACTACATCTCTCGGCTAGCCTGGGACCGCCTCGGGATCCCTCCGGATGAGCTGGTGAATGTTGCCGGGGAGAGGGAAGTCTGGGTTTCCCTGCTTAGGCAGCTTCCCCAGTAACCTGACTCTGGATAAGTGGCAGAAAATGGATGGATGGACACATTTTGGGTTCATCAGGTGTGGTTGCAAAAAGTAAGGGAAACAAAAGCCTCATGACGAGCTGAGGACAAGCTCCTGTCCTAATGGAAGGACTAAAAGACAAATTGTGTTTTCTAAGTTTTTAAATGATGACCACAGCATCTACCTAAAACAGGGCATGCACGAATCCATCGGACAGGATGTACAAGGTCGATGAGCCACATGTTGAATCACATATGATCTGGATGTTTAGAGAATGAAAATACTTTGGTTAATGACAGCAGATTTAATTTCTACTTTCCCTCTGGGATTATTATTTCATGTCGTTCCCACCTGGTTGTTACTGCAACTTTACTGCATCACCAGCAGCGATTCCATTAGGGAAACCAGATGTTGCTGGATACTGCATCGTTGTGTTTCCTGCTCTTCCCCCCTGTAGGAAAGTTCATGTAATGTTGGGACGAACCGAGAGAATCACAGAGGTCCCAAACCGTCGCAGAGGTCCCAGACTGTTGCAATGGACCAGACCATCACAGAGGTCCCAGACCGTTGCAGTGGACTAGACTGTCGCAGAGGTCCGAGAGCACAGCACTCGGCATTCGGAACCGGCCATGAAGTAAGTCTTGCTGGTCTCTGAAAACCTGTTCATTTCGGAGTCTGGCTCCATATGGTCCAGCAGAGCCAGATAAGGCATTGTGCATCTTTATGCAGTTTTGTATCCAACCATCAATGTTCTGAACAGCTACAGGTGGGAAACATGCTGTTCAGGGTTCTGACTGATGAGCATGTTTCCATGGCGAGCATGTTATTTTATTAGTAATTATTATTAACCTGTCTGGCACATGCTGGCAGCTGTCACACCCGTACCTGGCTCCGCCACGGACACACCCACTCCTGCCATGCATCATTGCAGCCAATCTCCAGAATACTAACCAGTCACACCTGTAATCAATCTACTCACCAGGCTTCAAATGCTCCTTGTCGGACCTCGTTTCCATACTGATGGACTTTCTCTACTCACCCCTTCCCAGTCCCGACTTGATCTCCGGACTCTAGTTTGGTTCCCTGGCTCCCTAAGTTCCGTAAGCTTCTCTGTGAAAGAACTGTGTCTTAATAAATCCTTGATAACTTTCTGATCTGTCTCAGTGAGTTCTTTCAAAACAGCAGCAGACTGTCGCCTTACTTAGCCTGAATGGATTTTATAACATGGAAGATGGAACATATTTTAGTGGTTGAGGTTCTCATTAATAATACCCATTTCTCTAAATCCTGATATGTTTGTGTGCGTGAGCACATGCACTCCCAGGAGTATTGACATCAAATGTGCCTCTCTTTTTATTTTTGCAAATAACTTTAATATATAATGTGATTTGAATGGCAATATTTGATTTTGTGCAAATGTCTCACATTTCACACCTTTTTCTTGGTTTTATTCTGCAACTGGTGTTACAGTTTCCCGTTTCTATAGATTTTGTGGGTACGGCAGGGTCAGAGTAGATGTGAAGGCAGGGACATTCTCCCTCCAAGTCTGGTTTTTATAAATCCCAGAAGTTGACTAGAACTGGCGTACGCCAGCTTTAGAAATAAGACCCCTGGAGTTTATTAGACTTCCCATCTCCTTAAATGTCATATATCCAACCATCTTTTTATTTCTAAAATCCTGAAAAAAGTCATTTACATGAGCAATTAGGTTTAGTCATGATTCGGTGGCAGTACTGGTGAGTTTAATGATCTTTATAACCTCAGACACCTGAGTCATGTCAGCATCCTGTAAGACAACTGTGCTGCAGTAGTTGATGTGCTACGCTGTTGCTGGAAGTCACCAAGCTGTAGCAGGAAGTCGCTAT
Organism: Melanotaenia trifasciata; assembly: GCA_037177355.1. Classification (NCBI taxonomy): domain Eukaryota; kingdom Metazoa; phylum Chordata; class Actinopteri; order Atheriniformes; family Melanotaeniidae; genus Melanotaenia; species Melanotaenia trifasciata. Next base: position 39,490,347 of record JBAFTB010000001.1, read on the forward strand.
CCTGGAGTAGGAAGTTGCTACGCTGCAGCAGAAAGTTGCTATGCTGGAGCAGGAAGTTATGCTGCAGCAGTAAATCACTAGAGCAGAAAGTCGCTACGTTAGAGCAGATAGTCGCTATGCTGGAGCAGAAAGTCGCTATGATGGAGCAGGAAGTTGCTATGCTGCAGCAGGAAGTCACTACGCTGCAGCAGGAAGTCGCTACGCTGGAGCAGAAAGTCGCTATGATGGAGCAGAAAGTCACTATGGTGCAGCAGGAAGACGCTACACAGCAGCAGGAAGTCACTACGCTGTAGCTGGAAGTCACTATGCTGCAGCAGGAAGTTGCTACGCTGGAGCAGGAAGTCACTACGCAGCAGCAGGAAGTCACTACACTAGAGCAGAATGTCGCTATGGTGGAGCAGGAAGTTGCAACGCTAGAGCAGAAAGTTGCTATACTGGAGCAGAAAGTCGCTGTGATGAAGCAGGAAGTCACTATGCTGCAGCAGGAAGTCATTATGCTGCAGCAGGAAGTCACTATGCTGTAGCTGGAAGTTATTATGCTGCAGCAGGAAGTTGCTACGCTGGAGCAGGAAGTCGCTACGCTGGAGCAGGAAGTCACTACGCAGCAGCTGGAAATCACTACACTGGAGCTTTAAGTCACTATGCTGCAGCAGGAAGTCACTACGCTGGAGCTTGAAGTCACTATGCTGCAGCTGGAAGTCACTATGCTGCAGCAGGAAGTTGCTACGCTGAGGCATAAGTCGCTACGCTGGAGCAGAAAGTTGCTATGCTGGAGCAGAAAGTCACTATGATGGAGCAGGAAGTCGCTACTCAGCAGCTTGAAGTCGCTACACTGCAGCAGGAAGTTGCTATGCTTGAGCAGGAAGTTGTAAGTAGATGATGCTAATTCAATTAACTGTAGACGTAATGCAGAGAGAAGAGGAGAAATACAAGTTAATAATGTCGATACTGTCATAAGTTTCTTCATAGAAAATAAAGAGCAGAAAGATGAAATAGACAGAAGAACCCAGTGCATCATGGGATGTTCCTCAGTAGTATAAGCCTGTGGCAGCATAACTAATGATAAAATAACCACCCTTAGATTTATTAAAACAAAAAAAAACATAGTTTTTTTTGAAGGCCTGATCTTAGACCAGATTTTGCTTGGACAGAGACTAAAGTACAGAGGCATGCAGAGAATGATAGCACTGACAATAACAGGAGAACAGACCATGTTTGATCATCATCTTCATCAGGAAGAAGATGAATCACAGGTGTGTGCAATGACCAATCAGCAGGACACCAGCCAACCAAGCACAGGAAAAGCATACATAATACAGAGAGAGAGAGAAATGAGAGACAAACAGGAAAAGGGTAGAAGACAAAGAGGTATGGAGAGAATACTACTACCCCCCAACACACTTACCCAGATGTTTGACGGTGTGTCTCCACCTACAGCAAATATGCAAATGGAAGGTGGATGACAGTTACTAAGCAGAGCTGGTTTGCCATGTAAATCCTGTCAAAACAGCGTGCATCTATCTAAAAAACTATCATGTGTAAATAAACACACACTGCCGTGAGCTACAGATCTCATTAACAACCCCAGAACATGAAAAAGTCCAGCAGCACAGCTTCTCCAGGTAGAGCTGACCATGTCGTAGCTTAACCCAAAGCCCTCCTTATTGATCTCAGCAGCTGCCCCTCATCTACCGATCACGGTCTACTGCCTAATCATCATTAGAATCTCGATCATTTGCTTTATTGATTGCAAAGTTTAATTATCAGTCTACACAAGGAAATCCATGGTCTGACTGCGAACAGATGTTTGCTTTTCACCTTCAGTCACTTCATTTGTTTCCAGAGATGTTTCAGATGTGGCAGCAAAGCCTGTTTCACAATCCCTGAGTGAAGGTGCTTAATGCATGACCATGTTCACTATATACGGTATCTGTTTGGAAATTCTAGCTTAGATCTCCATGAACATGTCCTTGTTTTACACGATGAGGCTGTGAAGACAAACTTTGTCATGACTTTTCACTCACTTTCAGCTTCACCAAGATGGCGTCCCACATAAAGATGAAACCTGAACATGGTGGTCTAAATTTTCCTCAAAAACAAAGAGATGATTCTCTGAACTCTGCTGCCTGTGATGGCAGCTGCACCACAACTTGCTACACAAGAGAACAACAAAAACCTTCAGCCACTCATCATCTGAACTACCTGTCTATGGAAGGTAAACCTTTAGGGCAGAGATGGTGCTTCCATGGAAGACAAATATGTATCAGACCGAAGTCACTCTGCAAACAGAATAAGTGGTACTGGACCTGGACAGCTTAATTTTCTGTTCCTAGCTTGGAAAAAGATTCAGGTATTCACTCTGCACAGACACCTTTCCTGCCTCATCTATCAGCTCAAACTCTGCATGCACTCAGTAGAGAAGTGTCTTCCGCTCAGAGGTAGAAGCCCAGCAGCCTGCTTGTTCACAGTCGACCAGGAAATCAGGCTTTTCCCTTTTGTGATGGGGACTCTTTTCATGCACGCACCTGTGAGGCAGCATCATGTCTGCAGGGTTGTCTGCCAAGATCCCGGTGACCAGTCATCTCTGTGGAACACCGGCAGGGGACACAGTCCTGAACTTAGACAAAAATTCCAGGGCATTCAGGTTTCCAGAGTTTTAGGAATCCAGGTTTCCAGGTTCTAGGTTTTCAGGGTTTTAGATTTCCACGGTTTTAGGTTGACAGGATTCCAGGTTTCAGGTTTCCAGGGTTTCAGGTTTCCAGGTTTCCACGGTTTCAGGTTTCCCGGTTTTTAGGTTTCCAGGATTCCCAATTTCAGGTTTCCAGGGTTTCGGGGTTTCAGATTTCCAGATTTCCAGATTTCTAGGTATCCAGGGTTTCAGATTTCCAGGGTTTTAGGTTTCCAGGATCCAATGTTTCTGGTTTGCAGGGTTGCAGGTTTCGAAGATGCCAGTTTTATAAGGTTTCATGTTTGCAGGGTTGCAGGTTCCCAGGATTCCAGGTTTGCCAGGGTTTCCAGTTTCCATGGTTTGAAGTTTTCAGGATAGCAGGGTTTCCAATTTTCATGGGTTCCAGATTTCAAGGACTCCAGGTTTCCAGGTTTTAAGGTTTCCAGATTTTCATGTTTTCAGGGTTTAGGTTTCTAGTGTTCAAGAGTTCCAGGTTTACAGGATTAAAGGTTTTCAGATTACCAAGGTTTCTAGGTTTCATGGGTTCCATGTATCCAGGAATCCAGGTTTCCAGGTTTTAGGTTTCAGGATTCAGGTTTCCAGGGTTTTATGGTTTATAGTATTCCAGGATTCCAGGGTTTCAGGTTTTCCAGGGTTTTAAGTTTCAGGGTTTCTAGGTTTGTAGGTTTCCAGGGTTTAAGGTTTTCAGGTTAGAATGGTTTCCAGTTTTCATTGGTTCCAGGTTTCTCTTCAGCCCAGTAAAGTAAAAACAAATTAGCTGCTGGTTTGCGTCAAACTAACTTCAATACAAGAAAAGGAGGTGAACATCAACAAAGAAGACGACAGCCAATGTGTGTGTGAGCGGGGACGAGCGAGCTCTGTGATTGGCTAATGTGTGGAAAGAGGCGGG
>JBAFTB010000001.1:39811561-39824874 GCA_037177355.1 Melanotaenia trifasciata
CAAACACAGTAACTTGTCAAAGGTCATCCCTTAAACCCACAACTGTAAACATGTTAGTATTTCTGACAAAGAATCTTCAAACTTGATAACTTCTACCTCCATGCACAGTAGCATTATTCATTATTTATTTTTATGTGTGCAATTTTCTAACTTGACTTCTTTATTTTGCACACTGCAGTTTTTTTGTTGCAAAGCAACTCTACTTTACTTTTGTGGACAGTTTAAATGGTTATGCCTGCCTGCCTGTTCAATTGATAAGAAATTGTTCCTATTTTTAATTTGCATCAATAAAGAAGTAAATATGGTTATGAACTTTAGAAAATGCTGTAATAATTATCTGTATGAGTTCCTCTTGGAGTGATATGAGTCCCAGAGATCAGCTCACACCAAGTCAACATGCCTAGCGGGTCAGGACGCTGCAGAGACTGCTGTCATTAAATAAAATAAAAAATTTAATGAAAAATATTTAATAGGATAGAAAGACAATAACCTCAGTCCCTCTCGTTTGTTTAGATGGATGGTAAACTAAATATTTTAATATGTAGGTGTTGACAAACATGCAGTTATTATGTTATTTATATATTTATTTATGCATTAATGGTAATTTCAGTTTGAGTCACCAAGTATTCTGTAAAAATGCAACTACCACTTCCTTTCCCCTCAGCGTAGCTGCTTTGAAAGGGATTTTCCAAACACATTAAGTTTTTGTATAAAGTATTGATATCAGATTGGTATCGCCGATACCTGCTTGTATTTTAATGGTATTTGATCAGAAAGAAACTGAGTGGTATCGCACATCACTAGCTGTCAGCACGGCGGTGGAGGGATGATGATTTGGACACCCTGCAGTCATTCATTCAGGACCATGAACTCCTCTGGATACCAACGTTTTCATGACGTGTCGGTTTTGGGTCTGGTTTAGTCTGTTTTTTCTGTCTTTCCTGTTTTATTTTGTAGTTTTCCCCTCTTGGGTATTGTTTTACTTCCCGTCCATTAATACACCTGGTTTGATTTGATTGTTTGCTTTACCTTGGTTTTAGTTTTTCTTGGTCAGATTCCTGCTGTTTGTCTTCTGTAAGGTCTGTTATTAAAACTTTGTTTTAATAACGGCCTCCTGCCCCTGAGTCCACTTCCTCCTCAACCCATGACAAAAGTCTTCTAGAGATCAGACGAGGCACGAGTCCATCTGTCCAACACTAAAACTTGGCTGGCAGATCTACAACAGAACCGAGGTGTGGTCTGGTCCAGTCAGAGTCCAGACCCCATCCAGACTGAGATGATGTGGTGGGACCTTCAGAGGGTTGCAAACCTCGATGATGTGCAGCAACATTGTGAGTTTTTCTCATGGTTTATGACGCTGTGGTACATAAGAGAAGTTCTACTTTCTTTTCTACATAACTGTAGCGTGGTGACAATTTATTATAGGAGATAAACGATAAGATCATGGAAGAATTTTACTGAGATCAATATTTCATCACAACTTAGTAGATTTTCATCACTTATCTCCTTTGAGAAGACAGGACGATAAAAGACATTTAGAACTTCATGCCCCAGTGATGGAGCAGGTGTTGTAGCTGGGAGCGTTTATGTGCTGCATCAGAAATCATCCAGGATATAGCTGCAGGTTACAGAAATAAACAGTGGACACGCAGACTCACGTCTTCACTGTTTGTCACTGCTTTGTTCTTGGCCCTGAGCTTTCTGCAGAGTCCACTGACACAACGTGGTACAGCTCTCATTCATCGTTTTGTGTGTGAGACATGCAGCCTGCAAAAACAATGATACCTTCTCATGTCTGTGTGCACAAAATCACCATGTGTTGATTATTTAACATGTTTGGTACATATTTACATCCTAGAGTCAGCTGGACTGTGGGAAGTGAGCACGTCCGTTGTGCAGTGTTTTGGTGCTGCATTTTTTTCCGTCTCATCACGTGAAGTGATTTTTTTGGGAAATCTGCTTTAACAATCATCCTGTTTGTGCTCATGTAAACTGAGTTAGATGTTCTCAAACATGCCAGAGAACAGAATGTAACACAAGCTGCTAAAATAAGTCAGACTTCCATTCATGTTTTCGCAGAGCGCATATTGTTATGACATCTCTTAAAGCTAATAATGCCTCTTTATGCTTTGGATGTTTGCTTCGCTTGCAGACATTTCTAGTAATGAACAGCTTCACATTTATGGTGGAGCAGCAGCATCGCTCCAGATTAAGTCCCTTCCCTCGTCCCTGTGAAGAGCCTCTGAATGATCAAAGTTAGAACAGCCTCTGAAAGGACTCTGCAGCTCTATTGCCTCCAACAATTTAAACAAGACTCACTCATTTAGCAGCAAAATCCTGACAAACAGGAGAGTAAATGCTTGAGTCAGCCAAAGCACACCAACGCATCGCATCAACATATGGTGTTTGCACATCTCAGCCCTGCACACAGACTGTCATTCTGTCCAGACTGGCTACTCTCTGCATCAGCAGCACCCCCGACATGCCTCTACAAGACTGTGTTAACTTTTAATTATTCATGACCATGCTTCATTAAGCAGCACCAGGGCAGGAGAAGAGGTATGAGGAGGTAGATTACAACTCTCCTCCCCCCCATCTCTGCACATGCCATCTGCCAAGCTGCTGGCACAGCTAGATATAAATAGATGTTAAACATCCACACACAAGTGCTCCTTGTTGTGAATGTATGTTGGTTACACCTGAAATGACATAAGATCATTAGAGGATGCCTTCAGCCAACATGGACATTCACTCGTTCATTCATAATAATAAAATAATATCATCGGAGATTTGCTCCTGAGGAGAAAACAAAGAGATGTAGACTCTACACCTGAACTTCTAAGCAACTTTAACATCCTTCTGCTCTCAAACACTCTGCGGCTCTTCTTCCACACATGGCTAAATAAAAGCCTGCAGACACATGATGCTGCTCTGAGGTTAGTGGTGTTCACTGTGACTGGAAGCCAGGCTGACACCAGGCTGGACCTGCATGTAAACTCACAATAAATCCCTGTGGCTGCAGCATGTGAGGGAAAAGAGCTCTCATGTGGCTGCACAACAACACAAAGCTAAAGGGCTCCTGTCAAGAGAAACAACAGCACATTTGCTCAAATTAGATTTACTAAGACATAAAAGCTGTGAAACACTGAAGCAGCCATGTGTTTGTGTTTGGAAATCTGAGGTGGGGGTCCATGTACGACCAAGAGGGGTCACTGTGGCTCTGCTCTACTCACCAGCTCCGTGCTGCTGCCGGAGGATGGCTGCAGTCCCTGGCAGCGGTGAGGCTGATGACTTGGCCACTGGCGTGGTGGTTGTGGATGAGATGGGTGGAAGGAGGTCTGGTGGGGCCCTTTGAGGCACCCGGCGCTTCTCCTGATCAGATCTGGCTCCTCCCGCCAGCCCTTGGCCAGGCTTGGAAGTGGCACTCGCTGCAAAGCCCCCTCCCAGAGCTGTGTTGGTGTTCCTCAGCAACCAGCGGTTCTGGATGTGTGACACGGCCTCCTCGGCCACCATGCCACCGCCCGCCGTGACGTGCAGCGTGGCATGAACTGTAAATTCCTGAGTCTCTTCAGCCCACAGATCGGACACCCGGCACTCGTACACCCCCTCATCTTCCTTCTTCACCCGTGAGAGGCTGAGGCGGTGGGAGATGGCGTTTCCCTGAACACGCACCGTCTGAAACCCGAGCAGAGACAGAGGCAAACAGCTGCTTTTAGAGCGCATTAATCAGCCATTCAGTGAGGAGAGCCTGGTGTTTTATGAGTGGAAGCACAGGCATGAAGAACAGCACCAAATCATGGTACAGCAGAGCAGCACATTTGTTCCTATAAAGTCTCCATTATCCCTAATAAAGGAGCCCTTTACCTTTACTGTAATGTAACATTCCAACCCTGAGCTGCCACTGACACCATCTCAGAGCTCTGAAAACATCACATCATCATGTGTGCAGAAAGCAGGACCATACAAGCCTGGAAAGCCATGAAGAGGCACTTTTACATCCTTTTTTAGCTTCAAAATGTAATAACCCCCCTTTAGAGGACAGCTTCCTGCTTCAGCGGAAGTATTTGTATTTGCTGAGTGGACGGGAGCATCGCTGGTCACATGCTGTGTCCAGTGGGATGATCAACTGTAAATACTTACACTTATCTTTGTGGCTTCTCTCAGACCTCCCTGAAAAGAAAAGCAGAAAGAATCACATATAAACATCAAATCAAATGACATCTGCAGTGATTTGACTAAAATATGCACATTTTGCTTGTGGAGAGAGTGACTGGTGCGAGCATGCATGTCTCAAAGACACTATTGATAAGGCCCCCTGGCCTGCTCTCCTGCTCTCGGCTTCCCTCTGCATGTGCTTAAACCGCGGAGGAAATGATGTGATTGTCCCCGACTCCTCTGGCTGATTTGTCATGCTGAAGGGAAAAGTAATTCCCTCCGCGTTCTGCTACAATATCCCATCATGGCGGCTTTAAGCAGCGGGCCTAAGAAGAATCTAATGGATTTGAAAACCAACAAGTGCCGTCCCTGCAGTTGGAGTGACATCGCCCTCGTCCTAATGAGCATGCTCAGTCGCTTCTTTGTGAGCATGAAGGCAAACAAACGCAGCCGAGGTCAGGCGTGTGTGAGGATATGGTGACGTTACAGGATGTTTGGATTTATAGCTCGCAGAAGCAAACTGTGTCGGCCCTGCGACAGACTGGTGACCCGTCCAGGTGTACCTGCCTCTCACCTGCTAAACTGGGACAGGCTCCAGCTCACCTGCGACCCAAAAATGGACCAAACGGTTAAGATAATGGATGGATGGAAGAAGCAAAATCATCAAACACTGCTGATTATTAATTTTAAAGTCTTGTAAAGCTGAAACAGCTGCAGATCATTTTCAGACAGCCTGGACTAAGAGAAGATTCTGTCACCCGCAGATAGAAACCATCTCATTCATGTGGGGTGCAGGTGAGCTGAAGGTACCTTCACTTTGTTTGTGGGTGCACTGATCTGCAGCTCGTGAGGCAGTTCTTCAGAGCGATCCTCCTTCAGGTACCACCACTGAATCTCCAGAGACATGGGCACTGAGCCGAGAGCCCTGAAGGCGCAGGGCATCTCCACATCCTCTCCTTCCCCCACGCTCACATCGTTGGGGACTTCTGTAAATGTAGCTTCGGGTGACAAGGGAAACACAGCAGGTTAAGAAATGGGAATGGGAAACCAACCCCCCCCCCCCCCCCCAACCCCATGTTTCCACTTCATTATCTCATTTTCTGGCTTTGCTCTGAATGTCCCTGTAGCTTCCTGGGCTGCTTTCCTTGTCTGAATCTCATCTTTTAATTTTCATTTTCCCTTTCAAATGTACAATCTGTACAGTAAAACATGCGGCAGCTTCAGCCTCAGCAGGGATGCTTAATCCCCCTCCCCGGGTGGGTGGCAAGGCTGCAGAAAGCTCCAGATCACTCACCATCTGCACAAACCAAGAAAGGCAAATTAAGAATGAAGTAATAGAGGAGTTTGTAAAGTCCCGGTGTTTCCATGTCACAGTGAGGCTTGCAGCTGCTCTGTCATGAAGAGGTCATGTTTCTGGCCCAGATGAGACGTCAACCTCCAGCTCAGGAAAGATCTAATGATAAAAAAAACTTAATTCCAGATCAGCATCAACATGTAGCCGGTCCGCGATCCGGAACTGGACTCGATCATCATTAAGTCCACATTTCAGCGGGAACAGAGCGGATCTGAACCCTGCACGCGGCTCCTTTATGCCCCGCTGAGCCGCGTCTGGAGGAAGGAGGCGAAGCTCGACCTGATCTCCATCATCACCCTGCTCCCCCGGCGAAGGAAGGCTCTCCCGGGCTCCGCTCCAACACCCATCACTTAACCGATTCTCGGTCTGCGCGCGCGCGTATGAGCATGCGCATACGCGCGCGCGTGTGTAAGCCTGCGATGAGCCGGACAGGACACCGGAGATCTGGACTTATTACCTTCCCCTTCCCCACCGGGAAGAGCAAGCGTGTGTCCGTGTCTCTCCTCTGGCTGCTGTCACCCACCTGGAATCCTCGCGCGCTCGCATCAGCTCGCGAGCGCATCGCGCGCGGCTGGACAGCCTCCCTCATCTGCGCCTCTCTAAAATACAATTCCTGCATATAAAAATAAAACAGGCCTACACACAAAACAGATAACACAGCAATTTAACACACTCGCACGCGCGCGCACACACACACATACAAACACACATACAAGGCAGTAACAGCAGTAAAAAGAAATGCAACTAACACGGTGGCAGATATTTTTAAGAAAGGAAAAATAAGAAAAAGTGGTGTTTTCTCCGTATAAAAATGGACATTTCAGTCTAAAATCAATATATAAGATTTTTCACTGTAAAGAACAACTTTAAAAACTGCCATATTAAAAAAAAGTTCCATGATTAAAGTAGACTTTATCCCTTTTACACATATGATAACAATCCAATTACCTCTAAATATGGTTGAGGGCCCTGCTCAACAGCTCGTGGCCTTTCAGCTTCGTTCCAGTCTGGGGACTTTGATCTGGGTTCACCTTTTTTTAACCCCTAGACCAACAATATACAATGTAACAGTAGAACTGATGTCAAAGAGTTTTATCAGTATTAAAGTTGAGTTTAGCAGTCAATCATTTTCTTTTAGAAAAATGGACACAGAAATGTAAATTTAATAATCTTGTTGGTATTTCCCAGTATTAATAAAGAGAAGAGAAAAACTGATGTTTTTTTACAACTTAGAGTAAAAATTTATGTGCATCAATAAAATGATAATAATCATTTTGATAATTCAAACCTGCAAAGAGATGATCAGAATTAGAATAGTTTTTACTTTAGTTACTCCCACTGTGTTGCAGCGGAAAAACATTTAAAATCTGCAGGACTGTGGGCTTTAACTAAAGTTCAAGTTCAAGTTTATTTATATAGCACATTTTCTGCAGCGGTTGCCCAAACTGCTGAACAATAGAACAACAAACACTCCACAGTTGAAAATAAAGCACTACACAATAAAACAAAACAAAAAACAAACAAAATCAATAAAAATATAAAATCAATAAAACTGAAATAAAAAGTAAAACATGCAAATGTCAAGCAAAATGTTGTTCAAATGCCAGCACAAAGAAGTGGGTCTTGGGTAGAGAATTAAAACCAGCGACAGATGAACAGCTCTGATGTGAAGCTGCTCCACAGCTTCACCCTGGATTTAAGTCTGGCAGACGGGACCTTCAGTAGGAGCTGTGAAGAGGACCTCAAAGTTCTGGCTGGAGCCTGCTGATGTAGCAACTCTGACAAGTATGAGGGAGCCAAACCATTTAAGGCTTTAAAAACAATGAATAAAATCTTGTTTGGGCCCTAAAACTAACAGGAAGCCAGTGCAAGGAGGCGAGCACAGGGTCCCTGGAAGCAACTGAGCAGCAGCGTTCTGGGCAGCTGCAGCCGATGTAGAGATGACTGGTTAATGCCATAATATAGGGAGTTGCAGTAATCTATGCGGGACATGATGAGCAGGTGAATAACTTTTTCAAGGTCATGTTTGGGCAGGTAGGGCTTTAACTTGCCAAGCAGCCTCAGATGGAAGAGAAAGCTTTTGACTACAGAATTAACCTTCCAGTGGAAGTTAAAAGAGTTAAACGAGTCAATAATAACACCCAGATTTTTAGCATGGGTTCGACAGTGTGAAGTAAAGCCTGGTACACACATAACAATTTTTTTAATCTTATGAGATTTTTTTATCAGGTCGAGACCTCACGCATGAAGATAAAAAAATCAGTTTTGATCGTACTGTGTGTGGTGTGCTCTGAAAATGTAATTACAGAACAACACACACATGACGATGCTGTCCTGCAACTCATCTACAATCTAGTGCTCGGAGCCGGACAAACTTTGAAACGTAGACGAACCATAGCAACAATCGAAAAACACAACCCCCAGCATGGAAGAGGACATACAGGACGAGGGAATGATGGAGGTCTTGGGACTATTGTTAACAGAAAAAGCCAGACCTGGAAAGAATAACAGACTGGAGGCGGCGTGAACACGGACTTTATTTACTTCCTTGTTCCCCAGCCAGCTCGCTCTCTGATTGGCTACATTCCGTACCACGTCACCATCCACGCAGTCACAATGCTCGAGTCGTCGGCTTTCTTCAGAAATCAGCTCTGAAATATTGAACATGTTCAATGTTACTGATTGTCGGCTACAACCCGACAAATCGGCTTATAACCACAGACCAAATCATGACTAGACGGGGAACTCTCACGACAATCAGGCGTTTGCCCTCCGAGGTCGGGAAGAGGCAAAATCGGGACAAATACCGCCCAACAATTGTTATGTGTGTACCAGGCTTAAGCGGACTGAGAACACTAGCTGTACCATTTAGAAGCTCAGAACTTCCAAAAACCACAATATCAGTTTTTTCTTTATTTAGGTTTTTAGATCACACAAGCAACTGAGAAGGTTAGCCAGAGAATCCTTCTGTGGTTTTAAGGTGATATAGATCTGGACATCACTAGCAAAGCAACGGTAGGCAATATTGTGCTTTTGAAAAACAGAGCTCAAGGGCAGCATATACAGGGAAAAAGTAGTGGACCCAAAATGAGAGGGGCTGCAGCTTAGAAAAACTCCTCAAGGTGAACACAAAAAGACCGATCCGACATGTAAGATGGAACCAGTGCAGGACAGTTCCTCTATCCGGCGGGACAGCAGGATCTAAACCAGAGGGAAGGGACGGAGGCCGGTGAGACAGCAGGATCTAAACCAGAGGGAGGGGACGGAGACCGGCGAGACGGCAGGATCTAAACCAGAGGGAGGGGACGGAGACCGGCGAGACGGCAGGATCTAAACCAGAGGGAGGGGACGAAGACCGGCGAGACGGCAGGATCTAAACCAGAGGGAGGGGACGGAGACCTTAATAGCAGCAATCTTGCCTATGAAAAAACTAAGAAATTTGTTGCATAATGAGCGTGAAGGTGCTACACTAGAGGACTTGGAAGGCTTGATGAGATGATTTAAAGTGCTAAAAAGAACCTGGGGATTGTGGCTGTTACTCACCACCAGATTTGAAATGTAGCGCGTTTAGCAGATTTCACAGCAGACTGATAGTTGGAGAGACAATCCCTCAATAAACCCAAAGGGCCTGTTGTTCAAACGTAATCCTAGCGGATTATCGGATAGGATCCAATCTTGAAAATGCTTTGTTCAAAACGGAAATCCCGATTCCGAAGTACACTTGTATCACGTAATCCAATCCTGGTTCTTATCCATATAAAACCCTCAGTTTGGGATGTTCAAAACGTTTGAGTAGAATCCGGAAAACTTTGATCCAAAAAAACAGGATTATCCTGATCCAACTGAGGGCAGGATTACAAGGCGGATTTCAGGAAGAAACTGCGGTACAACCTAACAGCTGATCAAATAATAGAACTTTTTATTCGGTAAATATGCTTATATTTGTATTTTACGCCTGACTTAACCGTTCCAGTGATAAAGTAGTTAACACAGGGACAGGCTGCTATTAAGCCTTTCAGCGTAGTAAAATAAAACGGTTAAAAAAAAAGTAAAAATAAAAACATAACATTATCATGTTCCCCTGAAATAAACGACCAAACAAATCCAATAAATAAACAAACAAATAAAGTTGTCTTGTTATTCATCGCTGCATGATCAGTAAAGAACCTGTCAAAAAATAGATTTCTAACGATTGCATCCTCATTACACGTCCCATCCGTCTGTCATTAGGTTGGTCCGCTACCTCCACGCGGTGCGTCATTAACACGTCACAGAGAGGGAGACTCCGCCTGGTCGCCATGTTATGTAGTACAATGTATGCACGTATTACATTACAGTCTCCCTGTGGTTCCGCTCGCAAAGCCTCTCTTCTACCTGCTGTTCTTCACATGGCCGGCAGCAAACACTGATCTACATGCTGGAAATCCAGATTTCATGATCCCAAAAATAGGATTGGATCAGGGTGATCCTGTTTTGCTTTGAACAACCGGGATAAAAGTAAGCCGGATTACATGATCCGCCCCGAAAAAATGGATTACAAAATCCCGATAGCTTTTATCCGGATTACATTTTTTTGAACATCCGGCCCAAAGAGATCTGGAGTCCATCCCTTTTCCATCGTCTCTCTGCGCACCTCCACAAACGTCTGAGGAATCATCCAACCACGGTTCGGACACAGGTTTGGAGCGCCTAGTTATGAATGGTGGATTAGAGTCCAGTATGTATGTGGAGTTAAATAAATCAGCAAAATCATTAGAACTAATGGTACGGCAAGACTGGAAAGATGTACAGCAGCAGAAAACTGTGAGGATTTTTACAACCGCCAGCATGGGTGCACGGTTCAAATGGAGACGTGGCAGCGATATGGAAAACAACACAGGCAGATGATCAGAGATACGTGTATTGCATATTTCTGTGACATTAACATTTAAGCCATCATCCAACGTATTTCCCTTCTCATGGGTAGGACCAGAGACAGATGGTGTGAGATTAAGAGTGTCAACAGCTTGTATAAATCTCTAAACAAAGGTTTCAATTTACAGCAAACATGGATATTAAAATCCTTGATTATTAAAAAAAACTTGCGTAATTGAGAGCAATTCCAGCCACAAAATCTGAAAAGTCTTTGATAAAATACTTGTTAATTTTTGGAGGATGGTGGATCAAAGCACATAAAACAGGACTGCTAAGCTCCATTTCAAGGAGCTGTAGTTCAAAACTAGAGTAGGGGCTTGAAGAAGATCTCTGACAGCAGAAGCTAAACCTCCACACAGAAGCCAGCCCACCACCTTTACCAGTGGACCGGGGGGAGCTGGAGAAACAGCAGTCGGGTGGAAGAAGTTTAGAAAAGGCAACGGACTCACCATCATGAAGCCAAGTCTCTGTTATACCCATAAAATCCAACTTTCGGGATTCAAAGAAGTCTTTCAGCAGCAGGAAAGTTTTGTTTGCCAGTGAGCTGACATTGACAAGTGCCAGATGCAGAACAAGGTCCTGCTTTTCCCGTAAATCCCCGTAATCCAGAAAACAGAGGTTGGAGAAATCCACCTGGTGAAGTTCAACAGGAAAGGGCTGGCACAAAGGAGGTAGCAGATCAGGAGCAACAGGCCAGATCCACCGTAAGCCAAACGCAGCTGTTCAATGTGAGGGGGCAGGATCCGGAATAAAAATCCAGGAAACCATCACTAGTGGAACACAATTGGGCCCTGATCCTCACAACAACACCACCCTGCTGTCCCCTTTTCCTAGAGGCGGTCCTGCGGGGAATGATGCAGGGAGCACGGCACAGGGAAGGAGGGGGAGGAGGACCAGCTGTAGGAATCTCCAGCCTGACCTTTATAATCCGTTTACAAGCCACTCATATATTAAGAAGCAATTGCCAACCATAAACAAGATGAGCAGGAGCAGTATAAGAGAATCACTTACTGAAAGTACCAAAAATAAAACCAAAAGCCCGAGAAACCTGACAGACGACGGGCCGTTCACACTGCTGGCACCATACTGAACATAACTGACATCAGCGTTCTGAAGCTGCTGATGAACCTGCAGGTTCTACTGTTCCCAAGTTTATTTATATAGCACAGTAGTTTACATATATAACAAAAGGCGGTCCTGATGAAGAGGACGACCTAGTTCTAGAAGGTGGTCCTTGTTCTCGTTCTAGAAGGCAGTCCCGATGAAGAGGAGGACCAGGTACTAGAAGGCGGTCTTGATGAAGATGACGACCTGGTTCCAGAAGGCAGATCTGGTGAGGAGGATGGCCCGGTTCTAGATGGCGGTGTAGATTAAGAGCTTACATGGAATAAGTGAGGATTTGGTTATTTTTAGAAATTCCCCCCAAGCCATTAACAAGGAACTGATATTGATGCTTTTAAAACACTTGTGGTTTGATGGCTGAGCTGATGAATGGCAGGTCAGAGATAACCAGATCCTCACACGATGCTTGCTCTACATCTAACCATGGTTCATCCAGAATGCTAGGTTTAAGCCATTTGGAGACATACTGCAGCTTGTTAAGAAGAAATAGTGATTAAAGTTGGGTGGGTCTAATCCACGTCTGTCTTTAGTCTGTTGTAAAGTTTTAAACTGATACGTGATGGCTTGTTTTTCTATAGAAATATGTGAGTCCAGTGACTTAAGCTAGCTGGAGGATGGTTTAGTGGGTATCATTAAAAAGAGAACAGGTGCAGCTAGGACGGAGACAGACGTTACTCTGAGTCTTTTGGAGCTCTAGGGAGGTACTACCAGGTACAATCCAGGAACTATGAGATGGAAAAAATGTGTAGCACTGACTGTCACTGGTTTATATAAAATAGATGAATGAATGAATCAGAAAGCTGTCCAGCCTGCATCTTCTAAGATCCAGAGTAGAATACGTTCACAGACAGACAGGAGGTACAATACAAAACATGACTCCTGTGTTTGTCGGTGTATCCTAGCAACTGGTTTATTGCATAACAGTCATAAATACTGACCCTCTTAGCTCCACTTTAAAGAGGTAACATCAGTGTTGGCAGAGATTTACATCATGAACCACATGGTCCTCAGGTTCAGACCCAGCAGCATCAGCAGGTCCATCATCAGGTCCAGATATGGCTGATGTTCTTCAGTTTCAATCAATCATCTGCAGCTGGTTCAAACAGAACGACCTCAGTAACACTGACGAACTGTTATTCTATTGGATGTTCTGCTGTAATGCAGGCTCAGATAATCCTGTATCTATCTGGCTTATATGGGGTCGGGCCTCCTTGTAGAGAGAGTAAAGCTTGCTACAGTCTCCACAAGAAGCAAGTTTGTTCTTGTCCCCCCCACCACCCCGCCCAGGGGAAGGGTCTGTGTTTTTATGTGCAATGAACAGCTGACCAGATTACTTCATATTTAACCAGAAACCTGGTCTGAAAATTGGACTTAGAAGTACAAATTTTCTCCACACATTCTTACATAGGCTGTCTTTCTCTATAACTTCAAATTCAGTTCACATGTGTGGTAGTTTTCTTTAGAGCAGACATTTCTGACATTCAAGTTCTCACATTGTGTTCTTCAAGTTTTCACATCAATTCTACAAGTTTGTACATTTTGGTACATTTTACCTTCAGAGATAACCGTCTATAGGTGACGTCTGGACAGAAGGGGCTTCATTTTTGACTGCTGCCTTGAAGAACCTGGTTAATATTGGTGATTGTATCTGTACATATTTATTTTATAGATTAAAAGAAAAGACCACATTACTGGAATCATTACTATAATTTAGCAGACGCTTTTATTCTAAGTGATTCACCCCGTGGGATTCGAACTTCAGCTTCCT
>JBAFTB010000001.1:39977188-39990824 GCA_037177355.1 Melanotaenia trifasciata
AGCATTCAAAAGTCACCAAAACATCAGCCAGAAAGCAGAACTGAGAAGTGGTCTGTGGTCACCACCTGCAGAACCTCTCCTTTACTGGGGTGTCTTGCTGATTGCCTATAACTGGAACTGATGGTCAGTCAGTGTTGCTTCCTAAGTGGACAGTTTGATTTCACACAAGTGTGACTAGCCACGTTTCCATTACAGTATTCGTTAAATAAAAGCGATATTTCTAAGATTTTGATAAAGTGCAGTTGTGATTTGCAGGTGTTTCCATTGAACGGTATTTAGCACATTAGCCGTTATTCTCGTAAAATCTCGTCCCGCGAGACTCTACTTTGAGGATAGAAGTTTCTAAATCTTTGTAAGACTGGCATTTCGCCGTTGTTTGCTATAAAGAATGACAATTATATTTTTTCTTTACTTCTCATATTGTTTGTGGTCAAAAATAACTCCAAAAAAATTGTCTTTAAATATGCGTTCTATAATTTAAGTTTGGATTTCCATTTTATTCTGTACATCACTGCTTCAGTTGCCAAATACCATTATTTTTTATTTTTTTAATAACAATTTATTATCATCAAACCATTTTTTATTTGTTCATTTTTATTGTCATCTGGGCCAGTACCAGCTGTCCTTACCAGAACACAAAAATGTAGTATCATCTGCAAAAAGTACCATTTTAAGTATTTTAGACATAAATCATTAATAAAACTAGAAAACCGGTCCCAACACGGACCCCTGCAGGACACCACAGGTAATACTCTTTAATGTTGATTTGTACTCACCCGTATGAACACACTGCTGTCTCATCGTTAAATAAGGTTTATTTTACTGGTGTTCCCCGATCGGCAGTTTCTCAAGTTTTTTAAGTAGAATATTATGAGCTGGCGTCAAAGGTTTTTTTAAATCTATAGAAATTACTATTGAGAAATCTTTGTTTTCTATACTATTACTTACTTCCTCAACCAGATCAATCAAAGCGAGAGTAGTAGACCTGTTACTACTGAAACCATACTGGTTCAAGCGATCCGTAAATAATTTTTCAAGAATTTTAGAGAATTGAGGCACCGGTGAGATTGGTCTGTAATTTACGTTTTTATAAACTGGAACGACTTTGGCCTTTTTCATTCTGGTTGGAAGCTGCTGTGAAAAGGAGACATTACATACATGTGTAACTGGTTGTATAATTTCATGTATTAGGTTTTTGGTTAAATTCATATCTAGACTATTACAGTCTGTAGATTTTTTGCTTTGAAATTTCCTCACAATGTTAATTATCTCATTTGTATGTACCGGGCTGAGGAAGGAGGAGTTTTCAGAGACAGTGGTTTGTTCTTTGGTGGTCGTTTTATCAGCAAGTTACTTGTTGACCAATCTTCCATATCGACGATTTTTTTGTAATTTTGGATGAAATATTCTGCAGTGCTAAGCTCCCTGAACATCAACCGAATATGTAAGGAAACCATCCGTCTTCGTCGTGTCCGTCTCTCGTGTCAACGTGAATTTCCTCCGTATCGGACTGGAGAGAAAATCAGTGGTTCTAGTTCAGTTCTGGTTACCAGGCTTACGTCTTCCTCAGCACAAAGTTTCACTACAAACCTGAGGCCCCACGGAGAGTAAAAAAGATGAAGCAGGGTGTGGGCACTGAGGAGACAGCTGTCTAGAAAATGGTTTCCACTTACAAAGCTTCACCATCATCATCATCATCAGGTGTCGGCATGGCTGCTGGTTGACGGCAGTCGTCTCTGGAAGAAGTGTTTACAGCTGACTTCCGTTCTTTCCGTTTTCATTTTTGGGAATCCCATTTTTTCACCTTTTTACTCCTATTTTACCACCAAAACCAGCATGTTTTTAATGTAAATGACTAATATGTACAATAATTAAATGGAAATTAACTCAAATTCATTGAGGCGACATTTCCTCAGTACAGTAACAGACATGAATCAAAAACAAGCAGCAAGTAATTAAACTTCAGCTGAGAGTCACAAATCAACATTTTAAACTTTTTTAAAAGGTTATTTCAGCTGTAGGACTAGTTAGTCCACCAATCAGAGGCATCACCACTGAAATAAATGTCCACCAGTCTCGTGTTGAGTTCAGTTCTCGTCTCTTGCTTTTGGACAGCACATGGTCGCTGCTTGTACTTTTACCTTTTACCAAACATCAGTTCACCAGACACATAAAAGTCCTTCGGGACCTGCTCGGCTCTGTACTGACGGGTTAGCGTCGAGTCTGCAGCTCTTTCACCGACGAGCCGCAGGTCACCACTTTGCCATGCGTATGTTGTTTCGAAAGGGGAGGGGCTTAGTCAGAGGAGGGGGCTTGTTGTGCCACTCAGGTGTGCTTACCTCCATGAAGTTTTCCCCAGACATGCGTTCCTCAGCATCGCAGTCAAATTAGGTCAAATTCCGCAATGTTCCACGTTAAAAATAGATTCTGTTTTAATTGGCCAATTCCACGATTCCGTGATCAGGGAAATTACAGGATCTGTCTTTACACCTTTTGACGAGCATCTTCAGGTGAGTTTTAGGTTTAGACTGACCTACAGGTATAGACTGGCCTGCAGGTATAGACTGGCCTGCATGACCTGCAGGTATAGACTGACCTGCAGGTATAGACTGACCTGCAAGTATAGACTGACCTGCAGGTATAGACTGACCTGCAGATATAAACTGACCTGCAGATATAGACTGGCCTGCAGGTATAGACTGGCCTGCAGGTATAGACTGGCCTGCAGGTATAGACTGACCTGCAGATATAGACTGGCCTGCAGGTATAGACTGGCCTGCAGATATAGACTGACCTACAGGTACAGACTGACCTGCAGATATAGACTGGCCTGCAGGTATAGACTGGCCTGCAGATATAGACTGACCTACAGGTACAGACTGACCTGCAGGTACAGACTGGCCTGCAGGTCAGCGAGCTGCAACGTGTCCTACCTGTTCAGGTCTGCAGACAAAGCGGATGATAAACATCTCTTCAGCTGCTCTTTGTGTTTGCGCTCTTTGGTCTGGAAGTCTCTAACAGCCTCAGTGGTGATCATGGTTCATTATTTTTTCTAAGACATACAAAGACAGACACTTGAATTAGTGAAAGACTAAACAGGTGAAGGTGAAGATGAGACATCATGAAGAAGCTGGTGAGAGAAGTCCAAACAGCAGCAGTATTAATCCTCATCCGTTTTCTGATTAATGACACAGTAAAACGACATTTTTACGACCTGACATGATTGTTATGCAGTGAGTAACATCATCTTTCATCAAATTTACAACACTACATGTAACAAGGCAAGAAGAGCCGTCAGATATAAAATTACAATGATAACTGTCAGCTGGAGGAAGAAAGAGCTAGCACTGGTGTTAGCAATCCCCTTCATAGCAGCCCTGAACATACCTGAACTGTGTGGTCCAATCTGTGCTGCAATGAAGACGCCATCATCATCATCATCATCTTTTCTCCCAGGCTAACATACCAGCGTTAGCTAGGGCAATCTACCACTGAATGTTCTTCTTAAACCACAAACTCCGACTTCCTTATGATAAAAACAACCCAGTAAATGAAGTGGAGCGGTGGCGGGTCTGTTCCTGTGTTAGAACACCTGGTGGATGTAAAAATTACCGGACACCTGATCCACTAACCGACGTTGTTGACACGGCAGCTACACGCTGTTCGCCACCCACAACACACGGTTTACCAAACACAGAAGGTCCAGACAAACCGTCACAGCCTCGCACATGCGCAGTACTAATGTGACGGTTTGGTGAATAAACTGCAGCGTCATGCCCACGTACACGATCATACCTGCTTTTCTGGAGAAGTCAGAGAGGTTGAGAGTGGCGTCTTCTCCGCTGACCGTTTTTCAGTAACGTTGAGACCCTAAAGTTGCTCTGGTCGCAACCACAGCAGTCAGCCGGGTGGGCGGAGTTTTGACTCCATTTAAAGGAGCAATATGTCAAAATTTAACTACAACCTGCCATAAAAGGGAAATAGTGTACGGAGCCCCCCAGGGGACATGGATTTTCTTTTCTTTTGTGTTCCCTCGCAAAAAAGGGATGATCCGAGATCGAGCACAGCCTGTTAAAGCCGTTTTTCTTTTATTTAGCAGTTTCTTTAGTTTCTAGTCTGCATCTGTCTGTCTCAGCATCAAGTCAACACAACACACCTGACAATGACTTTATCTCCAGTTAACAGAGGAAGTGTGTTGTAACGTAGAGCTTTAACGGATTAATTACAAGAGGCTGAGGAGAAAACAGGTGGAGGTCCACCAGCGGTCAGGGATTGAGGAGATGGTCCTCAGTCCACACAGTGGACGTCCTACTGCAGAGGGAACATGTGGAGGAAGCTCATCCAACCAGCCTCCAGCACACCAGGGCCTACATGAGAGGTTAGTTCTTCAGATTAATGACAGATGTACGTTCATCCTTTCTTCCAGGGTTAACTCTGTGATGCACACACATCCATCTCAGACACAACGTGGCTGATCGTCTTGTAGGACAGTTATTTGTGACTGATGGTAGTTTCTTTTTCTTTTTAATTCTTTAATATCTTTTTATTCTAAGGGGTCCTTTAGATGGAATTTATTTTAAGGTAACAGTTGTATATGGCTTACTATGAACCAAGACCTGGAACAGCTGACAAGCTGCACCTCCACCAACAGAACCACCACATGTAGAAATGGAGCACATGAGGTTGCAGATGAAAGAAACAAATGTAGAACTGCTGGAACGCGAGTTAAAGGTGGTGAGGAACCCACGGCTGGATCATTTAACGTGTTTTACCAAGACAAGAATCACCTGCTAACTACTGTACTGCATTAGTACCTGCAGGGAATAAAGAAGACTTCCTAAAACAAGCAGCATAATGTCTTTATGTCTTTATTTCTTTATGTCTTGATGCATCCCTCAGAAAGATGGTGGCATGTCGTGTCTCTGACTGCTCTTCCATCTTGTGCTTCAACAAGGGGTCAGGATCTTCATTATCAGCTGCATTCAGTGGCTGAGTCGGACGTTGCTCCTCTCATTGTGGCGATGTTGTGGAGAACAACACATGCCACAGTAATGTCACATGCCCGATCTGGGGCGGCTCTGAGCCTACGAAGGCACTGGAGGCGGCCTTAAGCATCCCAATAGTCATCTCTGCCCTGGCTGGAGTCCTGCAGTGAGCCAAGCCGTGCTCACTGCAGGACTTAGTTGCGATAGGTTGAACAAAATATTGATTTTAATGTAAATAACTCACCACGGGCAGATCTAGCGCTCTGTGTACATTCAGGAAAGACTGGAGGGTCGTCACAGACCCAGACCACTTTGCTTCCACGTTACTGATGATGTGGCTGCATGTCATCTTCAAAGGACAGAACAGTAATTAGCTGCAGTAGCTGTAATGTGAAGTATCTGGGATTCTAAAGGCTACGATTTACCTGCACATTAATGCTGTGGAAAGACTTCCTATTCACATAATCTCCTTCATCTACTGAAGGAGCTGTGATAGGAACCTGAGTCCATCTATGCAGCCAATCACGCCCGGAAACCCTAAAATATATCAGATTATCTCATCTGTTACACACTTACAATAAGTTCATTATTGTTTAGACAAATACCTGCAATTCTGTGGAATTCTTCTTTGCATCTTGTGGGTCTGTGTCTTGGGAAAACCACAAAAATGTAGAGCAAAGGTGTATGTGTGTTCAGTGTAACAGTGACAGTTCTCACTGTCCGACAGACTGTTGCCTTTGAAATATGCTTAGCGTTACCAACGTTATAAAGAAATCTCCCATTGGCAAAAAACTGAAGTGCAACAGAAAGAACCTGCTCCAACATATCCACCATGTGTCATATGAACAATATGATGGCTGTGCATACTGTTCAGATACATGATCGATTGTTTAGAAAAACGCTAACACTCAAACAAATAATCATGAGGGAATGATAAAACATCCAAACGGGGTCTGATCATCCTTTCCCGACATAGATATCTGCTGAGTAAAAAGGACACGGCTTGTCTGACACTTCCTTCAGTCTGCAGCTAAAGAGGAGGAACTCGGGGTTAGTAGAAGAAAACCTGCCAGTTAGCTTCACAGAGTCTGTTGCTGCAGAAAATGAAACAGAGGTACACTGAACTTGCTTTGTGAAACCGAAAACCCAGAGTGTCTCTGAACTCTGAGTCAACTAACTCAGAGTTTTGACTAAACCCGCTTTCTGAAACAGCCTCTGATCCTTTAACCAGATCAGAAACAAACAGACTTTTGCTGCCTCCACTCTTTAGGAACTGTTGTGGACAAAGATCGAACCAAAGCCTGGAGCAACATTCCACATCACCGGTCCCTGTTTCTGTGCCGGTCCCCGTTCTGTCCTGGTCCCCGTTTCTG
This sequence comes from Melanotaenia trifasciata, assembly GCA_037177355.1. Taxonomy (NCBI): domain Eukaryota; kingdom Metazoa; phylum Chordata; class Actinopteri; order Atheriniformes; family Melanotaeniidae; genus Melanotaenia; species Melanotaenia trifasciata. The sequence goes on from JBAFTB010000001.1 coordinate 39,983,547, forward strand.
TGCCAGTCCCCGTTTCTGTCCTGGTCCCCGTTTCTGTGCCAGTCCCCGTTTCTGTCCTGGTCCCCGTTTCTGTGTTGGGAATTTTGTGACCCAAACATCTATGGCTTGTTGAAACAAACACATTAAAAAAAAATCTGAGTTTTCCACGTAGTCCTTGTCCCCATCCCCAATCTTTACTATGGCCTCTGTGTTGGACTGCCGAATGGGTCAGGGGTCTCCAGGAGCTATGCAGTAACTCAGAGAAGCCAGAAGAAGGTGCTACTACGCTGAGTTCACTGGGAGAAAGAAAACTTCTCTGTGCTTGGCTTCTCATGGCAAAAGCCACTGATTCTCATCTCTAGTGGCATATCAAATAAATGATGACGGTCTTCCTCTGTCTTTCACTGGCCAGAGGTGATATAATTCTTCACAGCTGTCATAAAACATACCAGCAAAGCTTTAACAGCTAAATATTCTAGCTGCGTTGCTGTGCTTGCAGGTGTTTGACCAATGAGTCACAGAGAAGACGAGGGGATTGCAGGACTGTCTAAACAGTAACTACACAAACAGGTCAAAGACCTGGACTTTGTTTTAGAGGCTCGGCCGTAAACTTAACGAGGATGAGTTTATGTTTCATGTGACGTGTGTTGGTATACGATCACAGAACAGAGAAATCCACGTTAGACCTCTTTACACAGCTTAGTTCAGAACACTGACCTAAAAACAAAAGCAACTGAAGACAAAAACTAAAATACATATGTGGTGTTTACTGAGCACAAATATCACACAGTGATTATGAATGTTTGAGTTTTACAGATAAACTGTGCAGATTAAGAGAAGGGAGTCAGGCAATGATGAGCAGACTCCTCCCTATGAACTTTAGAAAGATCTTCTTCTGCTGAGGCTCATTCCTCATCTCCACCACAGCAGAGGTAAGTAGGAACCAGAAAAGACATTTAAACTGGATCATTGTCTCAGGTGTGTTGTTTTACTCACAGTTTGTTAACCAGCTGCACGTGATAATTGGGAAGGGAGTCAAACTCAGGATGGTGGGCATGGTGATTGGCAGTATCCTGATGAAATTACTGCTGTGTACAATATCACGAATGTGGAATAATACTGCCTTTACGGGTTTGTTTCCTCTGGAAATCACACAATCTGCTGCAGGTGAAGGGATGGTAAATGGTCTGTATTTATATAGCACTTTACTGTACCTGGTATGATACCCAAAGCACTTTACATCATACATCACATTCACACACACATTCACACACTGATGGCGGAAGCTGCCATGCAAGGCGCTAACCATGATCCATCAGGGCAATTTTGGGACACCTCGAAATGAGCTCAACAGGCCAAGGACCGAACCAGCAACCCTCAGGCTACAAGGCAACCACTCTACCCACTGAGCCACGCCACCCCGGGATCCAGGTTCACAGATGTAGCTCACAGATGAAAAAATTAAGACACACTTCTGCATATATCAGGGATGACAACAGTGAGTGGCTTGATTCCCGGCTTGGCTGGACCACATGTCCAAATGTCCTTGGACAGCATGTTTCAATAACTTGATGGGTTGACAAACATGTGTATAAGATGTGGTGTAGCTAACAGGTGGTGATAGCATGCATGTGCTGTTAGCTAACAGTTGGTGGTAGCTAACATAGCTAACAGGTGCTGTTACCAGCCTGGTAAAGGATCTGGTTGTTATGTAAAAGCATTAACGTTAACTTGTTTTAAGAATTGCTTGTTATAACCTGATTATAACCTATAACACTGATTTCACTTTAATATACATTATTGACCTAAATTCATTTGTTAAAAGACTAAAATTTTTTTTGTTTGACTAAAATAAAACTAAAACTACGAAACGACTACAATGTGACTAAAAATAATAAAGCATTTTGTCTTGAAGACTAAAACTGAGACTAAAACTGAGATGCTGCTACAAACAACACTGCACTGACACAGCATGTGAGCTGGAGAAGCATTCCAGCCATGTATGAACCCTCCTTTCGGCAGCAGGTTCCACAGGACATGTGTAACGCAAGGACCCCGGAGACAAAGGCAGGTTAATGATCTTTTACGTGATTACACAACAGGAACTCAGAGGACTTGTCTTACTGTGAAAACGGAGGAGGCGGTGGGGGATAAGGGAAGCCAGGAACAGCGAGGGAGTGAGTCCTTCATGAGCGTAGGATAAGGTCCAACAGGGAGTGACTGTGGTGCTGGTGTATAAGAGGACTGATGAGTCAATGGGAGACAGGTGTGACAGGTTGGCTTGATTGGAGAGATGGGATCAGGAACAGGTGTGGAGGATCAGGGGAGTGCCAACGGAGGCTTGGCAGGACAGGCCGTGACAACATGAGAGAACGATGTAATGAAGCCTTTGACAGCATAAAAGAAACCTCCACCCTGAGCAGTGTGAGAGACTGGCAGCCCTTACAATACAACAAGCAGCTTCACAATCCTGGCATATTCACAGAGCAGGTAGAATCACCAGCTCTACTTTTCACCGTGCATCTAAAGAAGTTCATTTAGATAGAACAACCTAATGAAACCATGCACTATAAGTCCTTCCCAGGCACTCTTACTGTGCCTGGGAAGGACTTTCCGATGCCCCTTTTACAGAACATTTCTGTCTTGACCAAAGATTCCAGCTGAAGAAAACACACCAGTATTACCACCAGGTTCAGCTCCACATGTTTGTCTGCTATGTCCGGTATTCTGATTTTGTGGTTTGGACATCTAAGGAACTGATTTTAAATCGAATCCCAAAAGATGAACAGCTCTTAAACAAGGTTTTGCTTATGGCAAAACAATGTTTCTTATCTGGCATTTTACCAGAACTTTTAACCTGCAGCCAAGATCCTGCACTCCAACCATTAAAACTTTGTAGTGCCTGTGAAAAGGTAAAGTTTGGGAAAATGATTGACTGTATGGTATGTAAAAACTTCTACCATTACAGTTGTATGCAAATTAAAAGAAGACCAAAGAACTGCCATTTATGGATATGTAAGCGATTGATTCATGGCCACAAGTAAAATGTGTTGTGTATTCTGTATTGTCGTTTGGCCATTCATTCAATATTCAATGTGTGAGTTAATCTTCATGTCCACAATTTATTTAAAAAATTGCAATATGTGAAAAAGGGTTCAAACCAATGATCTAGATACATATTTACCAATTTAAACATGTATTTGAAATTAAATATGAACATGAGAAAATGTCATTTTTTGTCATTATTATTGTATAAAAAGTGTAGTTTCCAGTGATAAAGATGTCAGACTCCATCAATTCACTTTGAAACTTATCTCTTTATTCTTCAATTAAGAAAATGTAAATGTACAAGACATTAACAAAGGTCTACAAAAATCTTTTTTTTCAAATCCATAAATACAATAGTTCATACTTGACACACTTTCTCTTTTTGGGGCACAACAGATTTACAAAGATTAAGAGCCCCACCCACAGTTACCACATCATCTAGCTGGTCAACCTGGGTGACTGGAATCCCAGAATGCAAAAGCTTATAACTCTTTCCACGAATGCGCCTCATGTTTCTTCCCTTTAGTGAAACTTAGAATACACAAAGTATTCTTGATAACAATCATTAACATTCTTTTTATCTTACCTGATATAAAGTGTGCGCTGCAAACGTGAGAATTGTTGAAGATTATCTCTGTCCAGTCCTTTAGTCTTACTGCATTCAGCCATAATTCTCTTAATTTTTTCAGAGCACAAGTATCTTAGTATATTAATTTACTGCCACGAATGTTGTTCCTCCGATTCTGGCACCCAAACACACAACAAGACAACATTTTAAAGTCATAATAACACTTAAGATAGCTCTTTTCTACAATATTTTTTACAGCCGTTTCCCTGTTTTTGTCTCCGGAAACAGTAGTGACGTCACTGATTATGTAGGCCATGAAAGGGTCTGTTGGTTATAGGCTGTCATATCTAAATCTTAAAGCCTTTTCTTTTCTTGTTTAAATATTTAGAGATTGTTTAGATATATCTTGAGTAGATATTTAAATACATTATTTTATAATAAGCTTTCAACTGAAGAGCCACGTATTCAAAAGAAGTAAAACTTCCAAAAGATAACTGCTTCCACTGAAATGATTCATTAAATAAAACTGCTCCTCCTCCTCCTCTCCTGTTCAGTCTGACCTCACTGATAAAACTAAAGTTAGTTGGGAGGGTTGATTCGATAAGAGCAGCTGCACTGTTATCTTGGTTTAACCAGGTTTCAGTTAAAAACATAAAATTAAGGTTGTGTTCAGTGATAAAATATTAATTAAAAATGTTTTCCCTGCTCATGACCTAACATTTAATAAAGCTATTGGATGGGTTTATTTAATTTAATTGGAGTTTAATGAAGCACTTCCAAGTTACTGCAGTGAAGTGGCAACAGTTCACTTTCCACCATATTATAACCTGGGAAGGAGCAGTTTTCTGAGGTTGTGAAATAAATATCAGCGCGTCATCAGTATAAAGGGAGATTTTGCTTGATGTGTACTAAGTCTCATTACCACGTGGGTACATTGCAGACCTCTAAGACTGATGGGGTAAGAATGGATTACTACACAGCTGTTAGAAACCTTCATCCTCTTTCCTCCTCATGCACATGGAGAAAAGCAGAACTTCCTAGGAGCTCAGTCCTCTAGATCTAGGGATTTGGAAGTGGAGCAAGACTTTGGACTGTTAGAAAGTTTGTCCAGATAGATCAGTTAGAGTCTAGTCTTGAATTCATGTCCTCTGTCCCTTCAGATATGCTTAAAACCTGGATCTGCTTCTTCCTCCTCCTTTCAGGTAAATTTATCCTTCATTCAAACTCATTTGTAGCTTCTTTTATTAGCCAGTATCCATTGATGTAATGCTGTCCCACTCCTGCAGGGGGGAAGACATTTATGATCCACAACACTCAGCTCAGCCTGTGTCTGGAGGACTCAGAGGACAAAGTCATCCTGAAGAAGTGCAACCTGGACTCAGAATCTCAGCAGTGGGTCTGGACCAACCAGGGCATGCTGATGTGTGTCTCGTCCTCCAGATGTTTAACCTCTGAAGGACATGAGCTGGTCCAGACCCAGCCCTGCAACAGGCCAGATGTGGATGCTGCAGGACTAAAATGGGACTGCAACAGCAGCAGACTTATCAGCAGAAACACCTCCATGTTGCTGTCCAGCAACGGCAAGCATGTGACTCTCAGCCAGCACAGCAAGCATTCAAAGTGGAGGTCTCTGGATGAGGGGGACATCTGCCAGGACAGACTCAGTAAGTCTGTTCTGTAGGCTTCATCCTTCAGTATTTTACTTGTTTTGTTAAACATTTTATGTAAATTATTTATGTAAATTAGAAGCATCTTGATGAGAATTTTCAGCATCAGACTACTGATGGATCTGCTGGTATGAAGCTAGGATGTTGTGTTCCTCCTCAGGAATGAGGAGAGCATCAGAAGACTCGGGCCAGTTTGAGTATGAAGATGAGTCAGCCAGAGAGCAAGGCATGACGGAGGAACAGAGGAAGTATCTCCACTGGTACTACCGCACAGAGGACCGTAAGTTGATCATGAGATTACAGATCATATCTTAGGTTTATTTTTTTTTATTTGAGCTGCAGGAATGATTAGTTAGGTGGATCTGAAAATCTTGACCCTCACAAAACCTGAAGCTGTTTTTTCACCACACCTCCAATAACTAGAGTAGGTGAGCTTCATCTTCCTCACCTCATTGTGGTGGACCAAATGGAGAAGTGTCTATCTATTAGTCAAACACCTTCTGTCTAAACCAGTTCTTGGAGAACAATATTGCTATTTTCTAGAGATGGTTTTCTTTGGTTTCTTCCATGCATGAGCATGTGTCTGTGAGCCAGCTGTACCTGTGTCAGCCATTTTAATTTACTTTTAAAACACAATGTTGTAAACAAACACACAAGCAGATACAAAGACAAAGTAGCTGGATGCATTTCTAGTCCAGTTTTGTCGAGCTGAACTCCAAGGTTCTTGTTTTCCGCCACCACCTCCACCTCTTCTCTCAGGAAGTAAACAGTGCTGTGTTTACTCCTGGTCCTCCTGAAGTTTGTTTATGTTCTAGATGAGGTGATTGTTTCTGCTCCATCTCACACTGACCAGTTCTCTGTACTTCTCGTCCATCATCAATACTCCCTACAGCTGCAGAGTAATCAGAGTATTTCTGAAGGATGACAGGACTCAGAGTTGTACTGGAAGTCTGAGGTGTACAGTGTGAAGAGAAATGGTGAGAGAACAGTCCCTTGTGATTGGATTAGATTAGATTAGCCTTTATTGTCATTATATGCAGTACAATGGGATTTAAAAAGCAGCTCCATAAATGTGTACACACTATTACTATAATAAAGAAAGGCTCAGCAATATAAAATATATAGAAAAGTAAATATAAATACACAATAAAATGACTGAGCTAATGTAAGGTGGTGCAGTGGTCAGTGCAAATAATTTATGTGCAAATGGCAGTGCAGTTTGATTTAGTGCAAGTTTGCGTTCAATGTGGTGACAGCCTTGAGGAAGAAACTGTCCCTGAGTCTGTCTGTTCTGGCCTTCATGGACGAAAGTGCCTGCCAGAAGGCAACAGGTTGAAGAGATGGAAGCCAGGGCGGGTGGTGTTCTTTAAGATGTTTCTGGCTCTGCTGAGACAGTGAGAGACATAGATGGTAGTCAGGGAGCGAGGGCAGAGGGCAGACAATGATCTTTTGTGCAGTATTTGTTACCCTCTGCAGCAGGGCCGGCTCTGCTTTGCAGTCTCTTCCTGTCGGCCTTTGTGCAGCTGGCGAGTCACAGCAGAGGTCAGCAGGCTGTCAATGGTGGACCAGTAGAAGGTCACCAGCAGATGTGTGTGTAATTTCTCATTCCTGAGCTCTCTGCTACTGCTGGGCCTTCTTGACCAGCACTGTGGTGTAGGCCGAGCAAGAGAGGTCCGCAGAGATACGAGGAATTTGAAGGACTCAACTCGCTCTACACATTCACCGTACAGAGGGGCTGTTTTGTTAAGCCTGAAGTCCAGGAGTGGTGCTTCAGTGCTGCTTACCACCATCTCAGACACACTGCTAGGGTGCGTGGTATGGATATGGGTATGGGCGTCGCACGTGGGGGATGTGGGTGTTTCGACACCCACAATTTTCATGGTAAAAGGACCCAGCACTTTTGCTGTTTTATATATATATATATATAGGCACGTTGACAAGTGACGTCACGCCCACTTGCTCTTTGACCCAGTTTCCAGTTGGAGGGTAAAAAGCCGGTGCCCTCCACTGTCAGAA
>JBAFTB010000001.1:40208617-40218791 GCA_037177355.1 Melanotaenia trifasciata
ATTTGAGAGTAAAGAAAGGCTTTTGAGAGAAGTTTTTTTTCTAGGAAATTATTTTTTTAAATGTCAAATTATTTTTTTAAATGTGCTGTAACAAGATACTTTATCTCAAAACTTTTTTTAGTCTCAAATATTATTATTTTTTTGCTATCAGTGTGAAAAATATTTATATCAAATATATTTTTTTTACTTTCAGATAATTTTTTTTTGTATTTAATAAAAACACAAAACTAACTCCATACGCCAGCTGGTTTACATTTACATAAAAAATGTCTTCTGTACTCTTCAAGGTTAAAGAATACAGTTGTTTTAATCAACTTTACCAACTGGAACACTTTTTATAGAAACAATGCATAAGAGTTTGCCAAAAAAAAAAGATTATAGTTCCCAGTTTGAGATTTGTTCGTTTTTCCCCTAAAATGACTGAATTTTTCTCAGGATAAAATGCCACCCACTTGTCCCCTCAGGAGTATTTTTTTGTAGCTTTTTTTTATGTCCTAAAAGGTTATTCCAGGTTTTTTTTTCTCTTCTGAAGTGATGTTCAATTAAATATGGGTAATTTCTAAACAATCAAGCCCAATTAAATAAGGCCTCATTTGACACAGCTGAGCTCTGCTACATCAATCAGTGATCTTTCCTTCACCTGCCCCACATATCCCACTGTGCCTTGGAATAAAACTCCAGACTATAAGGTGGTCTTTGTTTGTGCCACTTACTTTATCTTGGAGAAGAGAGAACAAATATTTTGGAGCATATAAGTGTCTGAAAGCTCAGTGAGCATCATGTCTGTACCAGCCAAACACGGCCAAGGCAGAAGGAGGTTGTCGATTTCATTTCATCGCACTTAGAATTTTTCCATCACTTTAAAAAAAGTTCTAGCTCCTTCCAACAAGTTTTTTTGGGGGGAATATCTCGCTTCTTCCATAGCGTGTTTCATGATTTCTGAAGTAATTTTCATTGATGGTAGTAACGTCCGTCCTTCAGTCTGTGTGAACCATTGCCTTGCCAACCTGGTGAATATGCACAGAGCCATTGCTAAGAATCTGTTTAAAACGAATCTAAATGGGTATTTTCTGGAGTTAATGTTGTAATTTTTCATTTAGATTCTCAACACAGCCCGGAAACATTTTGGTTCTGGTGGAAACCAAAGGATTCGGTACACTCTGCCTCCTCTGGTGTTTGCTGCCTACCAGCTGGCCTTCAGATACAAAGAAAACTCGTCAACAGTAAGCAGCCGTTCATTTTACTGCAGCTCACATGCTGTTTTCAGATGGCTGTTTCTTAATTCTCGAACCTTTATATCTTCCACCAGGATGACAAGTGGGAGAAGAAGTGCCAAAAGATCTTTTCTTTCGCCCACCAGACGATCAGTGCGCTTATAAAGGCTGAGCTTTCTGAATTGCCTCTTCGACTATTCCTGCAGGGGGCTCTGGCTGCGGGCGAGATTGGCTTTGAGAACCATGAAACTGTAGCATATGAGTTCATGTCACAGGTAAAGTGATTGACATCTGTCCTACTGCTTCCATCTACCACACTAGAATGGACACAAACTGCACTCAGTAACTATTAAAGCATATTTAATTTTTATGGATGAAACTGCATGCAGTGGAAAGCATTAAAGTTCATGCTAGCACCAACATTAGATGAGCTCACACTAGCACTAACACTAAAAGAGCTCACACTACCACTAACACTTGAGGAGCTCACGCTAGCACCAACACTAGAAGAACTTGTGCTAGCACTAACACTAGAGGAACTCACGCTACTGCTAACACTAGAGGACCTCACGTTACCACTGACACTAGAGGAACTCATATTAGCACCAACACGAGAGGAGCTCACACTACCGCTAACACTCGAGGAGCTCACGCTACCACTAACACTAGAGGAACTCGCGCTAGCACTAACACTAGAGGAACTCACGCTACTGCTAACACCAAAGGAGCCTACACTAGCACTAACACTGGAGGAGCTCACACTAGCACTGACACTAAAAGAGCTCACGCTACCACTAACACTCGAAGAGCTCACGCTACCACTAACATTCGAGGAGCTCACACTAGCACTAACACTAGAGGAACTCGCGCTACCACTAACACTCCAAGAGCTCACTCTACCGCTAACACTAGAGGAGCTCACTCTACCACTAACAGTAGAGGAGCTCACACTACCAATAACACTACAAGAGCTTTCGCTACCAATAACACTACAAGAGCTTTCGCTACCACTAACACTCGAGGAGCTCACGCCAGTACTAACACTAGAGGAACTCATGCTACCACTAACACCAGAGGAGCTCACTCTACCACTAACAGTAGAGGAGCTCACACTACCAATAACACTACAAGGGCTCTTGCTACCACTAACACCCGAGGAGCTCACGCCAGTACTAACACTAGAGGAACTCATGCTACCGCTAACACTAGAGGACCTCACACTACTACTCACACCAGAGGAGCTCACTCTACCACTAACACTACAGAAGCTCATACTACCACTACCACTAAAAGAGCTCATGCTACCACTAACACTCAAGGAGTTCACGCTAGCACTAGGACTAGAGGAACATGCGCTACAGCTAACACCAAAGGAGCTCATGTTACCACTAACACCAGAGGAGCTCACTCTACCACTAACACTAGAGGACCTTATAGTACCGCTAACACTAGAGGAGCTTATACTACCATTAACACTAGAGGAGCTTATACTGACACACACTCCAGAGGAGCTTACACTAGCGCACACGAACCAGAGCTCCTCTGCTTGTGTGAGTTAGCGAGAGCAGCTCGTGCTAGCACCAAACGCAGAACATAATTAAATGACATACTGTGTAACTGAGCTCCTACTGACCTATATTTAGTCATGATGCCATCAGAGGTTTGGTCTCAGGCTGTTGTTTTGCATCTACCGCCTAGGCCTTCTCTCTTTATGAGGACGAGATCAGCGACTCCAAGGCCCAGCTGGCAGCCATCACACTGATCATAGGCACTTTTGAGCGAATGAGATGCTTCAGCGAGGAAAACCACGAGCCTCTGAGGACTCAGTGTGCACTGGCTGCGTCTAAGCTGCTGAAGAAGCCTGACCAGTGCAGAGCTGTCAGTACATGTGCCCATCTGTTCTGGTCCGGTCGCAGCACTGACAAGAACGGTGAAGAGGTATGTGGAAACTTAATGACTTAATAAACCAAACAGAAATTAGTTTAACAATTACACTGTACTGAGTGTGTTTTTTAAGTTTATCCACTTGTTTCATTCCAAACTGCTTCTGTTCTTTAGATCCGTGATGGAAAGCGAGTGATGGAGTGTCTAAAGAAAGCCCTGAAGATTGCTAACCAGTGCATGGATTCGTCACTGCAAGTCCAGCTTTTCATTGAAATCCTCAACAGATACATCTGCTTCTATGAAAGGGAAAATGATGCAGTAAGACATCAACGTTCTGATTACATGAGCTGTGCTGGATAAAAAAAACTTTAACTTTCTGCTCTATTAATTTTGCAGTGGTTTATTTCTTCAATGTCATGATATTAGAAATCTGATTTTCATAGAGGTAAAAAAAAGAATGGTTCCATTCTTATCTCACAGGCCACACTTAGTTCATACAGCTTAAATCCTTCAGATCCAACCCCTCTCCAGTCACTACAGGTGTGCCTCAGGGCTCTGTCCTAGGGCCCCTTCTCTTCATCACCGATCTCCTCCCCCTCAACAATTATTTTTCCTAAATTCAGTATCCCACTGCCTGGAGGATGACGTCCAGCTCTACCTTTCCAGCAAACCACACACTACACTCCTCCCTCCTGCCTGTCCAAAATCAAATCCTTGTTCACCTTAAACTTCTTAAAATGAAATATTGAAAAAAACTAAGTTCCTCCTCATTGGCAAAAAATCATCATTAACCGAAGTCAATGTCTTCTTGGTCTCTGCCTCTGCTCAGGAGAAGAGTCTGGGTGTTATCCTTGACAGCACACTGTTATTCCCATATCAGCTACGTCACCTGGTCTGCTTCCTTACACCTTTGCAATATAAACTGACTCCGCCCCTTCCTCACTGTAAACTCTGCCTCTTTGCCCACAATCTTGTCACCTCCCGCATCAATTACTGCAACTCACTCCTCTTTGGTCTCCCCAGAAGTCTGTCCACAAGCTCCAACAGCTCATAACAAGAGCCCCATCATCCCATCACATCTCCCCCATCCTCCAGCAGCTCCACTGGCTCCCAGTCAGCTGAAGAATCAACTACAAACTCCTCCTGTTCAGCTTTACTAGCTGGACTATATTATTGCTGGCTATTGTATATATTGAAATTTGTTATACTGTTTTTATTTTGATACCGGTAGAAGCACAACTGTACTGCTGCAACACCTAAATTTCCCAACAGGGATGAATAAAGTACTTCTATTCTATTCTATTCTATTAAGGCCACCCACAACCTCACCCCTCTATACAGGTCTGACCACCTCCACTTTATCCTTCTGAAAGTGCCCTCTGCTCCCCTCAGTGCCATGGGGGGTTGTCCAACGTCAGCAGCACAATGATCTGGCTGCCATATTGTTACAACAAATTTAGTTTGCAATGGCGGAGCTTCTTAAAGAGAGGGAATATATGACTCCCTTTGATACTTTAGCATTCTTTTTTTTCATTCATTTGTTATACCGTTTATTCCAATTCAGCCCAGATTCTTTTTTTTTTTATGGTTGATTGCTAAATTACAAAGTAATGGCAAAGAGAAAGTAGAAAGTGAAAAGAAAAGACACAAGCGTGAAGAAAAGACAAAGTTAAAAAAAAAAGCTATACAATTATAACTCATTTTGAAAAACTAAACACCTTTGGAAGAAACTTAAGAAAAAACATCCTACGGCCTCTATAGGGAAAACAGAGCAGGCAATCATCAGGTGCACCTGCAGGATGGCAAGCTGAGAAAAACATGAACACCAGCACAAAGTTTTAGAAAAAGTAACTGTTCCACCTGCAAAACATGTAGACTGGTAATGACCAGCATGTGCACGAAAAATCTGACCAGCAACGTCCCGTGCGGTTACATCTAGATCGCTAACATCCAGTGCAGTAACAACCAGCGCAGTGATGTCAAGTTCAGTAATGTCCAGCGTGGTAACGTCTAGATCAGCAATATCCAGAGCGGTAACATCTAGATTAGTAACATCCAGTGTGGTAACAGCCAGCACGGTAACGTCCAGCCAAGGATCGTCTAGATTAGTAACGTCCAGCGAGATAACATCCAGCTCGTTAACAACCAGCACGGTAAGGTCTAACTCAGTGCAGTAACGTCTAGATCAGTAATGTCCCGCGAGGTAACGACCAGGGTGGTAACATCTAGATCAGTACCCAGCACGGAAATGTCTAGATTAGTGCTGGGTTTAAAAAAATCGATTTTTAATTGATTTTTAGACAGTAACGTCCAGCGTGGTGACAGACAGCATGATTTAGTCTAGATCAGTAATGTCCAGCGTGGTAACGTCTTGATTAGTAACGTCCAGCGAGGTAACGAACGGGACGGTAACATCTAGATCAGTATCTAGCACCGAAACATCTAGATGAGCGCTGAGTTTAAAAAATCGATTCATCGATTTTTAATCATTAAGGTCCAGCGCGGTGAAAGACACCAAATGTCTAGATCAGTAATCTCCAGCGAGGTAACATCCAGGTCAGTAACATCCAGCGAGGTAACATCTATGTCAGTAAAAACCAGATCGGTAACGTCTAAATCGGTAACACCCGGATCGGTAACGTCTAGATCAGTAATGTCCAGCACCGTAACATCAGCACAGTACCGTCTAGATCAGTAACCTCCAGATCGGTAACATTCAGCGTGGTAACGTCTAGATCGGTAACGTCCAGCGTGGTAACGTCTAGATCAGTAACGTCCTGTGAGGTAAAGTCTAGATCAGTAATGTCCAGCGTGGTAACGTCTAGATCAGTAGCGTCTAGTGTGGTAACGTCTAGATCAGTAATATCCAGCGAGGTAACATCCAGTTCGGTAACAACCAGCACGGTAACATCTAACTGAGTAACATCCAGCAAGGTCACAACCAGTGCAGTAACGTCTAAATCAGTAACTTCCAGCGCGGTAGCAAACAGCAGGGTAACGTCTATATCATTAACGTCCAGCGTGGTAACGTCTAGATCAGTAACATCCAGAGTGTTAACATCTAGATAAGTAACAGACAGCACGGTAATGTGTAGATTAGTAACATCCAGCGATGTAACGACACAGTAAATCAGGAACAGCTGGTCTCGAGCATGGCAAACCAGGATTAAACTAATTTCATGACTGATATCTCTGCCAATCAGTTGCGATCTGTCGTCCTATGACTGGGCTTTAGATCTAAATTCAAATGTTTTATTTACAAGTAAATATCAGCTGTGTCATGTGTTCTCCTGTGCTCCACCCATCCAGGTGACTATCCAGGTACTGAACCAGCTGATCCAGAAGATCAGGGAGGATATTCCTAACCTGGAAGCAAGTGAAGAAACTGAGCAGATCAACAAACATTTCCACAACACTCTGGAGCATCTCCGCCTGCAAAGAGAGTCCCCCGAGTCTGAGGGCACTGCATACGAGGGCCTGGTTCTCTAAATGGGTTCTGGCGGGAATGGTAGTCCTTCCATAAATGTGTCACTTATCATAATGTACGACTGCACATGTTCACAAGCTGATAAAATATCTTCCTGAGGGTTGTCAGCTTAATTTTCTACTTCCTTTTCTGCTTCCTTTGCTCATCATTGTGCTTGAGTTTATTTTCTCTTCCTGCAGCCGCTTGGCCGTGTGAAGAAGGGTTATTACTGTCATTAGCGCTGCAGCTAACCCTCGGTATTCTGGAGGAGAGTCTTGGGGGCCATTCCTTCATTAATTCTTACGTACTGGTTTGTTAGTGACCTGTAATATTACTGTGATGGTGGATCCACTGAGTCCATCACCCAGCAAACTGTTAGCATTTATTTATAGAGCCCAGTGATGGTCTACAAACTAGTTTCCTAAACGTAAAGGTGGCTGGTGGCGACTTCTATTTGAGACCACATGAAAAATGAAAATCTTTCCATCCTATCCCAGTTTGGGAAGGTAGGATGATTCAGATCATAACTGAACAGCATCTTCATGGGCTGCAGACAACTCAAGCTGTCTTCATAAATCCAGCAAATTGTGTACAGGGAATGTTTTCCCTGCTTCCACAACATATCCTTCTGGCATCACATTTGGTCCTCCATCTTTCTTTGAACTCATCTTAGTTTTTCTCTTGGCATTTTCAACTTCAGTGTATTTGCAGTTTGTTTATTTAGAAAACCCAGTTTTTAGTTTCCATGACAAAGATGAAATAATTTGAATTGGATCAGTGAGTCCGTCCTGGATGAATGTGTTGAAGGAATTCTGTTGGTTGATGGAGTTGCTGTATAGAGTAAATAAAGTAGAAGAATATGGAGTTGAGGAGGCTCGTTTGTTGGTGGCTTTGACATTTTTTTCTCTTTTAAATGTGTTTAAAGCTCCTGTAAAGCTCATCAATTAAATGCTAATTAAATGGAAATTGTCATTTAGCCAAATAAAGTTGAAAGTAACAATAAATGTTTGGATTTAATTTTTTCTGAGCTTGTTATATTTTACAAAGTCTAAGAAGTAAACTTAAGAGTAAGGATTATAAACCTTCTACTGAACATTCTTGACTCATTTTAAGAACCCTAACCCTAATTCCGCACATTCTGGATCCACCCGCTACCCAGTATCGCCAATAATGATACTGTTTGCTTCAAATTTCGCGATCATTTGAAGATTTTCCATTTTATTTTATTTTTGATTATGATCTTAATGAAACAGTACAAGGAATTTTGTCAAAACATTCACAAAATGAAACCAGAACTGAGAAATTTAAGCAGTTCTTGTTTGTAAACTATAAAAACATCAACTTAACAAAACTGTTTTCCCTTTTATCACAAGTATGTTTTAGTGTAAAAAAAACAATGTAAATTAGCTAAAAGCTAAATCTATATGTTGGCTCTCAGTCATTCTTTGGCTGTTTGCCCTCTGCAAGGAAAATATTGATCTTATCAGGCTGGTACTAAACAATACCAATACTCGTCTTGGTATTGATACTGTCCATATTTGATTAATTTCACCCAGCCCTAGAAGCTGGAATCAATCCTAGTAGGTGAGAGGCCGGTACACCAGTGGCCTATTGCACAAAAGAAGGATTTAGACATCCAGGATCAGCTGTCCAACATATCACAAAAAATGCTAAAAGAATCTAGTTGTCTTGTAAATAGTGATTCACAGTCTGTCAAATCTCAGTCTGAGACTCAGCTAAGACTTAAGACTCTAAACATTTGTCTTTAGATGTGAGCAGGTGTGAGCTGGTAGTTTTCTAGTCTTTTGCAAATCTTTTAAAAGTCTTCTGATGTAAGCCCAGCATAAGCTGGCCTCATCCAATCCAAAAAGAGTGTCCAGGCTGCACTAGTTGCACAAAGTGCAAGCCAGGGTGAGCAGAAGCTTAGAAACTTCTGGATAAGTGCGCGCCCCCGGCTTTCTCAAATAAACCCTCATGACCTATTGCAGAGCGGTGAACTTCTCTCCATCAGCACAGGAAGTCCTCTGAGAAGCCACGAAGTAATCTGTGACCGAAACACTGCCAAGGATATAAAACAAAGAGAGAATGCCTAGCAAAGTGTTGTAGACTGTGTGAATGCGTAAATGTCCATTTCTGTTCCCTTACATATGTAAATAGCGACGTCTGTTTTAAGCATTGTCATACGTCGCCGTTCTCATACTTCCATGCATGTTTTCTGTTACCATGGTTGTTAAGTCAGTTCCTCCACTAGTGGGCAGTGATGAGTTCAGAGTTCTCTCCCGTGATCTGACATCAGTTTTAGATACTGTTTAGCAGCGGTAATGCATCACTATAAAGTTGTTTCCAGCCACCCAACACGCAGTAAACGCTACAGTCTTTATTCAAAAGCTTGCACAATTTCTACAGTTGTGCTCGTCTTCATTCTTCTTCTGCATTTTGTTTCTTGATTCTTTCAGCTAGTCTGCTCAGCACTGCCCCTATAATTTCCAGTGGTATTGCTCCATTTTCTGTGTCAAGCATAAATGGGCCTTAAGTAGTGCACAAATACACACTACTACACACTCACTACTCACAGTTATAATTTACATAGTTAATCATTTCTGATTATGCAAAATTCACTTTCTAAAAGTTTTCTATAAGTCTTATGTGTCCTCATAGCCTGCATGAGGCCCAAAATGAGAAAATTCTGTCTCTTCTCTCGCTTGCTTCACTTTTAAGCAAAGTGTGCTCAAATGGGTGAGTCTGAGATCTTTCCCTTTGTGTCCTCAGGAAGGGAAATAACCACTGCCTCCAATAGTGAATACTGTCATTGACCCGCCACCCAGGTTAGCTGAGCCTGCCCTCTTAAGTCACAGAGCGGGTACCAGCAAAAGCTGTACCCTCTCCTAGAGAGGGGTGTGGACAGGTACCACTCATTAACATTTAAAGGTTTAAAGGTAGGGTTACCCATGGCAAACAGGTCTCTAGTGGAGGGACCAGACAAAGCGTGGCTCAACAAACGCCTATATTGACTACAAACAATGGATCCAGGTTTCCCTTGCCTGAACGTGGGTCACTGGGGCCCCCTTCTGGAGCCAGACCTGGAAGTGGGGCACGGCTTGGGCTCTGGAACAACTGTCTTCAAGAAGGGATGGACCCTCTTCCATTCTGGAATTGCTGCTGGTGAGAGACACCGAGCAGATGTGGACATACTCATTGCATCCCAAATTGGCACCTGTATGTTGGGGTTTACCCCGGTGGATGAGACAGTAGCCTCCCTACACCTTTGGTTGGGGTGGATGGGTCCTGAATGTTGTTTATGCTTATACACTGATGCTTTTTAGAGTGCTTGGAAGGGGTGTTGGAGAGCACTCCTTCCAGGGACTCCCTCGTTCTGCTGGGGGACTTCAATGCCCATGTGGGCAATGACAGCGAGACCTGGAGGGGCGTGATTGAGAGGAATGACCCCCCTGATCTGAATCCGAGTGGTGTTTTGTTGTTGGACTTCTCTGCTCGTCCACAACGAACACCATTTTCAGATATTAAAGTGCACTGGTGACGCTGGTGGCAGGTAAGTGACGCTAATGCTGTAGGTGACGTAGTTCCGGGGGAGACGGCAGATTCAAACTAG
>JBAFTB010000004.1:131004-147403 GCA_037177355.1 Melanotaenia trifasciata
ATGACACAGCGGTTGTGGGACGCATCAACAACAACGATGAGTCGGAATACAGAGAGGAGGTGGAACACCTGGTGCAGAGAAAACAACCTCTGCATCAGTGTGAAGAAGACCAAGGAGATGGTGGTGGACTTCAGGAAGGATAAGTGCCCTACGCCTTCCCTCCACATCGGAGGAGTAGCTGTGGAGGTGGTCTCCAGCTAAAGTTACCTGGGTGTGCACATAACCGAGGACCTTACCTGGAACACAAACACTTCCCAGCTGGTTGGGAAAGCCCAACAGCGCCTCTACTTCCTTAGGAAGCTGCGGCGAGCCGGACTAGGGAGCGCTGTCCTGAGGAGCTTCTACCATTGCGCGGTGGAGAGCGTCCTCTGCACCTGCATCACTGTGTGGCACGGCAACTGCACCACCGCTGAGAGGAAAGCTCTGCAGAGGGTGGTAAAGGCTGCACAGAGGACTATGGGGAGCAGCCTGAGCACCACCTCAGACCTCTACACAGTATGATGCAGGGGGAGGGCCCTCCGCATCATGAAGGACTCCACCCATCCAGCACATGGACTTTTCCAACCCCTCCCCTCAGGCCGGCGGCTGAGATGCATAAGGAACAAGACCACCAGGTTCAGGAACAGCTTCTTCACCGAAGCTGTCAGACTGCTGATATTGCCATGCCTTGTAGACTCATCCCCACCCCAACTGAATCCACCCCCCCACTCTGACAAACAGACCTGCACTGTTAACACTTGCTCAAAAGTCCTCAAAACAGCTAAATGTTCCAGCACCACATGTGAGTGAACAACCTGGAAAATTGTGGAAAAAAAAAGCTTCAGTTTTAGTCCCACCGAATTATAACTGAGAAAGCCACGTATGATGTTCGATGCTCAAATTTGAGCAGTTTATATCTCATCACGTCTCCAACCTACATTGATTCTGTGCCACTTGTTTTATTTTAAATCTAAACAGCTGAATGTTTTAATCCCAGTTTAAACCAGTCTGTAGTACCTGAAGATTTTAATCCCAGTATAAACAAGTCTGTATCAGATAAAACTTCAATACCAGTATAAACCAGTATGTAGAAGCTAAAGCTGTTAATGCCAGTATAAACCAGTCTGTAGCAGCTAAAGCTTTTAATCACAGTATAAACCAATTTGTAGCAGCTGAAGCTTTAAATCCAAGTATAAACAAGTTTGTAGCAGCTAAAACTTTAACACCAGTATAAACCAGTATGTAGAAGATGAAGCTGTTAATACCAGTATAAACCAGTCTGTAGCAGCTAAAGCTTTTAATCCCAGTATAAACCTATTTGTAGCAACTGAAGCTTTTAATCCAAGTATAAAGCAGTCTGTAGAAGCCGGAGTTTTATGAACCAGTCTGTAGTAGCTGAAGCGTTTATTCCCAATATAAAACAGTCTGTAGCAGCTACAGCTTTAATGCCAGTATAAATCAGTATGTAGAAGCTGAAGGTTTTCATCCCAGTATGAACCAGTCTGTGGCTGCTCACGCTTTTAATTCCTTTATAAACCAGTCTGGAGTAGCTGAACTTTCTGATCCCAGTATAAACCATTCTCTAGGATCTTGAGCTTTTAATCCCAGTATAAGCCAGTCTGTAGAACCTGAACATGTTAATCCCAATAAAAACCTTTTTTGTAATCCAAGTATAGACCAGTCTGTAGCAGGTGAAGCTTTTAATCCCAGTATAAACCAGTCTGTAGCAGCTGAAGCTTTGATACTAGCATAAACCAGTCTGTAGTAGCTAAAGCTTTTAATCCCATTAAAACCCAGTTTGTAGCAGCTGAAGCTTTTAATTCAAGTATAAACTAGTCTGTAGAAGCTGAAGCTTTAATGCCAGTATTAACCAGTCTGTAATAGCTGAAGGTGTTAATCCCAGTGGAAACCAGTCTGTAGCAGGTGAAGCTTTTAATCCCAGTATAAACCAGTCTGTTGCAGGTGAAGCTTGTAATCCCAGTGGAAACCAGTCTGTAGCAGCTGAAGCTTGTAATACCAGTGGAAATCAGTCTGTAGCAGCTGAAGCTTTTATTCTGAGTATAAACCAGTCTGTAGAAGTTGAAGCTTTTAATGCCAGTATAAACTGGTTTGCATCAGCTAAAGCTTTTAACCACAGTATAAACCAGTTTCAAGCAGCTGAAGCTTTAATGCAAGTATAAACCAGTCTGGAGAAGCTGAAGCTTTTAATTCCAGTATAAACCATTCTCTAGGATCGTGAGCTTTTAATCCCAGTAAAAGCCAGTCTGTAGAACCTGAACATGTTAATCCCAATAAAAACCCTTTTTTTTTATCCAAATATAGACCAGTCTGTAGCAGGTGACGTTTTTAATCCCAGTGAAAACCACTCTGTAGCAGCTGAAGCTTTGATACTAGCATAAATCAGTCTATAGCAGGTGGAGCTTTTAATCCCAGCATAAACCAGTCTGTAGCAGCTGAAGCTTTTAATCCTAATATAACGCAGTGTGTAGAAGGTGGAGCTTATAATGACAGTTTGAACGGATCTGTAGTAGGTGAAACTTTTCATCCCAGTATGAACCAGTCTGTGGCTGCTCACGCTTTTAATTCATTTTTGAACCAGTCTGTTTCAGCTGAAGCTTTTAATCCCAGTATAAACCAGTCTGTAGCAGGTGAAGCTTTTAATGTCAGTATAAACCAGTCTGTAGCAGCTAAAGCTTTTAATCCCAGTATAAACCAGTCTGTAGCAGGTGAAGCTTTTAATGTCAGTATAAACCAGTCTGTAGCAGCTAAAGCTTTTAATCCCAGTATAAACCAGTCTGTAGCAGGTGAAGCTTTTAATGTCAGTATATACCAATATGTAGCAGCTGAAGCTTTTAATCCAAGTATAAAGCAGTCTGTAGAAGCTGGAGTTTTAATCCCAGTATGAACCAGTCTGTAGTAGCCGAAGCGTTTATTCCCAATATAAAACAGTCTGTAGCAGCTACAGCTTTTAATCCCAGTATAAATCAGTCTGTAGTAGCTGAAGGTTTTCATCCCAGTATGAACCAGTCTGTGGCTGCTCACGCTTTTAATTCCTTTTTAAACTAGTCTGGAGTAGCTGAACTTTCCAATCCCAGTATAAACCATTCTCTAGGATCTTGAGCTTTTAATCCCAGTATAACACAGTCTGAACATGTTAATCCCAATAAAAACCTTTTTTGTAATACAAGTATAGACCAGTCTGTAGCAGGTGAACATTTTAATCCCAGTATAAACCAGTCTGTAGCAGCTGAAACTTTGATACTAGCATAAACCAGTCTGTAGTAGGTGGAGTTTTTATTCTCAGCATAAACCAGTCTGTAGTAGCTAAAGCTTTTAATGCCATTAAAACCCAGTTCGTAGCGGCTGAAGCTTTTAATCACAGTATAAACCAGTATGTAGCAGCTCAATCTTATAATACTAGTAATATTATTCACTATCCCTTCCAAAATAATCCGAAGTACCTGATGGTATTGTAATGTTCCCTAAATAATACTAAGCTTCTTTTTATCATTTATTGCAGGGGTTCTTAATCTTATTTTCAAAAGTCCATATCTACTCTCCATTGGAAACCAGAGGTCCAGAAAAATTTGCAAAAACACATTTACTCATCAGACTTTTTCACTGTATTTTCTTTCATGTATAACAACATACAAAACTATGACAATATTATTACAGTCTTTAGCAGACGCTTTTATCCAAAGCAACTTACAGTGGTTAGGTGGTTAGGCATCAGTGTTAAGGGTCTTGCCTAAGGACCCAACTGGAAGATGTTAATGTTCCTCTCTTTGGGGAATCGAACTCTGGTCTCTCGCATGGGAGATGGATGCTATAACAATAATAACTTCAATAAATATTAAATACAAAATAAATTCACCAAATTCTGGCAAAAATTAATTGACAAATAAGAAAGGAACACTGGTCAACATAAACATGAACACCTGAATACTATTTCTATTATCTTTCATATGTTCATATTCATATAATTTAACTTCTTAACTTCTAGTAATCTTTAATTTGGACCTTTCAGTTCACATTTCTACTTTCTGTTCATCTATTTTCTAGTGTTGACACAACTTTTCAAAGTAGGAAGTCTCATGAAGCAGTAAAATGTTAAAAATGTAACATCCCTTCTGCTGTTCTGGTGTCGATAAAAATAAGCCTGAGATTTTCAGTCACTATAGATGGCTTTATATGAGGCACTCATTATCTGATTTAGGTTATCCTGTTAGTTTGTCCACTCTAATGTAGCCCTTTTGGGCTGTGATGTACCTCAGAGAACCATACTGGGTCCGTATTGGAGAGAAGCAACAGCAAGCAACAATTGCTACTGTGGTAAAAGAAGGGTGTGACGTGCTGCAGATGGCCAGGGTAAAGACTCTGTCCAGTTATGTGAGTACTGCTCTCGATGCACTGTGTTGCTAAAACATTATTGAGAGAGAACCAGATACTGTCACCAGCTCACTTTACAGGGCCACCTCAAGGAAGACTCATTGCAGAGCCAGACCGCGTCACCAGTACCTGACAAAATGGTTGATACTCTGAGCCTAGTGGTGCCACACTGTTTTAGCATGACTTTTTAGTTGATTAACAGGACTGTTTTAATGGTGTTAGCAGTCTGATTGGACTTTTATGGATTTTCTTTTGAACTTTCTTTAGGGGATTTTTTATGTATGGTTTAATACTTTTTTTTTTAATCCTTCTGTGTCAATAAATTTGGTCAAATAATGTTTTTGCCTCCTCTTGGTATTAAAGTGTTGCTCTCTGCTTGGTCCTTTTAACCTCTGGTTTTAAAATACAACTTTGTGTGATTCAGTCAGGGTCACAGAAGCAGACACCCTCTCTACCTTTACCACAAAGCTTCAAACCTTCCTTTCTGATCAATTTGATAGTTACATTTGGTTTGGTGACCCTTAAAGCCCATTTATGCTCCCTGCACATACAAAAAATAGGTACGTCTGTTTCAAACATCACTGTTCTCATACTTTCATGCGTCCTGTTCATTGGTTTGGTTGTTAGCCAGCACATCCACCAGAGAGCAGTGGAGGGTTCAGTTTAACGTCGAGTTCTGATGTCAGTTTCAGACACCCACAATGACAAGATCATGATGTCCATTCTCAGAAAGAGACAGAAAAAGAGGCAGCGCAGTAGACAGCAGTGGTCTGCACAGCCATTAAATATATAGTAGTATCTCCTGTGTTCCTTTCGCTGGTAGAGCATTACATGGCCCTGATCCATTCTTTGCTCCTGCTGCTATAGGCCGAGGCTGCTGGGCGATGTCCCATGATGCAGTGGGATCGTCTCTGCTGGGGGACGTCCCATGATGCACTAGGCTCCTCTGTGCTCTCTTTACTCTCCATGCAGAAACACATGACGGTGCTGTTCATTCATTTGTGTTTCTCTTCTTCTTTCCCAGCAGGAATCCCTGGATTAGCATCCTGATGCTGGTTTACCCCTCTTTCCTGTCCTCTCCCACCCCCAACCTGGTCCAGGAAGATGGCCATCCTTCCTGGTTCTGATTGAGGTGTTCTATCCTGGTACTTGTTCCAATGGACCTAGAAAACCAGGTGGTTACATAAACAATGGCCATATACAGTGTAGATAAACACTATTCCTGTTAAACGTTTAGTTGAAAGGAAAGGAAACGGAATGGTAAAGAAATCGCAGTTTGGATATATTTATTAGCTTTTCCTAGCTTTTATCATCCCATGCTGTGATGCTCTCCCTGGTGAATCTATTAGTATCAGTAAGGAGTGCAGATGGAGAGCCAGAGAGAAGAAAACATGCAAGGCAGTGATAAAGCGCGATTGCTGGCTGTGGAGATAAGTGGACAGAGTTTTCAGCCATGAGAGCAGTACAGACGAGAGGCTCTCGGGGAAAGACGCATGCTGCACTTAAGAGCCAATTACCCACCATGTACACATCTCCTCCTCCTCCTCCCTCTTCCTCCCGCTATCTTTTCTCTCTGCTGTCCAACATGGCACTCATCTTAGTTTAATGACCCAAGGGGGCTCTCACACATGCATCTCTGCATGCATACACACACCCAGCCATATCTGCATGTGTGTGTTTGCCATCCTCTAATTTCTTCTTTACTGTCTCTGTTCTTCAGCTACCTCCTTCACACACACACACTGGACACACATTCATCTTATTTTAATGCGTCTGAAGGGGATGCACTCAGCTGCACAGCAGGGGGGCTTCCCAGCAAGTCACGAAAGCTCTGAAAACATACACTTCTGCTCACGCTACCACCACAACACACACACACACACTCCTGCAGACATGCCTGCAAGCAGAGAGCAAAACACAGAAATAACAAAACTCTATCATCTTCATAGATCAATAAGGCACAGGGGCTGACTGGTGGATCATAACGGGGCCAGCCTCCGTTGCAGGATCGCAGTGGAAAGTAGAAATAACCCAAAATCCATGACTGGGAGTCTGGAAACACTCTAATAGACCTACTGGTCCCAGACTGGAACCGCTGCCAGAGGCCGCCCCAATCCAACAGCCTCCTCAGGGCACTCTTACCCAGCGCTCTGCATCACCAACACCTGCTTCAATTATTTACACAATTCTTACTTTTATTCACTTTCAGCAGAATTTTGTCTAAGTGTTGTCTAAGCTAGATTAGCTTTGTCACAGTGAGGCCCAATTTTTCAAATACAAACTGGTTCACGCCCATTCACAACCCTTTACTAGTTTAGTATTTATTAATCCACTTCCAGTTTAACAGTTAAAACTTGGACATGACATGATACGATGGAAATTTGATCAATAAAATTATGAATAAACATTCAGATCAATTAAAAGTTTAAATTAAATGAATTGTAAATAAAATATAATTTATTCAGATAAAACATTAAATAACCACTTGTGTATTAGAATAAACATCCATCCATTTCCTGCCGCTTATCCAGAATTGGGTCGCAGGGGCAGCTTCTTAAGCAGGGAAACCCAGACTTCCGTCTCCGGGGCGCTTTCGAGGCGTTCCCAGTTGTACCGAGAGATGTAGTCCCTCCAGTGTGTCTTGGTCTTCCCCTGGGTCTCCTTCCGGTGGGATGTGTCTGGAACACCTCACCAGGGAGGCGTCCAGGAGGCATCCTGACCAGATGCCCGAGCCACCTCATCTGGCTCCTCTCGATGTGGAGGAGCAGCGACTCTACTCTGAGCCTCTCCCAGATCACCGAGATTCTCACCCTATTTCTAAGGGACAGCCCGGCCACTCTGCGGAGAAAACTCATTTCGGCCGCTTGTATTCATAATCTGGTTCTTTCAGGTCACTACCCACAGCTCGTGACCATAGGTGAGGGTAGGAACCTAGATCGACTGGTAAATCCAGAGCTTCTCCTTTTGTCTCAGCTCCTTCTTCACCAAGTCAGACTGATGCAGAGTCCGCATCACTGCAGACGCCGCACCGATCCACCTCTCGATCTCCCACTCCATCCTCCCCTGACTTGTGAACAAGACCGCAAGATACTCCTCCACTTGGGGCAGGACATCATTGCCGACCCAGAGAAAAAACCCTTTTCCGGCTGAGGACCATGGTCTCGGTTTTGGAGGTGCTGATTCCCATCCCAATCGCTTCACACTCGCTTCAGCTGCAAATGGCTCCAGTGAGAGCTGAAGATCATGGCTCGATGAAGCCAACAGAACCACATCATCCGCAAAGAGCAGAGACCCAATCCTGAGGCCACCAAACCGGATCCCCCCAACACTTTGGCTGCGTCTGGAAATTCTGTCCATAAAAGTTATGAACAGGATCGGTAACAAAGGGCAGCCTTGGCGGAGTCCAACCCTCACTGGAAATGAATCCGATTAACTGCCAGTGATGTGGACCAAGCTGTGGCACCGGTCGTACAGGGACCGGAAAGCTTATACAAGGGGGTCCGGCACTCCATACTCCCGCAGCACCCCCGAAGGGACATGGTCGAATGTCTTCTCAAAGTCCACAAAGCACATGGAGACTGGTTGAGCAAACTCCCATGCCCCCTCCAAAAACCTGAAGAGGGCGTAGAGCCACTGTTCCACAATTGGGACGAAAACCACACTGCTCCTCCTCAATCCGAGGTTCGTCCACCCAACAGACCTTCCTCTCCAGGACCCCTGAATAGACCTTTGCACGGAGGCTGAGGAGTGTGATCCCCTATAGTTGGAGCACACCCTCCAGTCCTCCTTTTTAAAAGAGGGGGACCATCACACCAGTCTGCCCGATCCAGGGGAACTGTCCACAATGTCCACGTGATGCTGCAGAGATGCGTCAACCAAGACAGTCCTACAGCATCCAGAGCCTTAAGGAACTCTGGGCAGACCTCATCCACCTCCAGGGCCTTGCCACTGAGGAACTTGGACCTCAGCCCCAGAGATGAGACAGCCAACACCAGGGTCCCCAGACCCTGCTTCCTCATCGGAAGACATGTTGGTGGGATTGAGGAGGTCTTCAAAGTATTCCCTCCACCAACCCACAATGTCCCAAGTTGAGGTCAGCAGCCCCCCATGTACACAGTGCTGATGGAGCTCTGCTTTCCTCACCTGAGCTGCTGGATGGTGAATCAGAATCTCTTCGAAGCCGTTCAGGAGTTATTCTCCATGGCCTCTCAAAACTCCAAGTTTTTGCCTTAGCGACTACTGAAGCTACATAATTCTTATCCTGCTGATACCCATCAACTGCCTCTGGAATCCCACAGGCCAACAAGGCCCGATAGGACTCCTTCTTTACCTTGAGGGCATCCCTTACTGCTGGTGTCCACCAACGAGTTCGGGGGTTACCACAACGATAGGCACCGACGATCTTATGGGCACAGCTCAGGTTGAACACCTCAACAATAGAGAAACACAGCCCACTCGGACTCAATGTCCCCCACCTCACCTGGGACATTGTTGAAGCTCTGCCAGAGATGGTAATCGAAACTCTTTCTAACAGGGGACTCTGCAAGACATTCCCAGCAGACCCTCACAACAAGCTTGGTGTGCCAGGTCTGTACGGGATCCTTCCCCACCATCTGAGCCAACTCACAACCAGGTAGTGATCAGTTAACAGCTCTGCCCCTCTCTTCATCTGAGTGTCCAGGACATGTGGCCGCAAGTCTGATGATACAACTATAAAATCGATCATCAAACTGCGGCCTAGAGTGTCCTGGTGCCAAGTGCACATGAGGACACTCTTATACCTAAACATGGTGTTTGTTATGGACAATCCATGATGAGCACAGATGTCCAATAACAAAACACAGCTCTGATTTAGATCAGGGGGTCCATTCCTCCCAATCACGCCCCTCCAGGTCTTGCTGTCCTTGCCTATGCGAGCATTGAAGTCCCCCAGCAGAACAAAGGAGTCCACGGAAGGAGTGGCTTCCAACACTCCTTCCAAGGACTCCCAAAAGGGTGGGTACTCTGAAGAGTTGGTCAGTGGATAAGCACAAACAACAGGAAGGACCCATCCCCCCACCTGAAGGCAGCGGGAGGCTACCCTCTCATCCACCGGGGCAAACCCAATGTACAGGCACCAAGTCAGGGGGAAATGAGTATGCCCACACGTGCTCGGCGCCTCCCAACAGGAGCAACTCCAGAATGGAAGAGGGTCCAGCCCCTCTTGAGGACAGTGGTTCCAGAGCCCAAGCTGTGCATAGAGGTGAGTCTGCTCAACCTCGCACACCAACTATGGCTCCTTCCCTGCCACAAGAGCTAGCTTCTGCAGATGAGGATCAGACCACCAGAATCCCATCTTTCAGCCGTTGCCCAAGCCTGGATCCACTGATTTGACTCATAATAGGGGTCTACTGAGTTTGTCTGGTTCCTCCCCTAGAGACCTGACCCTGGAGCCATGGGTCACCCTACCAGGGACATAAAGCCCCCGACAACATAACTCCTGGGATCTTCAGGATGCACAAACTCCACCACGGGTAGGTGGCTGCTCAGGGAGGAGAAAAGAAAAATAAACATCTTTTAGAATTTAAGAGTTCATAGTCAGTGATACGATGGGCATTTTCTGCACCGGTAGCTCACTTTCTTTTCTTATTCTATGTATTTCTGTGTATTTGTAGCCTTGACTAAATGTGAGTGTGACTGCTGAAACTGTCACATTACCACCGCATGTGGCCCACAAGGAAATTACCACAATCCATGTACACATAGACTTACCGTATTAGGACCACTTCTGGCCCACAAAATACTAGCCATAATCAAAGTTTCTGGATCCCAGCAGGAGGCTTTCTGGCCTTTTTTAACAAAACTGTGGTGAGGAAAGCTCATTCTATATTAAACTGCCCTCTCCAGAATGAGTTTATTTTTTTACCTTCGGGCCGTTGCTTCAAGGCCTCTTTTGGGAGGAAAAAGAGACTTTTAGTGTCGTTTGTCTCTACTGCTGTTCATCTACTTAACAGTAATGGCCTAAAGTGACAGAGTTGTTTGTTTTTAGCTGTGATTTTATTTAACTTATTTTAAGCTCTTTTATTGTTTTGAATCGTGTGAAACTCTTTTTGACATATGCCGCTGGTTCTGATTTTGTTTTTTGATGTTTTGATGTGATATCTCTCCTATGTGTGTGTTCTGGCTGCAAAATCAATTTCCCGCTGGGAACAATGAATTGAATTGAATTGAATTGAATTGAATTGAATTGAATTGAATTGAATTGAATTGAATTGAATTGAATTGAATTGTTCAGGGCTGCATGTGTACAGAGTCACAGCTAGGCCAGTACAACTTGTCCATAATCCTGATTGGACACTGTAAACAAACTGGCTGGATTTAGATTTATATTATACCAAAATCTAAAGGTTATCAGCTGTGGACAATAAAGAAACAAATGAACAATTAAATAAATAAAAAATGGTTCTTGGAGTTGCCAGAAACATTTGAGTCACTTAAAAAGGGAGAAATCATCCATGTCCAAGAGACTAAAGGGGAGTACGGCTTCCGTCATGCTCTGTTTTATACCAAATCCTCCAACTGCCTCAGAAAGTTTTGCGGAGTTTTTAAAGCAGAATAGAATGCTGATTTGTAATGCTGGCGGCGGCATCATGGCCCAGAGCTGCAGTAACAGCTGTTTTATCACGAACACCCGGGGTGCATGATGAGATGCTTAAAGGTCACTGTTATTCTGTAATAACAAGCAGTTCCCCAGAGTTCCACCATACTGGATCTGTCAGCAAACACCAGACTTGGGCTGTTCAGGAGAACAGAAGCAAGGCATATATGCATTTAAAATAGCTTAAATAGGTCAGTGGGCCTTTATCAATCTGATGCAAACAAAGCTGGATATTAGATATTACAGGTAATCATTCTCCTTATCAGATACTATCCGCTTATTATTGCTGTCGGCTAAACAGCAGGAGTAGTGGAAAGGATGTCATTAAGTTCTGGAAGAAATTGTCTGTATTCATACCATGAAACTTTATTCTAATTGTCCCCTAATAATCAGTAATAATCACCCACAAACACCAAGTAAACATGAGAAGAAGCACTTGCTTGCTTGCAGAGAGAAAAACAAAGAATCAGGTGTGTTGGTACAGGGATACATAGAAAACCTGCTGGATTGCGGCCCTCGTAGGACCGAATTGAGTAGCCCTGATATAGAGTTTAGGATCTAGCTGCTGCTGTCTTGGTCTTTTACTGGCATGGAAAATACCTCTAAATAATATAACATAACCATGGATATGTGATAATAGACTGCTGAAGTCTTTACATTTTGCAATGGTGGATCCTAACCAAGACAGACATATTACCTCATTAAAGGCGGCTCGCCACGATACCGTGCAACGGGACCCAAACACATCACCACGTCCCTCTTTGAGCTCCACACCAAAATAACTTTGGTTCGAGGTGGTCTGCCGCACAAAGAAGGACGAAGGTGGACTTGCTCTCTCCAACCGCTTCAACACTCTGTCGACAATCATGCCGGAGGAAGGGCTGATCGCTCCTCCACCCAGCTCTGGTCCAGTGAAACAAACAGGTTGATAAACACTGCATCATCTCTGGTCCACTTCCTCCACATCATTATGGAGACATCAAGTTCAGCCGCATCCACAAATTCACATCTGGTTACTGTCACTCCATGAGTATCCCATACATCCACAACTTCACCACATTCTACAACAGACCACACCTTTTCAAACCAAACTGCTTACACCCAAATCACACAGGTTCTCATACATTGATCTCACCCTCCACTCCAGCAAAGCTTTTTCAGATTAATGGTCCAGCCAGTATCCACCTCTGCCAGTTAAAACTTATTCTCTGATTCATCACATACCAGTACACATCACCAGCAGACAGTACAGACATGTCCGTCCACATCCACATACTTCTACCGTCAGATGTATACGTCCCATACATACAGTTCCTAGTACAGAACACATGTCCACAACTTCACAACCAAACTTTCCTGCAACGCTCAACATGACTCTTTTAAACATCAGATCACTGTCAAACAAATCTTTTATCATTAAAGATCTGATTTTAGAAAATAATATTGACTGTCTCTTTTTAATGGAAACGTCGCTTTAATTTTTATTTTCTATCAGGGGAGGTAAAAAAAAAGCAGTGGAACAGCTTTAATTGCTCAACAATCAATATCAGCACAAATAATCTCATTGAAAAACTATTCTTCATTTGAGCATCATTTGTTTGTAACAACCCGCTTGTTTTATCCAGTACAATTTATAAACCAGCAATCCCTCCTTCCTGTTTTAATAAAGAGTTTTCAGAGTTTTTATAAACCATACAAATTAAATCAAATAAGATTTTAATAACTGGTGATTTTAACCTTCACACTGATTACAGTGGTGATTCCTACACCAGCAAGTTTTTAAACATTTTAAATAGTATGGGTTTTAAACAGCATGTTATACAGCCTACTCAAAACAGAGGACACACCCTGGACCTGGTCATTACCTATGGCCTGTCCACTGGTGTGTCCTCTGTTGACCTAGCTGTGTCAGACCACTACTGTGTGTTTTTTAACATCACCAGGTTTATCCACCAGGAGGCCCTAGTGAGAACTGTGAAGAAGGAATGTATTTCTTCTGAAGTGGTTGCACATTTTATTGACATTTTAAACCAAATTCCTGCTCAGATTTTACCTTTATGATTTTATTGTTGACCATTTTAACAACAAACTAAAATCAGCCATTGACTCAGCAGCTCTACTTATTAGGAGTTAAATCAAAAACACCATGGCGAGGCCAAGAAATTGAGTTAAAAAGAAGCTGCAGGAGAGCAGAGGAAATGTTGAAAAACAAAATGAACAGTCCATCATGAAATTTTATCAGAACAACTCAAAATGTACAATAATTCAGTAAAACAGTCAAGAAAATTTTACTTCTCAAACCTCTTCACAAATAATAAACACAACCCACAATTCCGTTTTAAACCATTGATCTTTTAACAAACACAGATTTTAACACCTCCATACCTGCATCAGACGCTGCATGTGATGACTTTGCAGAGCACTTCAGAAGTAAGATCAATGTTATTAGATCCAGTCTAAATGAATTGCTGATTTTAACAGGTCTAAGAAATTGTCTTACACTGGAGAGTTTTCTCCTTGTTGATGCAAAGGTGCTTGGTCGCGTTTTACTGTGAAACATTTGGCTGCTGCAATAGAAAATATTATAGAGATGTGTAACAGGGAGTCTGTGGACTCAAATGCAACACAATAAGTCGGGAATAAAGGAAGAACAAGTTTTGTTCATTTCTCCGGGTGAGGTCAAGTGGCTCGGCCTGCAACCGCTGTGGGTTGGTATCGAACCCCAGTCACCCGCTTGCCAGGTGAACAGGATTTCCTCTGGATAAACAGGACTGATATGATAGCTTGTCCTTCCAGACCTGATTCAGGTTGATCCAGAGATTGAGCAGGGCTGAGACGAAAGGCAAGGTCAGAAACATGTGGAGTCGGTACCGGGGAATCAGAGACGACTTTAGACAGATCCAGGACAGGGCTGAGCTGCGAAGTGGTGGTCAGGAGCAGGCAGAGTCGGCAACAGTGGATCCGGCCAGAAAAGAACACTGGAGAATCAGGCATGGGAGCAAAAACAATCTGGCAACTATGAAGTGAAACAGGACAGGTTATATAGGAACACTGATTGGTAATTGGCAGGTGCACCAGCAGGTGGACGTGTTTGAGCTGATGAGGGAATGGCAGAGCCAGAGAGCTGGAAGCCACAGCAGAGTGTGACAGAGATGTACAAGGTCATTGTGTAAATGTTCTTGAGATGTGTTCAGTGGCTGCTGTATAGACTTATAGGATAAAAAGTTGCAGTAGATCGGCAAAGTATGTTCTGCTCAAAGTGTTCCTGGGCTAGTTTTTAGCCTCTTAACAAAACAACCAAGGCCATTTTAAAAAATTCATATTTTCGGGCCATAAAAAAAGAAAATGTGAGAATTTTGAATAACATTTTACGTTTTAAGGTAAACCTTAAACTGTCTCATTTGGCCTTTCTTGATAAAAAGATTTATTTAAAAGCTGCATTTAAGGTCAAAGAGGCTACTCATCAGCTGATCAAATGTTTAGGACCATAACATAAAAAAAAAAACCAAAACAGAACTAAAAGTGTCAAAAAGAACTCAGTAGTGAGCAGCTCTACCATTGTTGCTGATTATTTCAACAATTCTACCATCTACCATTTATTAACATGTGACATATTAAAAATATTATAATATGGTTTTCTGCTTCTGGTTATCTATTAGCGGACAGACAAAGAGTATTGGATTGTATTCAACAGGATTTTGAGCAAAGTTTTATACCCTAAATTGAAGCAAAATATCTCAGAAACTGTGGGTGACAAATATGTCACGTTGGGCTTTTATGGGTTAAGCTGGAAAAAAAAAAAAGCCTATAAGCGCTACATAACACAAATGTATCTCTATGTCATATCAAAGTAGTTCTACGTAACAAAAATGTAGCTGTAAGTAAAATAAGTGTAGCTCTACATCATATAAATGTCGCTCTAGCTCCATGCAGGGGTGTTTCCTGGACCTGGGAACATTGAGGGCTGAGCCTACACCCTCATAGAGGAATCTCGGTGAACCTTTGGAGTAAAAAAGGCTTTTTATTTAAGCTTTCTTGAGCATTGTGGCACCATGTATAAAGCCATATACTGCAATATGTGCTTCAGTATGTATTTATTTTCAAAGTTATGGGCTGAACACATGGGAGGCGGCATTACTGTGACATGTGACATGTTACATGTGAAATGTTGCGCTCGTTCACATAAACGTGCACACGGGGGCTTGCGACGCTGTCGCTTTTGATGCCTTGCTTGTCTTGATTTGCTGGTTAACCTACAAACACAGCAGAATGCTGCATTACCAGGTACAGGGTATTCCAGCCACTCAAAAGTTGCGAACCAAGTTGAGTGAAATGCTTTTTTTTTTGCTTGTCAAACATGCTTGATGGAAAGCAGTGATGGTTCGGCTGCTGTGACCCTGTGTCTGCAGTCCTCAAATCACTGACTTCAGTTGGGATGCTACCTGTTGCCTCTTGTTCTCAACTTCCTCATTGTAGTTATTTTCAACTCTTCCGTCTGTCTCCTTTTATTTGGTGTCTGTCGTTGGCATCTCCTCATTCTCTGTCCCGGTCATCTGTAAACTGAGTATAACATCAGATTTGTTTTATCATAATGTTACCAAAGGATAATCTTAAAAGGGAACTGACCTTGACATCATGATTAGCCCTCAAGTGTCATTTATTGGGGGAAATTGGCTCAATTATATAGTTTTAATTATGAAATGTGTTTCTCAAAGGTTTAAATGTATTAAATTTCTCCTATCTGGATATTTGGATATTATACCTGCATGCAAATATTTGTGTATATGATCAATCTAGAATGCAAACATAATAAAAACATTTTATTTTCCTGAGTAAATCAATGGAAATTGCAAACAGACAGGACAGGTAATTCAATTATATGGCAGCAAAGCATTCAAAGGTAATCGTTAAAGGTGAAATAAGTAGCGTTAACACCTAGTGTTTCAAATCAGAACTGCAGTTGAAAGAGAAAAATGCGAAGAGTGTTCTTTCACCACCTCGGACAGTTTTGCCAGGTTGGTGGTTTGTGAGAGCACGGTTCTTTTATACAGTCTATGGAGGAGGGAGAACATCGTGCCAGCTAACATCATGATGAGGAGCGAAGATGATTCACACACACAGTACGTTGCTATGCTTTACAATGCTAGCGCTACTTTCATGCGCTAATTTACATTAGCATACAAAAGAGTGTAAACAAACGTTACATTAATCAACAAATGCCACGCACCAGCTGTTTTCCTTAGTCTCACTTAATAAATGAATTTGATAGTAATTTCAAGTCAAAGAGGTATATTTGTCACATGCACAGATATACATAGTACAGTGAAATGTGTATTCTGTACCTGCATCCTTTAAGAATAGAAGAATAAGCTAAATATTTATAAAATAGAATAA
>JBAFTB010000004.1:261813-273348 GCA_037177355.1 Melanotaenia trifasciata
ACTCCTCTCTTCTCTCAACTCATTTCTCCTCCTTTGCGAACTCTGCAACTACTAATTTCTTTGTTCTAAGTTTAGGAGGTGTTAGTGTGGAAACGCCGAAGGGTCTTAGTTTAAAATCCTTGTCAAACAAGCAACAGTCTTGTGGGCATGTTTTGGATCGGGTCAGATAACAGAGGGCTGGTCTGATCATTTTGTAAAGTATAACAAATTAATCATTTTGCGAATATATCTGCATGTCCAAGTTATTAAAGCCTTAAATGAAACATCATAAAAATCATCAATGAATCATTGAAAAGACACAATAAACATAGTAAGAAGGTTAAACCTCAAACCAACACGTTGATAAAGTTTCAGATCACAAATTAATCAAGCTTGTTGATTAAACCTTGTACAAAATGATAATGATTATATGCATGTGCATGGTATCAAGATAATACACACACACACACATATATACACACACATATATATATTTAAGTGAACATTTTAAACTAGTAAAAGTGTAATCTTTTACTCTTCACACAAAGTCTTGGCCTTCTCTGTGCTGGGACACAGAGAAACATTAAATCACTTCATTACCCTCTGGAATGTTAAGATAAACGTTTCTTAGTGTGTAGAGGTGTTCTGTTTTCAGTTAAGACTGCCTGGAAAAGGGGATTTTCTTTTATGAGTGAAAGAAAAACACCAGTTAAGAAAGAGACAGTTTCAAAGTAGACATTTTGGATGAGGAGTTGCATCTGGGACCCTTTGGTTGTTAATTAAAAAGCAAATTTATGTTGCAGAAGATTAAAGTTCAGAAATTTCCCAGATCTCTCAAATAACTTAATGAAGTCCTCCCCAGTCCATGTTGAAGAGAGTTTGAAGAGGTTTGTTGACCTGTGGAGCTGGAAACCAAGTCATAAATTTGAGTCAGACCCCCACTTTGGGATTGAGAGACTATTTGTCTGCAAGGAGAAAAAATCCTCAAAGATGTTTAATTCAGTCACGATTAAACAAAAGTTCCAATCTTTATTTTGAAGATGCTGGAATCTGCTACACTAGTCCAGACCGTATGGTTTAGTGAGGTAAACTCTGGTCTAGGTCCTGTGGTTTGGTGAGGTCGGTTCTAGTCCAGGTCCTGTGATCTAGTGAAGTCACCTCTGTTCCAGGTCCTGTGGTTTCGGGAGGTCCACTCTGGACCAGGTCCATTGGTTTTGTATGGTCGGTTCTGGTCCCGGTCCTGTGGTATAGTACGGTCAGTTCTGGTCCTGATCCTGTGGTTTATTGGGGTTGGTTCTAGTCCAGGTCCTGTGATTTAGCGAGGTCAACCCTTGTCCATGTCCTGTGGCTTAGTTAGATTGGCTTATGGTCCAGGTCCTGTGGTATAGCGAGGGTGGTTCAAGTCCAGGTCCTGTGGTTTAGTAGGGTTGGTTCTAGTCCAGGTCCTCTGGCCTAGTGAGGTCGGTTCTGGTCCAGGTTCCCTGACCTAAGGAGGTTGGATCTTGTCCAGGTCATTTGGTCTTGTCAGGTCAGTAGTGAGGTCAACTATGGTCCTGGTCCTGTGATTTAGTGAGATTGGATCTAGACCTGGTCCTGTGGTTAAATGAGGTCAACAATGGTCAAGGTCATGTGGTTCACTGAGGTTGGTTCTGGTTAAGGTCCTCTGGTCTAGTGAGGTTGGTTTTGTTTCAGTTCCTTTGGTTTGGTGAAGTCAGTTCTAATCCAGGTCCTCTGGTCTAGTTACATTGGTTCTGGTCCAGGTTTGTATTGAAGTGTGATTTTTTTCTTCCATGTTTTTTTTATCATTCTATTTTCTTTCTTTTCTATTTGTAAAGAGGTTTTGTTTGATTTGAAAGAAAAAAAAAAAACCTTTCTGGAAAAAAAAAAACAAAAAAAAAAACAACAAACAGGCCCACCTGATGGATGAAATAAATTTTGACCTGATGTTGTGGATGTCTTTTTTATGTTTGATCGTTGGGCCCAGCAGATCAGGGAAAACTTTTTTTGTTAAATCCTTGTTAGAAAATTGTGAACATGCTTTAGAGCAAGTGCCTATTAATGTCAGCTGACAAACTGAGAAGAATGAATAAAAATATTAAATTTATTGAAGGTCTACCGGACAATTTTGATGACGAAAATGTGTTTCCTGCGGATCTGTTACAGCCTGTCATTCCACTCTCAGCCAGTCACTCCATTCCTCCATCTGCACTTCCCTGATTCTCCACACCCGCGTCTACTTCATTCACTCCAATCAGGAGTTTCACCAGCCCTTATCTACCCCAGCACCACAGTCGTTCCCCGTCGGACATAAACCACTATATGGATTTTGCCTCTTCCCCAACCCAGCTCCACGATTCCTGTTCCTCAGTCTGTTCCACCGGTTAACCTCCAACAGTAAGCTCATTCTTAGTATCACAGTCTGTTTAATAAAGTCTTGGTAATCATTCTCTGTATCCAAGGAGTCCATGCATAACAGGATCAAAAGCATCTCATTATTTTGGACTCATTATTTTTAGGCCTTGGATCATTTTGAGACAGTCAAACTTTTTACACAATACAGACACCCTAGAAATATCTATCGTGTTGGCTCAAAATGTCTTTCACCAAGGTAAACACAGTAATTTAAAATAGTAATTATCTGGTGTTATTTAAAATCCCTTTAGAAAAATTACAAACAAATATACTGGCTCAGCAAATACTCCCGGGTCAAAAGAATTTTTTTCAGGAAAGTTTCCAGGATGCAACCAAGAACCTTCATGGATACTTAATTATGGACCTCACTCACCAATGTCCAGAAACTTACAGACTCAGAACAGGTCTACTGCCTAATCAGTAGCCTGCTGTTAATCTGCCTAAAAAGAAAAAATAATATGACGTCTTGCATAAAAAGGAACGCTTCTTTGCTGAGAGCTCTGTGTTACACATCACCACACAAATGTAAAGATATTTTAAAGCATGGCTCGGCTGATTTTATTCAGACTATTTGCAAGCTCTCTTTAAACCTGTTAAAGGGAAACATACCTTTATTGAGCGCTCAATATAAAAAACTTAAAAGGCAGAAAAAAATGATCAGACTTTTGGCTGATAAAAGGGCTGGACTAAAACGCAAATGTGGGGCTCTGATAAAACAATCAGGAGGATTTCTTTTACCTCTGTTATCTGCTGTCATTCCTCTATTCGGAGACTTGTTGGGAGGATTGCTTCAGCGCAGATAAATTTTATTCAAAGAAGAAGATGAATGTGTTTCTGCTGACCCCACAGCAGCTAAGCCATCTGAGCCAGTCTGCAACAACTTCGAGCAACTCTCCTTACATGAGTAGCACGGCTGAAAATGATTTGGATGTTAAAATGAGAGTGTTATTGAATGAACCTGGTTGAAACGCTCATGAAAAGATAAAAAAAAAATACAACACACTGTTGCAAAGTTATCTTACCCTCATTAGACAAGGGGAAATGGAGAGGGTGTGTCCTGTTACTGTGACTTTGTCTAAAGGCTCCGATGATGTAAACAAGGATGATGATGATGATCATAAAGTCGGCCCCTCTGATGACAAAAAAGAGCTGGATGAAACAGGCCAGGACGTCCTACAAAGCCTTCCCCCTCACAACCACAAAAATGTGGTTAATATCCTGAAGAAACTAACCGGTCACGGAGGATGGAATAGCACCGGTGAATTTGTTTTTAAAGGAAAAGCCATGAAAGCCTTTCAAAATATAGATTTGTTTAAACACTTGTCTTTGTCTAATAAAAAGATGCAGAGCCTAACACCCAATGCTTGGATGGGGTTTCTAAATACCCTCAGACAAGTCAACATGCCTTTATCAGCGGTGACTAATCTTCAAGCACGCAAGCAATATCGCAGATTAAAAAATGAAGAACCACGTCAATGTGAAGAAGAAGAAGAAGATGAAGAAGAAGAAAATGAGCGAGAGACCGAGGCTTTGCCACACTGTTTGAAAAGGCTAAGAGAGGCAGGAGGCTAAGAGGAGAAAAATCACCCAGTTGCTCGGATCTGGAGCAGGAGGAAGAAGAAGAAGCGATGTTTGTCAGGCAGCAGACAAGCTCAAGAAAAAGGAATAAAAAGGGGGAGAAAACCTCGTTGGATTCAGCCCTTAATGACAACATAATAAATTTGTATTCATCTGTAATTAAAATGCATTTAACGGTTCTTTGTCTCTAAAAGAGGTCTTTATTTCAACATTTATCAAGAAACATCTGTAAAGAACACACGGTGTGGTAAAAAGACAGGGCCTTGTGAAACCTAACACCGGTATTTCTGCACAAAACAAATTACAGTTTCATCGTTCTTTAGGACATCATTCTCGCTGTACAGCTAAAAGCTAAAACATTTTCAAAAGCTAATCTGCGAGCTCTCGACACAAATAATAAATGCAGTGTTGACCGCAGGTTGTAGACAAAACGTGTTGTAGCTGTTTGTTGTGGTATAAAACAGTTTCTGCTCGGCTTTCTAAAAGATGTAAAATAGTTTTTGGATAATATTCAAAATCAAGTGGAAAGCCGAATGAATCAAAAAAGTTAGAGACCTCCCCATCTTGTTCCAGAGTGAGGGCCAGCCAATGTTCTCCAGGTTCGTTTCCGGGATGTGTGTTTACGATCATGTAGGCATGTGTTTACCAATACTTGACGTTTAGCATTAATTTCCAAAATAAATTCGTAGCAGACATATACGATCAGGGTGACGGTGTGTGGCAGCAGTACCCTGAATCTAATTTCCAGTCTTACACCAGAATTATACTGGGTGAGTCTGCGTCACATTACAGCTGTGCCACGATTTTGTTCCAACCTGCATGGAGCGGCATTTCATATTTTATACCGGGAGCGTGTCAGGTGCGGCCCGCCCACGAGTGTGGTCCACCGCGAGGTCACGAAATCACCGCAAAATTGGAGAATCACAAGATTCTCTACTTCCAGGATAAATGTCTCCTCGTCTATGATGACAAAAAAAAAAAAACACTGAGACCCCCTGACCGGTCAAACAAGTAATGTTTTCATGGTTCAGCAACGCAAATCTGCATGGGAGCTTTTATTTAGAAAAATACCGGAAGCTTTTACTTTGCTCCTGTGTCTGATTTCCTATCTGCTCCTATCTGAACTGTGGAATTGACACATTCTGGGTGCGCGAAGCGTCAAAAATAGACTCGGCACAGCGTGCTTCTGATATGCTTCTGATACACGCTGCTGCGCTCCCGGTATAAAACAAACCATTGACTAAAATGGTCGCGAATGGCAGCAGAAGCTGTGGTGCAGCCGTAATGTGCTGCACACACACCTGGTATAATTCCGCCTTTAAACTGCTGTTAGGAACGAGAGATAAAAAATCAGCATCTCAAGTGCTCATCAGAGTGTATCCCTGTTCAAATTCCTACCTGTCAATGGCCAGGGGTAGATCTTTTAAATGTTTACCGGTGGCATGGACAGCATCAACACCTGTTGGCTTGGAGGGGACAGAGACTTCTGTGCAGGTGTGCTGTTGTGTGGAACTGAGAGGTGGAGCTGTCGCAGGTCTGCAGGGGGGCTTGTAGTCTGTGCTGGGCTGCATCCCCTTGCTACAGGCTATGTGTGTGTCTGCTGTCTCTGAAGCGATGAGCTATCCTCCTGGAGTGCTGCTTCTTTGCCTCGCTGATGCCACGTGACCAGATGGCCCTCACTGTCCTCAGGCCCTCTTCATCTCCTGCTCTGAAGGCAGTGTTCCAAGCCTTCAGCAGCCTGTAGACCTCCCCTGTCAGCCATGGCTTCTTATTGGCTTGAACAACAATGGTCCTGAGTACTGTTACATCATCAATGAACTTGGTGATGTAGGCACTGATGACATCTGTGTTGTCCTGGAGGCCTGTGTTGTTGTTGCAAGTGGTATCCTGTTTAAACACACTCCAGTTTGTGGTATTACCTCCAGTGTGACCAGAGATCCTTCTGACCACACACATTCCTCTTTGAGAACTGGCTTGGTGACTTTAATCAGTGGTCTGTATGCTGACATTAGCATGATAGTGATGTGGTCAGAGGCGCTGAGGTGTGGGAGGGGAAGGGCCTCGTAAGCTCATCTCTAGGTGGTGTGAACATGGTCCAGTCTGTTGTTTCCACATATTGGAAAGTCTGTGTGTTTGTGTAGTTTTGAAAAGACACTTTGGGTCTGTGTGGTTGAAATCCCCAGCCATGATGACAAAGGCATCAGGGTGGACTGTCTGCTGCTCACCAATGTGTTGATACATTCAGTGCTTTACTCCTGTTGTTTTCACTGGCACTCTGAGGAAAGTAAACCGCAACGAGCAGTATGGCATTTAATGATCATAAACTCCACTGGTAGTGAGCAGTGTTTGCAGACCACAGCAGCATCACAGCAGGCCCTCTTCCTCAACAAGTGCTCTGTCTGCCCTATAGCAGGTTTGCCGCTCCAGCTGAATGGCGTGGCCCGTGACGTTGCTGTTGAGCTGAGTTTTCGTGAACACATAAACACAGCACTCTCACAGCCTTCTGAATCATCCGTAGAAAACGTAAATAGTCCACTTTGTTGTCCAAAGAGGGTATATTGGCTAGCATGATGATGGGAATAGCCAGCTTGTGTGGGCTCGCTGCTAGCCTAGCTCAGATACCTCCATGCTTGTTCCACTTCTGCTTCCTCTCACACCACTTGTGTCACCTCCACTGTGGGCGGGGAGCAGGGCTGGGGGTTAGTGATGGAGCAGGCCTCAGAAGCAGACCACGGTCTCGTAGCTCTTCTACTTGCGCAGAGTTTAACTTGCAAAATGTGGTTCTGTTGACATTGAGCAGAAACTCACAACTATATGTGTGCTTGAAGACGAGCAGACGCGACGAAGATGTACAAAACACTGCGACTCCCATGATGAAAAGAAAAACACTGTCTCACTAAGAGAGAGTGAAGCTGCAGCTTGTGCATGTGCTGCCATGATCAACCCTTTGATCTAAAGTATCTTTAGACAGAAACAGAGATAATGACAGCTTGAAGAACTACTTTATCATGACAGTGTTTCTTATGTTGTGAATGTCTGAATTATGTGCTTTTATGTACTGAGGTGTGGTTTTTTTTTGTATCTCAACGCTGGGCCTGATCCTGTTTGTGTTTACATGTTGCTGTCTAGTCTTGGACGGGTTGTACTGGAAGTCATTTCGTTGTACCCGTGTCCTGCACTTGTATAATGACAAATAAAGAATCTTGAATCTTGAGAAAAGTGATTGTATATCACAGTTTGAGTTAGTTTTATGTGATCTTTTCACACATTATAGGTAAGGTGATCCAGCACAGGTTATCATGCTTTTCTAAGGCAGAGGCTCAGCTATCAGTGCTGTCATCACAGCAACAATAAGACTTCTTTCAAGTCCCACTCTGACTGGAATTAACCCCTACAAATAGTACAATTCAAAGTATATACAATTTTTTTGTGGTCTTAATCTGGCTTGGTGTTTTCTCCTAAACCTTTTCCTCATTCAGTTAGGGCTGAATAATCTAACTGGTCCTGCCCATATCTTCACCTGCCAGCAGGTGACACTAGTCTCTGTTTACCATGTTTACTTTCAAATGTGGAGATTTCTAGCAGAATCTGCAGTCTGTTGGTGTTCAGACATGTGCTTTACAGCAGCAGACCTTATGCTGAGATTTACTCTCATAGCTTGGAATGTAAAGGGAGGGAATCTGTCTGGAGTGCACAGGAGGCCAGATGAGATGCAGAAATTAGGCTCAAGAAGTAGTGTTTTTATTTCAGCATGTTGGGAATAGCTAATGAGGCTGGTTGTGGTGTTACTGAACGTATTCAGTGAGGATAGAGATGAACAGATCAGCAGAAGAGACGATGAGGCAGCAGCTTGGACAGACAGTGAATGCTCTTTGTTTGCCGACACAGCCTCATCCACCAATCTCCACCGTTAAAGGCCTGGGTGCAAAATCTTGTGAGAGGAAACTGTGGTGTTTCCAAACTTGCCTCTACTCCAGATCATCTCTAGAAATTTTCAGGGATCTGTGCTAAAATGCTTCTGACTCTGTTTACATAAAGTTGTGTTTGGGAATATTTGGGTAATTCAGCCATTAAACCATCAACAAGAAAAACAAATCCATAAAGCTCCAGTTGTCTTATATGTCATTTGTTATGTAGAAAAAGAAGTTTGACAAAGTGCAAGAGTCTGTAGAAGTTGTTTACCAATTATTCCTATTATTGTTTCACTGCTGCGATAAGGCACCTACATGCCCAGAATCAGCTTCTTTTGCTGAGATAATGGCGAATTTAGATTTTTCTGGGACAAAATTTGTTTATGTGTAAATGCGTAAAACAATGAATCCATTAATTCCACAGAGGAATCGCTTGGCATTAACACATTAATTATGACAGCCCCATTAAATAGTATTAGTAGTGTTGATATTCACCCTTTATTTACTTGATATAAGACTGATACCAAACCTAGGAGTATCGCACACCCCTAATATATGATATATATATCAGCCAATCAGTTGTCTGATAGATGAGGGCAAAAAGCTCTTTTTGGCTCTCTTGATCTTGAAAGCCAGTTATCTGTATCTCAGACCTGGAGGTAGGAGACTATAGATACTGTGCAGTGTGTAAGTTATGTCTGAGAAAGTTCTGCTGTAGATGCTGGGAAATGGTTCCTGTACCTGTCTATACCAGGTGCATGCCACGATGTAGCCAGAGGTTTTCAATTTTAACAAGCATATGCACCAAAGTGATACAGAGGACTAGGGTCAACTGCTGGAGCTGGTTGTCAGTAATTAATAACACATGAGCCAGAAAATTGCCTCTGTTTATGGTAATATATATTGAAGTGATAAGAGATTGACAAATAATATTTACAATCAACACAAAGAAATAAGTAACAAACCCAATTATGTACAAACTGCAGTTGGCCGGAACTGGTTGTGACAGGGAAAGTGTGTGACAGCCTGATTGTCTGCTATGTCATTTCTTTCTCTCTTTAATTGAACTCACCTGCTTCATTGCTCCACTCACAGACAGGTACTATGAAGAAGATGGCGTCTCGTGACCAGGTACAATGAGGAAGAACGTGTCTAACGGACAGGTACAATGAGGAAGAACGCATGTCAGGGACACGTACGATGAGGAAGATCGCATCTCACGTACAGGTACGATGAGGAAGAACGCATCTCACGGAGAAGTACAGTGAGGAAGAATGCGTCTCATGTACACTTACGATGAGGAAGAACTCATCTCATGGACATGTACAATGAGGAAGAACGTGTCTCAACTATGCTTATGATAAGGAAGAAGGCGTCTAATGGACATGTACAATGAAGAAGAACGCCTCTTTCGGACAGGTACGATGAGGAAGAACGCGTCTCATGGACAGGTACTATGAAGAAGATCACGTCTCACAAACAGGTACGATGAGGTATAACGCGTCTCATGGACTTCTACGATGAGGAAGAACGCATCTCACCAACAGGTACGTTTAAGAAGAACGCGTCTCACTTACAGGTACGATGAGGAAGAATGAGTCTCACGGGCATGTAGGATGAGGAAGAACATGTCTCACGGACAGGTACGATGAGGAAGAATGCGTCTCACGGTCAGGTACGATGAGGAAGAACGCATCTCACGTACACTTACAATTAGGAAGAACACATCTCATGGACATGCATGAAGAGGAAGATCGTGTCTCATGTACGCTTATTATAAGGAAGAAGGAGTCTCACGGACATGTACGATGAAGAAGAACGCGTCTCACGGATAGGTACGATGAGGGAGAACGCGTCTCACGGAGAAGCACAATGAGAATGAACGCGTCTTACGTACACATACGATGAGGAAGAACACATCTTATCGACATGAGCGATGAGGAAGAACGTGTCTCACGTACGCTTATGATAACGAAGAAGGCGTCTCACGGACATGTACTATGAGTAAGAATGCGTCTAACGGAAAGGTACGATGAGGAAGAACACGTCTCACGGACAAGTACGATGAGGAAGAAGGAGTCTCACAGACAGGTACGATGAAGAAGAACACGTCTAACGTGTAGGTACGATGAGGAAGAACGCGTCTTATACACATGTACAATGAGGAGGAACACGTCTCACGTACAAGTATGATTAGGAAGAACGTGTCTCACGGACAAGTATGGTGAGAAAGAACGCGTCTCATGGACAAGTACGGTGAGAAAGAACGCGTCTCACGTACACATACGATGAGGAAGAACACATCTCATCGACATGAGCGATGAGGAAGAACGTGTCTCACTTACGCTTATTATGAGGAAGAAGGAGTCTCACGTACATGTACGATGATGAAGAACGTGTCTCATGTACAGGTATGATGAGGAAGAACGCATCTCACGGACAAGTATGATGATGAAGAACGCATCTCATGGACAATACGATGAGGACGAACGTGTCTCACCGACAGGTACGATTAGGAAGAACGCGTCTCACTTACAGGTACGATGAGGAAGAACGAGTCTCACGGACAGGTACAATGAGGAAGAATGCGTCTCACGGTCAGGTATGATGAGGAAGAACGCATCTCACGGTCAGGTACGATGAGGAAGAACGCATCTCACGGACAAGTACGATGATGAAGAACGCATTTCATGGACAGGTACGATGAGGAAGAACGCATCTCACGTACACTTGTGATTAGGAAGAACGCATCTCGTGGACATGTGCGAAGAGGAAGATCGTG
This sequence comes from Melanotaenia trifasciata, assembly GCA_037177355.1. Taxonomy (NCBI): domain Eukaryota; kingdom Metazoa; phylum Chordata; class Actinopteri; order Atheriniformes; family Melanotaeniidae; genus Melanotaenia; species Melanotaenia trifasciata. The sequence continues at coordinate 272,476 of JBAFTB010000004.1, forward strand.
TCTCACGTACGCTTATTATAAGGAAGAAGGAGTCTCACAGACATGTACGATGAAGAAGAACGCATCTCACGGATAGGTACGATGACGAAGCACGCATCTCACGGACAAGTACGATGAGGAAGAACGCGTCTCACGGACAAGTACGATGAGGAAGAACACATCTAATGAAATGTACGATGAGGAAAATCGAGTCTCACGTACGCTTATTATAAGGAACAAGGAGTCTCACGAACATGTACGATGATGAAGAACGCATCTCACGGACAAGTACGATGAGGAAGAACACATCTAATGAAATGTACGATGAGGAAAATCGCGTCTCACGTACGCTTATTATAAGGAACAAGGAGTCTCACGAACATATACGATGATGAAGAACGCATCTCACGGACAGGTACGATGAGGAAGAACGCATCTCACGGATATGTATGATAAGGAAGAACGTGTCTCACGGACAGGTACGATGAGGAAGAATGCGTCTCACCGTCAGGTACGATGAGGAAGAACGCGTCTCACGGACAAGTACGATGAGGAAGAACACATCTAATGAAATGTACGATGAGGAAAATCGAGTCTCACGTACGCTTATTATAAGGAACAAGGAGTCTCACGAACATGTACGATGATGAAGAACGCATCTCACGGACAAGTACGATGAGGAAGAACACATCTAATGAAATGTACGATGAGGAAAATCGCGTCTCACGTACGCTTATTATAAGGAACAAGGAGTCTCACGAACATGTACGATGATGAAGAACGCATCTCACTAGTGATGTGTCGTCACGAACGATTTGTTCAGTTTGAACTAATCCTTTATATGACTCGGGAGTAACGGGTCCTCTCAGTGAGCGATCCGTTCATTTTCATGCG
>JBAFTB010000004.1:321136-334020 GCA_037177355.1 Melanotaenia trifasciata
GAAACATAAGCCAAGCTTTAACAATGCAAAGTGTAATCTACAGAATAAAAGGGTATGTGTATAAATTTTCCATTACAGTAGCCGATAGATCTGCACTTGAAAGTGCGTAGACCCTTAACTGGGTCACAACTATTGTGATGCTTCGCTGAATCAAATCAAATCATGCACAAGATAATCATAATTGTAATCGAATCGTGAGACCAGTGAAGATGCATAGCCCCATGATCAATGAAGTTCACTCCAGCAGTGTTGGTGCTCTACCACGGTCAAAAGAGGAAAATGGGAAAGGTTAACATATGAATGAATAAACTGCATGTCTGTGTGCGCTGCACATCTGGTGGTGGGCGTGGCCAAGGTGTTCCAGCATTGCTGAGTGACAGATTGCACTCACAGTAGGCAGAAATGTCGTGTTTTTAATGTCGGACAATCAGCCCTTGAACATTTTTGTCTCGTCTCGTCAACGAAATCTCACAAATGTCTCGTCATGTTTTCGTCATCAGAGAAAAAAAAGGTTTATCAACTAAATAAATTAGTCATCGTTGACGAAAACAACACTGCCACCATCTCCAATGCCCTGAAAGGTCTATCCCAAGGATGGGCAACTCTGGTCCTCGAAGGCCACTGCCCTGAGGGTTTTAGATGTTTCCTGCTCCAGCACACCAGATGAAAATCAAATGGATCCAACAGCTTGTTGTCAGGTTCTGCACAATGACCCATTATTTGACTCAGATGTGTTTAAGCAGGAAAACATCTAAAACCTGCACTATCGTGGCCCTCAAAGACCAAAATTGGCCACCCCTGGTTTATCTCTTAGAGGTTCCCTTTGGAAATATGTCCTTCATAAGGGTTTGTGTTCCTGTCAGTCATCTTGCCGTCAGCATGTCCAGGTTGGTTGTAAAGAACCAGTCAAGGATAGGTAGGCTACTTGGGATATGGACTGGGCCAAATGATTGACAGCTTTAATGCCCTGTCTTGCTGTGACTCTGAAGATAATCTTGCCATGGTGGACCACTAAGTCTAGACCAGTTTGTGTGGCCAAACCAACACCTTTATCCCATTTGGGTATTGTTATGCACGAAAATACTGAACAAAAGGAGCAGTTATTGGTGGGAAACCTGAAAAGTCAGCAAATCAACTCCAGGATTACTGGCATTTCAGTCAAATAAAAAAATGACAAAAGGCCACAATCATCTTTCCAACCACTCCAGAAGATACCACAAAAGAAGAAACCGACCGAGTACCACCTCCCCTGGCTTGATGACTACTAAAAATAAAGTTTAGATTAACTAATTTAGATCAAACACTAGAATCAATCATTTACAGTAAAACCTGAACGTTGCTACGCTGTTATGTTGCCTGGCAACCGATTTAAATGTCAGTAGAAGAGTTACATAAGTTTGTTTAGACATCCGAACGTCTCACGAAATTATTTAGGGAAACTGGATTTTCCTTTTTAAACCCTGTGCTGTCCAGCATCATGTCTGAACCAAACTGGAGGTTATAATGGAGCCTGATGACATTTAGGTGTTAACTTCTGCAGAGTAAAGTCCTCCTCAGACACCAGACATGTTTGGGTTTAATCCAAGCTACTTTTGGCTGAATAACAGTGCTGGCAAGTGTTGTGTGGGCCAGATGTGGAAAAGAAGCCAGTTGTTGATCTGGATATGGATCTGGACCATGGCTAATGTCATGTGGGCCAGAAGTGGCCCTAATACAGTAAGCTGCACTTATGGCAGGTTCATTGTGGTGGTCATGTGACTGAGTTGAGTCAAGGCTAATTTTGTGCCAGACTTTTTTTGCTATCTGAGTCCCACATTATGTTCTGATGAAACTGGTGTGATTGTGGGCTGGTTTACCAGAAAGCAGCAAGATTCCAAGACTCCAGAACCAGAACTATCTGTGTGAAAACACCCAGTGTCTTAAAGTCTGATTCTGCATTTGTTTTGTGTCCTTGTGGCCTGCCGCAGATGCATGCTGGCTGATGCATGCAGCAAGCAGGGAGTCTGGAAGCAGAGAGGCTGATACTGGAGGTTTAACATGAAATGGAGTCATGACAGCATCTAACTCAGATATGAACCATATTCATAGCTGAGCCCACTTTTTCTTATCTCACAGTGGATACCAGAGTCTCTTTTCTCTCATTAGGCATGCATACTCCAGAGCAGAAACAGTGACGTGACCATGGCACGTTAGACATCCTGACTGACAGTAATTATCACCATTCATCACTGAGCATAAGTCAGGGAGGATAAGAGCTCTTTATGTAAAATGTCAGCTAACTGAAATGATGAAAATGATTAAAGGGCATCGGTGTGAAATAGTCGCGTACATGCAGCATGGAGGTTGAGAGGAGCTGACGGTGTGGAGACCTGCAGGGTGCAGAAAGGCTGCAAGCGAGAAAATAAATAAAGAATCAAAGTAATTTTATTTATTTAGGTGGAAAGTGAGAGAGATGGGTCAGTATAGAAACATCTGAGCTTCTCCAAGCTGGGCCCGCAAGTCTGGATTGATAAAATTTCTGTCGTCTTGACTCAAGTATTCTCTCTGTTCTGTCTCTCTCCCTTTCAGTCCAACCCAGCTAACCTCAGGGTGAACTCTCTCCACCAGGAATCAATAAGTTGAGGCGTATTTTGTTGGTTGGTACAGCAGCAGAACTCCAGGTTCTTCCAGGTGATGCTGACAGTGTCAACCCAGATCTCTGCACACAGATATCATGTTGTCATTCGCTCTCAGACTGTTTTCATCTTGTTTCCAACTCCCATCTTCTCCTTCCACACTCCTCCCCTTCTTTTTTCCTCACCTCTCCTCTTTACCCGCTCTATAAATAGCTCCACCTGCCTCTCCGTGGCATCTACACCCCTCTGCTTGTTTTCCCCAGGGAAGCCAGACAGCCCTGGGCAGCAGGATTGTCTGCTGTTCACTCCGGTCTCCCCTGGGAATGGATGAACCTCTCTGTCCCCTGAGCATCCTCCACCCTTCATCATGCAGCAAGCTCAATGCCTTGCAGGCATATTCAAAGCATGGCTCATGCTTCAGCCTGGGAACACCTGCTAAATTAAGATATGAGGGATTGCACGTGGCTGTGCTGGCCAGTGGAAACCAAATCATCTCGTCAGTCTCCAGATGAAGGGCAGGGGCTCCACTCCCTCCTCTTTCTAACCTAATCTCCTGGTTTAGGAGGAGGGTAAACCAGGGAGTGTTTACAGTTGTTCTTTCATGTTTCTTTGCTAAAAAAGTGCCGTCTCCAGTGAATTTTGTGCTGATCTTATGAAAAAAGTTGCGCAGTGCACACCTTAATTAATTTAGTTAATTTCATAATAATTCAGGAAGCGCTAGCAGTGATGATGATGTGTGTTCTTGTGCCTTCAGTGTAAAAATACTTGTGGGTTTCAGACAGAGCATATCCACCCCTGCAGGTTGCAACATTACAAGCAGTTTTTCAGATTTCTGATTCCACGTTGGAGATGCAGCGTCATCAGAGTCCTTAGAAGGTGGCGTAATTCCCTTCAAAAAGATTTTAAAAGAAGTACCTTCAGTAAAACCCGAGATGGATGTTGTGCTTCATGTCTCCTGATTTGATCCTCATTAATTTTTCCTCCATAGTTTGTCTCCCGGTTGGTGGGACATTGATGCATTAGAATTCTCTGCTGCTCTTGTCTCCCATCGCATTGATCTGGCAAAATCAACAAATCAAAAATGCATGAGCCAGTTAACGATTTCATCAAAAAAGAATCAAACACATGGCACACTTCTATTACTCTGAGGAGTATAGTACACCTAACAAATCAAGTCTTCAATCGCTGTGCTCTGCATGCAGGAGTCCCGAAGGAGTCCTGCAGCGGTGCAGGGTCTCAGCTCTCCAGAGGCTCTGTTTACTTACATCTTCCTGGGTAAAAACAACCGGACACTGCAGCAGATATCACTTTTTTCACAGAAAAATGTCTCCTTTTCTAAGACTTTGGCAGTTGTTTTATTACAAAATGTGTTTTATGTGTTGCTGTAATTTTCATGTCATAAGCTGCGGAAGAGAATTTTTTAAATGAGTTTAAATGAATTTTTTTATTGTCATTGCACAATAATTACATTAATAATCATTGGCAGTGAATTTCTTAGATCCCAGGCTCTCCTAACAAAGCTAAAAAGAATATAAACCACATGAAAATAGTCAAACACAAAAAGCAAGAATACTACAAATAAGTTATACAGTAAAATATATAATAAGCAATAAGAAGATGTTGTTATTTAAAGGCGGCCTTGCTGCTGACAGCATTTAGAAGTCTTATGACCTGCAGTATGAAGTCGTCCCTGAGCTGGTGGGACGGGCTTGAATGCTGCCAAACCGTCGGCCAGACAGTAGCAGACTAAGCAATTTGTGACTGGGGTGGGTGGGGTCCTTAATGATTCTGGTGCCTTCCTCCTCCACCGCTGGGTGTAGAGGTCCTCCATGGATAGCAGGACCATCCCGGTGATGTGCTGAGCAGCTTTCACCACCCTCTGTAGAGCCTTGCCGTGGAGGGCGGTGCAGCTGCTCTACCAGGCGGTGATGCAGCCAGTCAGGATGCTCTCTATGGTGCATCTATAAAAGCTGCAGAGTGTCCTTGAGTCCATGTTGAGCCTCCGTAGCCTGCGGAGGAAGAAGAGCCTCTGTCTGGCTGACTTTGTAATAAAGTCAGTGTGATGAGTCCAGTTGAGGTCCTCACTGATGTGGACCCCAAGGAACCTGAAACTGTTGACTCTTTCCACCGTAGCCCCCTTGATGGAAAGGGGGGCGTGTTCCTTCCTCTTCCTCCTCCTGAAGTCCACAATCAGTTCCTTCGTTTTGTTGATGTTAAGAAGATTGTTGTCTCCACCAAGATGTCAGGTCTCTGACCTCCACTCTGTAGGCCGTGTCATCATTACCGGTGATCAGGTCAATGACGGTCGTATCGTCAGCAAATTTAACAATGGTATTGGGGCTGTGGGAGGCTACACAATCATGCATGAACAAGGAGTACAGCAGAGGACTGAGCACACAGCCCTGGGGGACGCCGCTGTTCAGAGTCAGGGTGGAGGATGTGGTGCCACCCATCCATACCACCTGTGGTCTGCCTGTCAAGAAGTTCAGGATCCAGTCAAAGAGGACGCTGTTGAGCCTGCGGTGTCTGAGCTTGGTGACGAGCTTGGAGGACACAATGGTGTTAAATGCTGAGCTGTAGACAATAAACGGCATATCACTTATGTGTCCAGATGGGAAAGGGCAGTGTGGAGGGTGAAGGTGATGGCGTCTTCATTGACCTATTGGGCCTGTAGGCAAACTGAAGTGGGTCCAATGAGTCCAGGATGGAGGAAGTAATGAATGATTTGACTAACCGCTCAAAACACTTCATGATGGTGGAAGTGAGGGCTACTGGGCGGTAGTCATTCAGGAAAGGATTTTGGTTTTCTTGGGGACAGGGACAACGATGGTCTTCTTGAAGCATGTGGAGACTACAGACTGAAGCAGTGACTTGTTGAAAATGTCTGAAAAGACATTTGCCAGCTGGTCTGCCGGGGATGCCGTCAGGTCCAGTCGCCTTATGTGTGTTTATCCTTTTTAAAGTTCTGCACACATCTGCCCTGGTGATGACAGGTGGGCAGTGGTCCTCCTGAGTGTTTTATACCTCTATATCTGTAGAGGTGCTCTCAAAGCGGGCAGAAAAGGTAGGGCTTCTCAATTATGGCAAAAATGATAATCACAATTATTTTGACTGAAATTGAGATCTCGATTATTTAACACGATTATTAAATATACACTTTAATAACGAGAATTTATTGAACATAGTTGAACAGTGGCTTTTAAGACAAAGGACTCCCATGGGAGACAAATAAAGGGAATCTTTGCCTTGACAAAGTGCAAAGACTGAAAAGAAAATAAGAAAAAAGGAATATACAGTGCAAAAATATAAAGTATAAAATTAATAGAAAAATATAAACAACATGCTTTAGTGACGTTCACACCTTGATGCAACTATTATTCTACATACATTGTTTAATAATCAAACATAAAGGCCAGTATAGCTTAACTATGCAGTAATCTATCAAACTGATTCTGAGGTATGTAAGTTTAGGTTAGCTAGCTGCCTTGAAAAAATCCAATAAAACACCAAAAGGAATCGCTTTTCAAAGAAATAAATAAAAACTAGTAGGCCTGAGTCCTACACTATCACACCCTGCCTTAAAACAATATGACTCCTGCAACCTCTTAAATGTTTTTAGCCAGAAACACCAGCCTGCTTACATGCTCTGGTTTTAGAGATGCACGCAGGCAGGTGACAACATTTCCACCTGTGCTGAAGACCCTTTCTGATGAGGCACTTGTGGCTGGGATGCAAAGATATTTCTTTCCCAAAATGGAAAGTCATGGGAAGAGTTTCTCTGATAGCTTCCACCACTTCAGTGAGTCTTCCTCAGTGTCCAGTGGTCCTGCCTGGAGGTAGGCCTGAAGCTCAAGAGCTATGGCCTGGTTCAGCTGCAGGGTATGTCCTGCACTGGGAGCTGTGCTGTCAGGGACCTTGAAGAAGCTGCTTAGGCCCTTCTTCCTCTTCTTTGGGTTTGATGCACAACCAGCAGCAACCGCAGTGTCACCAGCAGGCATCTCCACTACGGTCTACTTTAAGGGTCAAATCATAAAATGAAGGCAACACAGAAAGAGGAACTCATTTTATCTGTCTCTGATTTGGGTTTTTAACACTAAGCTAAAATTACATTACAAATTAAGCTAAAATTACTAAATTATGACAGTTTTACTACACAATAATTTACTTAATTGTATACTGACAAATGTGTATGCTTTATTTTGTATAATCATTAGTGTGAGTTAGATTTTTATGATGCTTTTATTTACCATAATGGTCTTCATTTCTGTTGTCAGTCTGGCTTTAGTTGACTCTTGGCTCCTCTCACTGGCATATCTCAGTTTGAACCTTGGATCCAGGGCAGTGGCCATGTCAAGCAGCTCTTGTATTTTTCATTAAGGTACTCTAGTATCTTCATCTTTATGCATCTCGAGAGGTCTGTGTCATCTTCTTGCTCTGCCAAGATTGAATTGTTAAAGAGGTGGAGTGTTGGATTTACAAAAGACACACTCACATACTCTCCAGAAAGTGCATCAGTGAGTTCAACTAGAAGGCTCAGGGTCTTGTTGATGGCCTCCAGGACATCGATGCCCTGCCATGAGGGAATGAGGGGCCTGGACTTCCTGTACTCATCCAAGTCACCTGATGTATAGCCGTCTGCCCGTGCTTTAAGTTTAGCATGGACTCTACCGTTAACCCAGGGCTTCTGATTTGGAAATGTCCACACAGTAATCCTCGGTATGACGTCATCGATGCATTTCCCGATGTAACCAACCGTGTAAAGTGTGTAGAAGTCCAGCGACCAGAAGTACAGCAGTTATGTTGCATTTTCAGGCATTAAGATGTACATTGTCTTTATTCCTGTTGTAGATTTCACGCTGCCATGTATTCTCTGTGTAACTCCTCGAGCCCATCTCCAGCAAGAGTTAATCGTGGATTAAGTAAAGAAACGGTAATCATTTCATAACTAAGTGCATATCCAAACTGTAGAATAATATCCATTTACTGATACGGTTAATTCACATCTTCTATATATCCATATTCTCCTGTGTAATAACACCTAACCACTGCACATCAAACTGGGTGAGGCTGTGTATATAAATACTGTTTATTTCTTTTTCTGTTATTATTATTTACTATTTATTGTACATACTGTTTTCTGTCTTTGTTTTTTATTTTGTCCATTGTTTAATGTCTCTTTTATTTTGTGTTTGAGATGCTGCAACAGTGAAATTTCACCACCATGGGATCACTAAAGGATCTTATCTTAATATTTTTGCCCTGAGGCAACAAACAATTTTTATAAACAAATAATGACAAAATATCTCTATAATGGTCTGAATGTTTCTTTACCTGCTTATGCACATGATTATGTGTTTTAACATACCACAATTTTATTCTTTTCTTTTTTATAATCTTTTTATTGAGATTTGATTTTCATGCAACAATACATGATGTATGCAGAATATCCAGGCATACTAGTTGAGAGACAGTATGAGGTTGGTTTACGTTGCCATGGTTGTTGAGTCAATTGCTCCACTGGGGGTAGTGCTGAGTGGTAGCTAATACCCTGTGTTTTTTCACAGGGAGATTAGATGCTGTAGGTGGAGGGGAACCAAACAGGGCCACACAAGGTTGAGGACTAAGATCTGTATCAAACACTATTGCTAGTGTACTCAGAATTTGGCGCCAAAAATCAGTAAGGCTCGTACAGGACTAGAACATGTGTGCTTGATTATCAGGTGATTGCCGGGGTAGATCCTCCCTGAAAAGAATCTTACATTAGCTATGTTTTCATGGACAAATATTTAGGCCGATTGAAATCAATCTGATCAGAGATTCCAGCTGACATGTTTACATGGGCACTAGATAAAGTTACCTGATCAGTTGTATTTACATGATGGACAGATTTAATACGATCATAATGCTTTTGTCATGCGCAGTGCTACTAGCTGGAAAGAAGTGTTTTTTTTTTTACCTTTTGACCGTCAAAATACTCAATAATCCTTAACTCTTTCAGTTTCTAGCCCTACGGGTTTCAAGCATGTGCAGAGACAACATACACCATGAAACGATCGGAATGAGTGTAGACATGGTTATTCTTTCCTGCTGATCCGATCGTGAATTGCTTTGAACCACCACTCTCAATCAGTCTGAAAATTGTTTCCAATCAAGACCGATTGGATCAGCTGACATGTTACATGACCCATATTTACTCTGATTGGATGTTTGATCGGCTTAAAAGTGCTCCATGTAAACGGAGCTACTGTAACAAGCCATGTCAGGCACACATGGAGGACGAGTGAACGAGCGTGAGAGTTTGGTCCCACTGGTCATCTGGTATTGGTACTCCTATCACCTCCTCCCAAATTGGCCTCAGGCGAGTCAGTTGGTAAGGGTTAAGGGAGGCCATGGAGTTGTAGATCACTTAGATAGAGCATCTTTGGGCAGGGTCAAAGGTGAGCAAAGAATCAATCGGGGACCCAGGTGGGTATTTGAGGAAGTGAGGGTAGGTGTTTTGCACAAAGTGCCTGGCTTAGAGAGAACGAAAAAAGTGAGAGTAGACCTCCAAGCTCTGCAAAATCAGCAAAGATGCCATCTTTGTTCCGCTAGATATTAAAGGTAGGTTCTGACAAGAAGAATGGACATAGTTGTTTTTTAACAATCAGGGCTAAAGTTGATTTTTCATCCAAGCTGTAATGTTTACAGAATTGCATCCAGATCTTCAATAAATTAGTAACAACAGGTTCTGCAACACATTATGAACCTTGAGAGGGAGATACTGTAGGGAAAATTTTTATAGATCGCAGTTCTAGCTAAGCCAGATGGTTTTCTATCTGAGTGAGCTCCTCTGTCTAGTCAATAAAGAAGTTTGTTGATTTTAACATTCCTGTTAATATTAGATAAAATTGGGTAGTGCGAGGCTGCCCAGTTTTTGGGGGGAGTTGTAAAACAGCTTTTCTAATATGGGGTGGTTTATTCACCCACAGGCCTGGGCCTCTCTCCCTGTCACGGCTCAACAGCTAGGAAGCGGTGGGCTCTGGTGGAGTTTGCAGGACTTGGTCCCGGAATATCTCCATCAGGACTTAAGAAAAAAACTTGTGGGTCGGATATCCTGAGCGTTTTTCGTAGGCTTTGCGTTTCCAAATCAATGTTATTGGCTTTGAGCTTAGCACAAGCTTCTTACATGCAAGATGCTTCGAGGGCTGGATACATACTTCAGTTAAGGTGGCCTTGTCCTCTAAACTAACAATAGGTTTCCCAAAAGCAGTGACTGTGGCCTATACTAGGTCCAGTTTAGCTTCGAAAGAGGCAAATGCTGACCTGAGTTCAGCAGACAGTGCTGTTGATATTGACTGGCGGTGCTGCTTCAGCAGGCTAGACAGACAACCGGGCTAACCAGAAGAAAAAAAAAAGACGGCGCCGGTGTACGTGGCTGCTCGTCTGTTGCTCTCCCTTTGGTTTGTGTTTTTGCTGATTTTATGCCTGGGCTCCCAACTTTCAGAATCTCTGTTAATGTATAATCGTCAGTTTCTTCTAGAATTTCAGTACAATGCTGGAGTTCCATCAACGTTCTGCTATAGCCATCGTACAACTCTCCCCCCGTTGCTATCGGGTATTCCGGCTTACCTGTTCAGGGCGTCGGCCCTCCTCCCACAGAAACATCCGCGCAAACGCGGTGGTCGTCTGGTGAGGCTGAAGGCATCCCTGGCATCATTTTTCCAACTGGGACCTGGATCATAAGCTGTGCCCTGGGATTCCCTGGATCTTCCTGATGTCTGCCTTGTACCTGTCGCTGGCTTTGTGGGCCAACTCTGCCGTTCCTCTTCTGCTCTACTCCGTCAGCACGGGGTGAATCCCGGGAATATGAGGATTTGTCGTGCCGCTGATCATACTGTGTTAGCTCGCCTGGCTAGGTTGACTAACCCTGTCACCACAACTTCGGCCTGCTCAACATCCGTTCTCTTATGAACAAGGGGGATCTCATCCAGGATCTCATCTCAGACTGTAAGTTGGATTTTCTCTGTTTAACTGAAACGTGGCAACAACCCATTGACTTTATTCATCTCAACCCATTCGCTCCACCTGAGTTTGTTTACAGTGTAATATGTCTGGTGTCTAAACCTCGCGGCTCCGGTAGGGGGGAGTCTCGCGATGATTCACCACCAGCAGTGGAAATTAAAGCCGCTTGGGGCTCTGGCGCTTAATTCATTTGAATACATGGCCTCACAACTCTCTGGTTCGACTCCCATTATTCTATGTATTGTGTACCGACCACCTAAACCTAATAAGGACATTTTGAATGACTTTGCGGCTCTTCTGGCCCATCTATCCTCACTCTCTCCAAATCTGATAATACTTGGTGACTTCAACATTCATATGATATCATATGCTCTTTCCAGAGACTTTGGATCCTGTCTAAACAGTTTTGGACTACAACAATACATAAATTTCTCTACTCATTCCAAAAATCATTGTTTCATTTACTTCAGGAAAATCAAGGATATCAATCTTGACACACTGTCTTCTGCCATAAATAACCTCCCCAGTTCTTGCAGTCTTTCCACTCCCTATAAACAAGTTTCTCACTACAATGAAAACCTCAAAAACCTTCTTAACGTCTTCGCTCCACTGAAACACAGTGTGTGTGTTATGTGTTTCCTTCTCCCTGCCCTGCGCCAACTTAAAGCCAAAGGACGCCGGCTTGAACGCCTTGCCAAGAAAACTGGACCCATTCATAAGGACATGTACAATACCCAGATTCTTCTATATAACGACTGTATTGCTTCAGCAAAATCCACAAACTATTCAGGTTTAATCTGTTCTAATGAAGGAAATTCTAAATCTCTCTGTTCACTGTTCAATAATATCACAAAACCTCCGGACACGTTCCCTCCTCATCTTTACTCAGCTGACTTCAGCAATTCCCTTTTGTCCTTCTTTACCTCAAAAATCTCAAACATCCATCAACAGCTTGCCACTGGAGGAGCTGCTGTCTCCATCGCAGACCCTCTACCTCCATTTCTTTCTATCCCACACCCGTTCTCAGATTTCACTCTTCCATCCCCATCTGATATTTCTTAACAGATTCAGAAATCCAAACCTTCCACCTGCCTGCTCGACCCTCTACCTACAGTCCTAGTCAAAGCTTGTCTCCCTTTATTGGTTCCTCTCATCACTGCCGTCATTCATTCGTCCCTCAACACCGGATATGTTCCACTAGCCTTCAAGACTGCTGCTGTCACTACGATCATCAAAAAACCTGGTGCTGATCCGTCTGACTTCAATAACCTTCGTCCCATTTCTAATCTTCCCTTTCTCTCCAAAATTCTTGAAAAGGTTGTCGCCTCTCAGCTCCACAAACACCTCACTAATAATAACCTTTACAAACAATTCCAGTCTGGCTTCCTTCCTTTCCATAGCACAGAATCGGCTCTGTTAAAAACCACCAACGACCTGCTGATGGCAGCTGACTCCGGTCTTCTCACAATCCTCATCCTCTTAGATCTCAGTGCAGCATTCGACACCATCTCACACAGCATCCTCCTAAACAGACTGGCAACCTTGGTGTTTCTCATACTCATCTCACTTGGTTTTCCTCAAATCTCTCCAACCGCACACAGTTTATTCAACTCAAGGTCCACACTTCAGAGTCCCTCCCCGTCTCGGCCGGTGTACCCCAGGGATCAGTCCTGGGCCCCTTCTGTTCATCACTTATCTTCTCCCCCTTGGCTATATTTTCCATAAATATCATATCAACTTCCATTCCTATGCAGACGACACCCAGCTCTGCATCTCCTCCAAACCGTACGCCTCTCTTCCACCTTCCTCTCTCTCTGGCTGTCTGCAGGAAATAAAAGCATGGTTCTCCTCCACTTTTCTCAAACTCAGCAGCAGTAAAACTGAGGTTCTACTTGTCGGTACGCCCTCCACTCTAACCAAGTCTCACAGTTTCTCCATCAACATTAACAGTTCTGCCATTTCCCCCTCTCCTCAGGTCAAGAGTCTCGGCGTCATTCTCGACAGCCCCCTATCATTTCAAGCCCCCATCAATAGCATTACTCGGTCTGCTTACTTCCACCTTCGTAATATCAACCATCTGCGCTCATCACTCACTCCGCATGCTGCTGCAATCCTTATCCACAGTATTATCACATCCCGCATCGACTACTGTAATTCACTCCTCTTCGGTCTTCCCAATAAATCACTTCAAAAACTGCAGCTTCTCCAGAACTCTGCTGCTCGTATCCTGACTCGCACCTCTTCCTTTCAACATATTTCCCCTGTCCT
>JBAFTB010000004.1:398091-411004 GCA_037177355.1 Melanotaenia trifasciata
TCTTTTCTAACTGGACGGTCATGAACCTGAACATCAAACATGCTAACTGAGACCTGGAGAGTCTGAGACGAGATCTGATGGTCTGACCTGGGACTGGACTTACTGGGACATCCACTCCTGAGAAGACTGGCAGCTGTCTTATGTTTAATAGAGATGCTCACACTGACGATCAGTTAATCAGCACATTGATCAGCTGCTACTGACCCTCTTATAGAAGCAGAAGCAGTTTTCCACTCTGATTCTGCACTTTGCCTTCATTTTTTTATTTCTAATAAATAACAACATGTTTGTAAAACTTTTAAAGAGGATGTGTGCTTTGTTCTCAGGACTGCTTGTGCTGTCTCCATTGTCTTTCCATGCAGGTTGAAGTGGGAAGAAAAGCCTGCAGCTGACATGCCTCAGTGAAACAAAGGGGAGTGTGGGGGCCAGGAGAGGCTGCACAAATGAATCAAACATCCTCTGCCAAGCGGTGCCGCGTCTAAATGCTTCTTCTGTTAAGGATGAGGAAGATTTGCCTCATCAGTTTGCAGCAGATGTTTCTCTGCACTCCTGCAGCTTTTATCATATTTACTAAATGACCATAAATCAACCACTAGAAGTAGACGTAAGTCTTCCTGCAGCTCTGGACAAGAAGGCTGAATATTTTAAACTAAATTAGGGACAATTATTTTCATGTTAGTCGGCTTTTTTTTCCAAGTAGAATCTGAATCTATTTGATGATCAAAGTCAGTGAGGCAGCAGAATTTATGTTGTAGTTTTAACTGGAGACCACCAGAGGTCCACAGAGCTCAGAAATGACTTTAAGAACTGTGTTCAGTCACCTCAGAGCTTAAAAAATAAAAGGAGAATGTAATTATCGTTATGTCATCAGTCAAAGGACATGCACAAGCCTCGGTTAGTGCAGGGTGTTTAAAGGGAAACATTCAGTCGTGTGAATCAGATGCTGTCCAGTGACCTTCTCACCTGTATCATCACATCATATCCTTTCCCACCTGGCTCACATGCAGGCATCTTACCTGTAGGGAAGTGTTCATTGATGGACCAGTTATCCACCTGCAGTGTAGCATTGCCACCATTCCTGGTGAAACGGACAACATGATACTTCCCATCATTCACTGGAGTGCTGCTCTCCTGCACACTGATGTCCACGGTGCCGATGTTGAAGGTCACCCCTATTTTCCCTTGTTGCTGAAAGGACAAAAAGATGAGACATTCTCGATAGCTGAACTTTCAGGTAAGAAGAAAGCAGTTAAACTATTATTTAAACACTCCTGATCAAAATCTTCAGACCTTTAGGGGCAAAATACAAACATTTAAACACACGTCAGACCACTTCACCTCAGCTCGACATACCGACTCATTCCTGATCTCAGAAGAGCAGCGAATGCAGGTGGTGCAAAACTTTCAGGGTGAAAATCTGAAACCAGCGCTGTGAAGGCCAGTTTATGGTTCTGTGGGTGCAGGATTTAAGCAGTTTCATGCATACGTGAAAAAACAGTCCAAAGTTTTTTATAGAAGTTACAGTTTTTGCTTTGATGCTTTTGTTTTCGCTCATGTCATGTCGACACAAACAGTGTATGTAGAGCTCTGATGTGGGGCCTCGGGGGTTCACCGGTTCAGGTGATGGAACTAGTTTCACCTGGACCCATGCAGGACCATCCTGACAGCAGAAGTGGATACCATGAGTTAACTTCAGAAAAAACTGCCTGTAGGGGCTGAAAACTCACTTTTAGTTAAAAAGCAAGTGTTGAGCGATGAGGCCATCTTTATATATTTGTGCTCTGTGACCAGGATGGATGACAGAACTCACTATGTGCAGCATCAGGTAGTCTCCCAGCCCAGGTGCACTGTCAACTCGGACCAGGATGCCATCTTTCAGGGAGGTGCTGAAGCCGACGGTCAGTCTGTCCGTCCTGGTGCTCGGCCTCTCATTGGCTGGCCAGTTGAACGTGATGAGACCTCCTCCTTTACCAAAAATGTAGGTGGTTCCAGCTGAGGAGGAGGAACAGAATTTCATGACTACGTGACCTTTATTACGAGTTAATCTGGAACATGTTGTTTCTACAGTTATGGATCTTTTTCACGTCCATCTGCAGCTGCTTCTAAAAATGATGTTCTCGTGGTAAAGATGCAGAGACCTGCTGGACATGGTTTTTACTTTTTTAAAGATGTTTGCACTCTTAATACCTTCATGCAAATGGGTCAGAAAGGCAGGGGAAGGGTTAACACGGGTCCGGGCTCCAGGCCGGGAATCAAACCCGGACTGGCTCCATCAGACCAGAGTGGACTTTCAGGTGAGGACCTGAGAACTAGAACCGAGGTCTTCAGAGAGAGGACGCTGAACCAGTGGACTGTCCTCCAATCAACAACAACCAGAGAGGTTATTGTTCATACCCATAAAGTAGAAGTGAGTCTTCATCACGATGCAGAAGCACTAATTAATGACTCAGATCCTTTTCCTCGTTCCACTTTTTACTCTCCTGTCCTTCGTCCCTCCGTCAGGTCCATCATTAATATGTAAATTCAATGAAATACAAGTTTAAACTAAAGAAGAATACTTAACTGTCCAGAGCAGCTTTTTACCATAAAGCTCCTCTTGGCAAAGCAAATTTGTTTGGAACAACACAGCAGCCAGACCATGATACTGCCGCCGCCGTGCTGGACAGCACAAGGTAGAGAAAAGTAAACAAACAAGTTTAAAAAATAAACAAGTTAAAAATAAATATATAAATAAACATGTTAGTTTTTCTGTGAATGTGAACTTGTTCAGGTTTTTGGAGGTCTGCCTACATTTCCCCGCTGCTACACCTACTTCACCATTACCCACGATGCACTGCACACTCAGGCTTAACATTTAATGAATCTTAATAATGGCCCTGGACATATATACGTAGACACCGCAACCGTGTCGAGAGACGCTCCGACAGAGCGGCCATCTTGGTACAATGCTGGTGACAGTCCCAGTGAGCAGGCACCAGCTGAGGGAGGTGGAATTACACAATATTAATGACTCTTAATTCATCGAATTTTCAGCTGATTTCCAGGAAATTTGGTTGATTGAAAACTTCACCCTTTTAGGAATTGTATGGAACAGTTTGATTTAAAGTTTGTTTTACTACCAATCTAAAGCACTAACAAAACTTTGGATTGGATTTCAGTCAGTTCAAGTCGCTTTGGTTCTAATTAATAATCTAGATAAATATAATAATAATAATTAATAAGAACATATCTATTCGTAATATTTCTACAGTTTGCAGCATTTTTTTTCTTGAACTTTGAACTAGTTCATGAGAAGCATGAACTTCCACAGCGCTGCAGCTCTGTGTGGTCTTTGCTTGTGTGAAGGAGGACATCCTCTAAAACCATGCAAACTGATCAAGCTGACCCCTGAAATAAAACTTAAAAACCTTTTAAAGCTTCTGTTTTAATAAAGCAGGAAACTGGTTTCAAGCTTTCTTCTGGTCTGGATATTTACACGATTAATGGTGTAAAAACGTTATTTCCTTGTTCGGTTTACTTTTTAAATAAAGCTGGATCTGCTGATGCAGGTGAAGGTGCAGGAATGTAGCCGAGTCCAGCTCAAGTTGTTCTTTCCCGTCCTGATTAATGCGAGCCAGAGCCATGCACGCAGACCTTTAGGATTCCTCTGTGAGGCTCATGCATGCTGTCGGGATCTGTGGGCTTTGATTTAAGGTTTTATTGTCCTGTCATGTTAACTTCTGTTCACCTGTTGTGTTTCTTTGCATGTTCTGTTTTGCTTTGTTTCCTGTCATTAGTGCACCTGGTTTGACTCACTTCACTTATAACTCCCACGATTTCACTGCAAACCAAGGCAACCAATGGGGAAGCAGACCCAAACACAGGTTAGCTAATGAGCGTCCAGGAGTGATGACATGATTCTTGGCCGAGGCTGAGAATGTCAGTCACAAAAGCACTTTGTTGCCAGACCCCCCTCCTGCTGCTTCACCCAGGCTGCTTTATGCCGTGCAAATTAGAGTCATGATAAAAAACATCCCGTTCCCACTTGTGCTGCTGAAAACGGTTCATTCCTGATACAATATGCTAACTGTATGAGCGTGCCAGATTTAGCTGCATGTCCCAAAAACACCTCCTCTGCTCCATGCTTCTGTACAAACGTGGAAATCTGATGATGAGGAGCACAATGCAGCATTGTGTGATGTGACTGCATTGTTTTATGTTGAGGAGCAGAGGTCATGTTGTGGGTTGAATGATCAGCGGAGCGGCAGTGATGAGGCAGGATGCTGGCGGCAGCATTTGCAGATGCACGGAAGCTGGAAGGGACGGTGAAGCGTTAGCCTTCAGATTTTAACCATTGCAGAGATTTGATGCAGTTTTTAACCCTCAGAAGAGAGAGGAGGTCCTGGTAACGGGTCTAGAAGAAAGTCCTGACAAGCTGAACTGCTTTTTGGAAATTGCCTGCAGCCAAACGTTTAAACCTTAAATCAAATACAATCATTTCCAGTAAGTCTGGGAATCAGTTTTTTCTTCCTCTGCCTGCAGGAGGCGATTCCTTCAGAGGTAAACTAAATAAAACGGCCTGGACACAAACTTTTATCCTGGTTTAAGAAAGCCACACAGCACGGTCTCTAAAGGTTTAATTTGATTTAATTTGAGCTTTGGATTGTTGACAGTACTGATCAGTCTAAAGCAGTCGACACTGTAGACCTTCACCGATCCAGATAAGTGTCTCATGTCAGCTTCCTTTCGGTTTGGAGACAGATGAGCAGAATACACCGTATTACACTGATCCAATTATCATATTAACAGAAACGCTGGTATTAATATTGATCGATATGCCCGATCAGACCCAGACCCAGACCACTGACCCCGAGGCCTTCCAGCATGGAGGCTTTTAGGTAAAGAAGACTGGTGAAACTTTCATTCTAGTTAATTTGGTCATTAAATAATTTGATTAATCCAGCTCCACTTCCTGCAGGAAGACACTCCAACACAAAGGAAGAGAGGCCCAGCCCACCCGTCACACAGCTTCTTCAGCCTGCTGCTAGGACCAGGACCAGACCAGGACCAGACCAGGACCAGACCAGGACCAGCAGACTGAGGGACAGCTTGGTCTACCAGGCTGTCAGGATGCTGAACTCTCTCCCTGCTCTGCTTCCACACACCCTGGACTCTGACGCCCCCCATCAACACCTGAACTTTTACCCCCTCAGGAACAAGAACAGCCAGTTTAACCAGTTTAACCAGTTTAACCAGACCAGAAGCTAACTCAGTCTGCTGTTGCTCTACAACCAGAAACATATAAACACCGACTGCAATCTGCCTCGTCTGTTTATCGGGTTTTCTGTGCTCAGTGATGGTACTCGTTCTGTTCGTTGGCTTCGTTCTTGTATTGCATGCACCGCGGTCTCAGTTTGTCCTGTACGCTGCAGAGCGAACGATAAAGCTGGCTTTGACTTAACTTCACAGCGCAACTGATCATTTCTTATCTTATCCAATTCAAAGAGTATAAATTATACACATTATACATTTCTACCATTTTAATGTGCCATTTAAATGAATATTTACTGGAATTTAAACAAGCTGAATTCCCACCGTCGCCATCTTGTCGTTAGTCTCGGAAAATCCAATAATGGGCAAAGAGGTGGAGGTGAGAGGGGGACTGTGAAGGTGGGGGTGGATGATTGACACTCATCAAACTCTGATCTGCCTGTAGCTAAGAGCTAACCGAGCTAACCCAGAGCAATGGTAGCTAACCAGCTAACGGAGGTAGGTTGGCTAAAGCTAAGGCGCGCTGTTAGCCGGCTAAAAACCGCGGTTGTGCTACACTCTCCCTTCTTTCCTCGGATATTGGATACATGTCAATCAAAAGGACACGCCCCTAATTATGCTGAATTTCAAGATTAAATAACATCCATATGGATGAGTTAGAAAAAAATTCACCCCCCTTACAGTTGTCATGAAAGTAAACTTGACCTTTTAATCCTAAAATGGATTTTTGTATCAGGCTTTAAACATGTTTATTTCTGCTGTGAAGTTGGTCTTTTTAACATGGAAGTCTATGGGGATTTGCTCTGTTTTGGAGCCCCTAGTGGACGAGGGGGGAACTGCAATTTCATTGCAAAATCATTGTCATCATTAACAGCTGCACAGGTGGACAAAGACTGTTTTTTAATTAATGCAGGACCCCCCCCCACAACTCCTCACTGTGGAATATATATATATGTATATATTTATTTGTTTGTGTATATGTATACACACACATTTAGAAAGTGGAGAGGAATTGATTCAAGCGCTGTTTGTCCATTCAGTCTAAAAGCATTAGAGCTGGATTTGTTGGAGCTTTAACTTAGATACGACATGAAAACTGATTCAGATTATTTTCCCGTCTGATCTTCAGACTCCCTGCAGGAAGAAGTGTTTTTGCTGCAACTGCTCTTTCCTCAGAAGCAGCAGTCATGAATAGAGACCTAAAGACATCCTCTCCCCTCCTGCTGCTCTTCATTCCAGAACACATAATCATCTCTTTATAACCATTTTTTTAATCTTGGGTCTTTTTATGTGTACACAGATTTCATGCTACATGGCTTCAGACTTGTGTAGAAGTTGATCCTGAGCTTTAAAGCCAACTTAGGAAAAAAGTTTCAGCAGCTTGGTGTCTTAGTGACAACAGCAAATGGACTGAAGATAACTCAAGAGTTGGAGATTAAAGTGAGCAAGAAGGCATTAATTCCCACATTAGTGAGCGGAGGCCAACCAGCTTGAACCAAGCCCACCACGTCCTGTTTGGAAACACAAGCAGCAAAACACGGGAAAAGATTATTGTCCTGGACTAATTTCACCACTTCTGTCCTGATTTATGTTTTCAGGTAGCTATAATACCTGTCAGGGTATCTGGGGATCAGTGGATGGAACTTCAGTCAGTCAAACTTTTCAGTTCTTCACCTGCATTGATATTAAAACCTTGGCTGAGAGAACAGAAGGTGTAGGCTGCCCAGTCCTTACTCAGTCTTTCTTTAGTCCATCCATCTATATGAAAACTGAGAACATTTTCCTAAGTGGCCTCCAGAGTGTGCAGATCTGTACAGTGTGCACGGGTAAAACAGAGATTGATACAGACGCTGAAGCAGAAGAAAATAGTAGCTATGCTTTGTTTTCTTGAAGAAAATCCATAATGAGACCAAACTAAAAGACAACACTGATGCA
Source organism: Melanotaenia trifasciata (assembly GCA_037177355.1). Taxonomy (NCBI): domain Eukaryota; kingdom Metazoa; phylum Chordata; class Actinopteri; order Atheriniformes; family Melanotaeniidae; genus Melanotaenia; species Melanotaenia trifasciata. The sequence goes on from JBAFTB010000004.1 coordinate 405,277, forward strand.
TGCTGAATCTCTCAGAAGTTTCTCTCTGACCGCTCAGAAACCCCCAACCTTTGGGAGGGGCCTCGGAACGTGTGTGTGTCGGGGGGGGGGGGTTCGTGAACTGGAATATGTGTCCACGTGCAATGACTTTTGACCCCGAAACCCCGGACTTTCGATGGGAGGGGGCTCAGGGAGGTGTGGAGGGGGTCCAGCGTGACCGCAAACTGGAATATGTGTACATGAACCATGATTTTGACCCCGAGACCACCCAGACCCCCAGCTTTGATGGGAGGGGGCAAAGGGAGGTGTGTGTGTGTGTAGGGGGGGGGGGGTTCCAGCATGTCCGCGAACTGGAATTTGTGTACACGAATCATGATTTTGACCCCAAGACCCCCGACTTTCGATGGGAGGGGGCTCAGGGAGGTGTGTGTGTGTGTGTGTGTGTGGGGGGGGGGGGGATGGGCTAGCCACCCCAAAGTCGGGTCGGTATAAACTGAGGTCATGCCCTACGAGGGTGAAGTGGAACGGTGGAGATAAATCATCCGTGTGCGAAAAGCCACCCCTTTTCTCACTTCAGAAGACAGGCCTCTCCAGACCTCCATGTTATGGGAAAAGAAACACACACCTGAATATCTCGGCCCAGGAATGGGCTAGACACCCCAAAGTCTGGTCGGTATAAACTGAGGTCATGCCCTACAAGTGTGCGGTGGGAGGGTGACGCGAAATCATTCGTGTGCGGAAAGCCACCCCGTTTCTCAATTCAGAAAGCAGGCCTCCAAAGGCCTCCATGTTAAAGTATAGGAAGAAACACACATCTTAATATCTCAGCCCGGGAATGTGCTAGAGACCCCAAACTCGGGTCACCAATCACTAAGGACATACCCTACAAGTGTGCAGTGGGAGGGTGAAGCTAACTAGTCTGTGTGCAAAATGCCAGCCTTCTACACACATGTAAACAAAAGGGCGGCCATGGGCCCACTTTCAACGTCCATAACTACCCCATCCTGGGGTCTAGGGGGGTGAAATTTAAACCACGTAGTCCTGGTGGCATTTACTACAAGTGTGTGAAGTTTGGAGTGAATCAGTCAAGGTCAAAAAATCACCTAAAAATCACCTTAAAGTGGTACAAAGTGTTAAAAAAAATAAATCAATCATCACCATTTTCACACCAAATATTCCTGAGGCCCCCAGGAACCCCACATTTCAATTTCAGCGCGATAGCTCAAAGTAGGTGGGAGTTATGCTGTTTTGAAAAAACGTGTACACAGCTAATACATTGAGGCTCAGGTTGAGTTTGTGGACAAACGTTATAACTTGGTGATTTCTGAAGATATCAAGCTGCAATTGACATCACACACTCAGAGGATGTACATAAGTCCACCCAGTGAGTTTCAGCCCTCTAGGACCAAGTTTGACCCAGTTTTAGCCTCTGTCCTCAAACTCCACCTGACCTCCAATGTTAAAGTATTAGACGTGTACACTTTGTTCAAACTGGTCTGGCTCAGTCATTTTTGATGCTAGAGAGGTGAAATTTGCACCAGTTGTCCTTTGATCTACCCAAGTTTGAAGCAAATCTGAGAAACTTGATTTTTCACTGAATTGTGGAGTCAAGTGTAGTATGCATTATTCATTCAGGAGTACCACTTAGTGAATATTTTCAGTGTTTCACTGTGGAGTACCAGGGGCAGAGTGAATATACTTATAACTATACTTATAACAGGGACCCAATAAAGTATTTATTTTATGTTTTTACTTAATTTTACTCATTTTTTTACACCTTTTTTCCTGGAGTACCAGGGGCACAAACACACTTAGTGAATATTTTATGTGTTTTTTGCTGGAGTACCAGGGGCACAAACGGGACTGTTTCTAACAGTATTTATTAAAGTTTTCCACTCACTTTTATTCATTTTATTATTCAATTCTAGAGGACCAGGGGCACAAATGGGACTTTGTGTATGTGTTTCACTGTGTATGTGTTTCACTGTGTAGTACCAGTACCAGTACCAATGAGTACTTGGTCATATCTCGGCCATGCTTTGTGCAATGTGCGTTGAACTTTTTCACACATGTTCCTTTATTCCTCATGAGTAGATCTGTGAGTTTCAGCACAATCCGTGAAGAAATGACCAAGTTATGGCCCTCGGTACACCACGCTTTTCATCCCCGCCTTCCTCCGCCATCTCCCCGCAGCAGAGCGCTTCAATCCCCACCAGCATATACTCTGTCACCCACTGATCCGCAGTCGCCCAACTCTTGTCCTAAAATTCTGAAACTTTACACAACAGTTCCCAACGTCCCATGAGTGTATCATGTCAGTTTCAGCACGATGTGCAGAGAATTGAGCGAGTTATATCCATCTGTCCTTCACAGATTTTCCCTGTGGCGTTTCTCCGCCGTGCCTTGCAGAAAAGTACTGAAACTTTTCACACAGGTTCCCCAATGCCCCGTGAATAGGTTCTGTGAGTTTCAGCTTGGTCCGTGGAGAAATGAGTGAGTTATGGCCTCTACACACAATCAAGTTCACCAGGGCGCTCCTCCGCCATCTCCTCGCAGCAGAGTGCTCCTATCTCGGGTACAGTGTGCCCCGCGAGTCGGTCAGATTTCTCTCGCTCATAACTCGCCAATCCTTGGTCAGAAAACTCTGAAACTTTTTATACGTCTTCCTCAACATGCACAGAATGTGTCCTGTGAGTTTCGACTTGATCTGTCCAGAAATGACCAAGTTATAATCGCTGTCCCCGAACCTCACCTGACTCCCAATAGGACTCCCAAAGTCCTACACGTGTACAGTGGGTTTCAATTTGTCATAACTCGGTCACACGTGATGCTAGGGTACTCCAATTTGCAGCGTTTGTCCACTGTACACCCCTCCATAAGTGTTCCAGGTGTACAGGTGTACACATGTAAGACTATCATTGAGCGTCAGGTCAATTTCAAGTACACGGCTCATAACTTGGTCATACTTTAAGCTAGGGTCCCCAAATTTCTACCACTTGTTCAACGTGAACCCCTCCATAAGTGTTCTCCATATGTTTGAAGAAAATCAGACAAAGTACAGTCCAGTTATGGTTTTCGGAAGATAAAAGTGTACACGCGTAAGACTTTATCATTGCGCCTCAGGTCGAGTTGGAGTACTTGGTCATAACTCGGTCATACCTGCACGTAGGAAGCTGAAACTCCAGATTCAGACTCCTGGAGGTCCACTGAGTCTGTCACATCAATCTCAGATCGATCTGTCCAGAAATGTCCAAGTTATAACCGCTGTACACGAACTTCGCCTGACGCGCAATAATAAAGTCTTACATGAGTACAGTAACGTGTTCAAAAGGCCATAACTTCCCCAAATCTGAACCAAAATGGCTGAAAATTAAAAGTGGGGGTCCTTGTACCATGCTCAACAGGTGTGAGAAGTTTGTGGTTGATCAGACAAGCAGAAGAAGATTGTTAAACTGGATTTCGGACATGTCTGCATATTAAGATGATGGCCGTCACGTTTGAGCTAATAACTCCATTATTCCTGGACCAAAACTTCAGATTTATGTTCCTAAACCCCCATGAGTGTGCGACATCAATTTCAGATCGATCTGTCCAGAAATGACCGAGTTATAGCTCCCGTTCCCCGAACATGGCGTAAAGCCCAGAATCCAAGTGTCAGACGTGGTAAAAACTCTCACAACTTCTTGAAGCTAGAAGGCTCAAATTTGCAAGGGGCTTCCTTGAAGCCTTTTCTACCTTAAAGGGAAATTTCAGCTATGTCACATAAGCAGAAAAAAAACGCCATAGCAAAATCGGTGACATGTCGCGGAGCTCCGGATTTTTAAAGATGGCCACCGTGAGGTTTTTAGCTCATAACTCCACAACGCGTGGTCCCAGAGAGGTGAAACTCACAGGACATGTCTGCCAAGGTCCCCTGCATGTGTCCTGCGAGTATTGCAGTATTGCAGGCGTACACCTCCCATTTGAGAGCTCGTGGCTCGGCCGGGCGTTGTCCCAGAGACATGAAACTCCGTGACCCGATTCATGTACATCCAAAGAGCGTGTCCAGTCAGTTTCAGCCCCATCCGTCCAGGGGAAACCCACCTTCCAGACTGCATTTGTTTCCCTCTGGTGGATCGAGTGCGTAACTGCGAGTGCATCCCCTTCTTTGACAATTTATTTTGGGGTGACTGTTGGGGGTACGCGTGCGCTCGGGCTGCCGAAATCTAGAGGAGACCCGGACAAGCGCGTGGACACCAGGCACGCCTCTCTATGCTCCCGGGGGAGCCCGTGCAGTGCACCCGAAAAGTGCCCAAAATCAGCTTTCGGGCCCCATTGTGAGGTATAGGCTCGCGTACGTGGTGCCGACCGTTTAGGCACTAGGGGGGAAAGGGCCAAAACAGCCTTTTTTGCCGGTCAAGCGTGTTGGGAGGGTCTGCTCATAGATGTCTGATGTAACACCTGTATATGTTACAGGTATGTGTGTGTGTATGAGACAAGAGGTGCACTTATGTGCACGCCTGTAACTAAATGCTGAATCGTCCCACTGTCGTCATTATAAACCAATAAAAACTGTGGCTGGTTCATTAAATACATCCTGTTCCTCTGCCTCAGTCTGCCTGATCCTGTTGGAGGGGTTGTACTGATAATTTCGCTGCAATTGTTGAAACAACAATAAAGTTCAGTTCAATTCAAACTTTGAGTCCTGCGGGATTTCGAACTTACAGACACAACTGTCCCAACTGGTTGCCGTTGCTATGACAACGGGTCTGCTCTGAGGCTGTGGGGAGTGAGGAGGTTCTGTGTGATTTCTAATTATGATAAAACTTAACCTGCAATTGTGTCAAAAGTCTAAAAGATATCAGAATGTCCTTTCAGTCAGTGAAAGTTTAATATTTTATGACCCATTTAAACTTTGAATGAAGTTTCTATGTAAAAGCATGCCTGAGTTATAGGTCTATAAAGAAAGCTGGGTTTTTGGTCATGTCAGCAATCTTCTATTCATTTCAATGGGACAAAAATTGCAGTATTCAGTGATTTTCATAAGAACTGTGAAACTTTTGTACTGCTGGCTGAAAACCGTGATGAAAACAGAATAGACAAAAAACAGACAAATAGCAACATGTGTTCTAATGCTTGCAGCATGAGCAACCATAAATAACAGAAGCTAGGCAGCAGCGGCTGTGGGGAACTTCTGCGTGTTGTGGTTCTGAAAATATGTGGAAAACTTGGTCAAATCCTGATGTCAACATCATCACATACATAAAACATGGAATAACCTAGCAAGACACCAAACCTTCATGTTGTCACATAGTTGATATGAACTGAGTCTTTTTATCTGACATAAGTCATTCAGTTCAAGTTTATTGGTGCAGCACCAGTTCATAATAGTCCTGTCAAGGCAGTTTTACTGATACAATTCATATCCATCTAATTTATTGTAGCTATTGTTTTTAGCCTCATTAGTCCAGTTTATAACTTATTTAATTACTTTATTCATAGTCCCAAATCTGCACTTTGGAGAGAAGCTGACAGCTCCTGGTAGTTCCTCTCTAGTAGTAGTCTCCCCCCCCCACTCTACAATCTCTATACCTTTGACTGCATCCCCTCTCACAACAATAACACCGTGGTGAAATTTGCCGATGACACCACAGTGGTGGGGCTCATCTCTGGAGGGGATGAGTCGATGTATAGGACGAAGTGGAGCAGCTGTTAGTGTGGTCTAAGGAGAATAACCTGCTCTTAAACGCCACAAAGACCAAGGAACTGG
>JBAFTB010000004.1:643935-654830 GCA_037177355.1 Melanotaenia trifasciata
CTGTAAACAACTCGTTAAACTGGGATCAGACCCGCTGTAAACTCCACGTTTAACTGGGATCAGACCCGCTGTAAACAACTCGTTAAACTGGGATCAGACCCGCTGTAAACTCCACGTTTAACTGGGATCAGACCCGCTGTAAACACCACGTTTAACTGGGATCAGACCCGCTGTAAACACCAAGTTAAACTGGGATCAGATCTGCTGTAAAGACCGTCTTAATCTGGGATCAGACCGCCTGTAAAAGTCATATTAAACTGCGAACAGACCAGCTTTAAGACCGTGTTGAACTGGGATAGGACCCGCTGTAAACACCAAGTTAAACTGGGATCAGACCCTCTGTAAACGTCGTATTAAACTGGTATAAAACTCGCTGTAAACACCACGTTAAACTGGGATCAAACCCACTGTAAACGTCGTATTCGTACTTTGCCAGTGGCAGGTCATGCACACCATGTGACCACCTACCTGCCCACACAGAGCAGGAGTTTTTATTGTCTATTTAAACATGAACTGAGCTTACTGACAAACATGTTGCCATTTGCCCTGACAAAGGCCTTTTAGGCTGAAACGCATTACCATGGACATGTTTTTATAAGATTAGCCATGATATAATTAAGTCTTTTTATTCATCACCACTCCGAATGCCTCAGCTATTTTTCTTATGTGTTCTATTTCTCTCCGTTGTGACCACAGTTATCACCTTAGTGATGGAGAGAGGAACCCCATCAGTTCCTTTATTATTAGATCACCCCAGAAAACAGCTATGATTACTGAAAGTATTCCTACTAAATCCTGATTTTCTATTATTCCCATCATCAGGAGAACTGGTTAGACTTCTTCATACCTGTAAAGTGTGCTCAGCAGAAGTATGGTTTCTGCCACTGGCTGATGATGGAAGTGTGGTCTGCTCCCTGACCTCCGCTATCACATCAGCAGTGCTATCAGGGTGAAGCCCAGGCAGCTGACACAGTTGATCTGAACAGGAAGGGGAAAAACGAATCAAACATTTCTTTACTTTGCCTCCAGCTGCCGTTTACATCTGTATTGTTGACATCTTCCCTAATCGTTTCCCACACATGGATGGCAATGAAAATGTTTTGTTGTTGTGATGATGTTTACAGTTTGGTAATGAAGAAACTAGCGTCCATTCTGGCATTCCTGAATTACCACAATGTGAAAGTCCCAATCAAACGCATGTGTGACACCATCCATCATCGTCAGCGGAGGGAAAACACATTCCTGCAATTACTATAATTATTTGGTTTCTGCTGCAAGCTTCCCTTGTCTGCTCCATGGTGTAAATAAGCTCTGCTCTGTATCCAAGCTTCATTCACAGGCATCTGGAGACAGACGGTGAAGCTCTGGCTCTGAGCAGAAGCAGGTAGTCGGTCAAACTTTGAGCATGAAAATGTAAGACGGGCATGCTAATGTGTTTATTTTGAGCGTTCTGCTGTAACTCCCAGCTGTTTTCTCTGTGCACACAGTTCCACCAAATGTCCTGGTGGGAATCTGCTTCTTAGCATGACAGGCTTAAAGCATGTGAATGGCACACACGCCGTAAAGTCATAGGTAATGTAGGTGTATCGTAAATGTCAAGCGTATGTAAGATTTCACGTCCACACTCTGCTCACCACTGCTGTCCACTGTGTGCATTTTTTTCAAACTGCCTTGTTTGAACTCAGACTGTGTGGAAACGATCTGCACGGACCTGGCTGCTGCAGACAGTCATCTACACTTATATCAAATTGTTTATATCATAAATCTCTTTTTCTTTTTTACATTTGATTCATGCTTTTATTATTCTCATCAAGGAAAAGATTCAAATTCATCATCATTCAAAACATACATGTTCCTGTCCTTCTTGGCAGGACTCCTGCTTCCTTCAGTTATTTGTTAGCATTAGCATTTATTCCACACATTATCACATGAAAAGATTGTTTCTGCTTCTCTACTGTTGGTGCGTAGCACCTGATAATGATTTACTAGCAATAAAGTTTGTTAATAATGTGGTTGCACCACTTTATCACATACTGCACAAAAAACTGCATCTGATATTAGTGAGAAATGCAGTTTTATTCATGTGTTATTACATCATCAAAGGATTCTTTTCATGCTAATAACCAACCAACCTTTCTGTCATGGATGACCCAGACCACCCTCTCCACCACACACTGGACAGACAGCGGAGCTCCTTCTCCAGGAAACTCCTCCAGCTCCACTAGCTCAGCGCCTTCCTGCCACAGGTCATCACATCTTACACTTTCATTTTAATTTTTTTTTTCTTTCTCTGACATTTATGCTGCTGTAACACTGAAATTTCCCAGTCTGGGAATAATGGAGTGTGTCTGATTCTGATAGAGTTCTTTATAAAATATTCTGATAAAGTATGACCCGTTTATGTTGCTCGATATCCCATTATGCACTGCAATGGTATCAAAAACTGAAAACTTTTTTTTTTCTGCTTATTTTATTATTTTCCAGCTGAATGATACACAACACGACAGCATCTTAGTTAGTGTACTTTAGCTTTTAGCCTACACATTTAGCCAGGTGTCGTTCCTGTGTTGAGTAAGCCAACATTACATTTTAATCATAAAGATGCATAGTTTTTCCCCATTACAAGAGAAACAGTTCTGTTATTTTCTTCAACTTTAACTGCATGCTATGAAATGAGCTGCTCATAAGCCTGTGCTAGTAATGAACATTGTGTGTACCGTCCACATACTGTGTACTGTCTAGTAGACACAGTATGTAGTAGGCCCCCACAGACAATATCCACTTGCCTGGGCAAACCTGGTTCTGGTTCACAGCATGAGGTGGAGTTAGCTACCTGCTAGCTGCCTGCTAGCATATCCTCGTGGCCTGTCCTAGCTTTTTCTTGTAAAATAGCTGCTTAGCTCTAGTATTGGTTCTACCAGTCTTCCACGTGGAGTTTAATTTCTGAGACTGCTGATAAAAGACAGGAATCCCCAGCTAAAACATCCATGGAGGATTTTCTAATGAAAAACCGGGTTATGAACTTTATGAATTTTCGCAAAGGGAGACGTTTAGCATGATTGTCCCAATTAGATAAACCACATGGATGAGTGCTCATATTTATCTGTCAACACAACAGCATTTATTGACGTTTCATTGGTGGCGTTTCTCTGGCATGGACATCTTCATGGTCATTTTAATTGGACAGCAAGTCAAAACAGTTGGTTTCATGAGTCTTTCCAAATCCATAAGAGCTACGCTAAAATGAATAATAAACCATTTTTATCGTTTGTTTGTTTTTTTTTTTGTTTTTTTTTTGCATTTTGTTTTTTTCTTAATGGATGTTTTTATTTTTCACTCAAGGGTTCCAGCTGTTTCAGTAGGAAAACAGCAGCTATTTCACAGGAGTCAGATTGACAAACGTCCAGCAGGCAGGAGGTAAAATCATGAAGTAAAAAAACAGGTTGCATTTTGTGTTTGTATTTTGGTGATTTTATTTTTCTTCTGCAAACTTTAAAACCCAAATCAAGCCATTTTAAATTCTGTTTTAACAGGTAAAAGGAAAAATACTTTAAATCATTTTATTTTTTTCATTTTAAAACGAAAAACAAATAAGGGCTCATTTTTTGTTTTTAATACTGGCCTCCAAAATAAAACCTGCACTGACCCTCACCCCTCTCCTCGGTTCCTCAGGTCGGGTAACCAGCTGCTCCTGCAGGTACCAAGGTTCAGAAAGCAGCTCAGAGGAAATTCTGTCTTTCAATCTTTCTGTGACTGTGGAATTGCCTGCCCTTACACATTCCTCTTTTATCAGCAGTCTCAGAAAGTGAATTCCACATGGATGACTGGAAGCACCAACCCCAGAGATAATCAGCTATTTTACAAGAAAAAGACAGGGCGGTCCTCATGGCAGGTAGCTAGCTGCTCATCATGTTGTCAACCAGAACCTTACACATTAGAGAGGCTCCTTCACTGTCCATTTATAAACTTGTCTTTAAAGCCAATTATTACTGTTTAGTTCTCAACCGCAACAAGACTTTAGCTTCTTTTTTGAATCTTATTTGTTTTAACTGGTCTTGTCGTGCATGACAAAGCAAACTTTGTCCCTTACACAACCCCAAGTTGCAGATCTGGGGTCGTATTTCTAAAGTTTCTCAGTGCAAAGAGCTGCTCCTATGGGCCAGTTTCTAAGAAAATCATTAGAATCATGATTTTTTTTTTCTCAGCATTTACATTAAAAGTGAAGAGATCCTAGTAAAGATAAAGGGTATTCCTAAAGAATCTCAGCTCTTGTACTGGTATAAGATACATGGTATGTACTGTACTGGGACCCCTCAATATGGTCTGGTCTTGTCTAGTATGGTATGGTATGGTATGGTATGGTATGGTATGGTATGGTATGGTATGGTATGGTATGGTAAGATATGGTCTGGTATGGTCTGGTATGGTTTGGTGTGGTATGGTATGGTATGGTATGGTATGGTATGGTATGGTATGGTATGGTATGGTATAGTATGGTATGGTATGGTATGGTGTGGTGTGGTGTGGTATGGTATGGTCTGATATGATATATGAAATGATATGACATGACATGATATAATATATGATATGATACATGTTTGGTATGGTCTAGTATGGTATGGTCAGGTATAGTATGTCCTGGTCTGGCATAGTATGGTATGGTATAGTATGATATGGTATGGTCTGGTCTGGTCTGGTCTGGTCTGGTCTAGTCTGGTCTGGTCTGGTCTGGTCTGGTATGGACTGGTCTGGTTTGGTTTGGTTTGGTTTGGTTTGGTTTGGTTTGGTTTGGTTTGGTTTGGAATGGTATGGTCTGGTTTAGTTTAGTATAGTCTAGTAAGGTCTGGTCTGTCTGGTCTGGTATTGTATGGTATGGTTTGGACTAGTATGGTATGGTACGGTATGGTATGGTATGGTATGGTATGGTATGGTATGGTATTGGTATGGTCCATCTGGTGTGGTCTGGTATGGTATGGTATGGTATGGTATGGTATTGGTATGGTCCATCTGGTGTGGTCTGGTATGGTATACATCAGCTACATTGGACAGTATTTGATCTAAATAAAGGTAAACTGTGGTCATGATAAGGCTTTAATGTTTTCTTCTATAAAGTGAACAAAACAAGAACAAAATTTCAGCCTTGTTGAGCAAGTTAACCTTTTTAAGAATGTGCCACAGCCCAGTGGAGCAGAAGTGGAATTCCACATCTGCAATTATTGAACAACAGGGTGCAAAAGTAGGATTTAGCCAGAAAGCAGGAAGTAGTGGGGAGAGTGGGCGAATAGTCGGGCAGGGGGTAAAAGTTAGGAAAAAACTAACAAAGCAGGGACTCAGAGCAAAATTCACGTTTTTTGTCTCTTTTTACTAGACATGGGTATACTGTAAATGAGATGATATACAAGATGGAGGAGGAAAATATTAGACAAAGGACTGGCATGGTGAATAAATGCAGGCATCAGATGGGCACACAGTAAATGGATGTTCCTTAGTACACAGAACAGTACATCCTTTAGAATCCAAAATTCGACAACTCTGTCACACTAAACCATAGCGACACAGAAAAACAAGTGAAGGTAATTGGTTTCTCCTCAATCCAGGCTGCTTGGAGACAAGCTTTAAACAAACAGTGCATAAGACATTACATTGAAGTTGTATGGAGTGTATGTATTTGTTTGTTTTATCAGTGGTACTGCAGAGTAGCTTCACATCCATTGTTAGAAATCCAACAATAGAAATGGCCTACAGAACTGCTGGCAGAGGAGCTGTGGACACTCGTCCCTCAGACGAGACGGGAGACAGAACCAGTCTATGTGCTCAAATACATACAAATGTGTGTTATAAGGCACTGTAGTAAAACATTATATGTAGTAAATAAAAAAAAGAATACAGTAGGTGGTACATACACCTAGGCATTTTAACATGTTACAGAATACATATCCCGAATGACTTCCCTCCCAAAGTCAAAAACACAGAGAAGGATATTTTCTCTCTCAAGCCCCCACCCAAAAGATTTAATTCATAAAACTTCGCCAAACATTTTCTTTAATGTCCAAAAGAAAGAAAAGAATTATGTTGATGCAAACTGCTTGAAACAAGCGTGTCAGAAACTGATTCTTGTCTGTTTTGAATTCCTCAGTGAGAGGGTTGACAGAACCTAAACCATGGTAAGGCCAGAAGACTCCCAAACTACAAGTACTGCTCCCTTTTCTCTGGTGGGGTACTTTTAACATTTGTTCTGAAATTCAAAAGGGAAAAAAAAGACACATTTCAGTCAAAGTACAGATACAACAAACAAAATAAACCCAAAAGACACATTTTTAACACCCAGAGGTCATCAGGACATCAGTCAAGTCAAAAATGAACCCTATATCTTTTAATTCATTGTTAACTTTCAGACAACGACAGGAAGGAAGATGGGATGGAGAAGATAGAAGAAAGTTGACATCTCTTTTTTTAAAGAAAAAGAGGTGATCACATATACTTTAAGAGTCCATATTTACAGAAGAGGCTCAGCCAGTGGGAAAAACTGTAGAAGGAAGTACATCTGGGAACCCATTAAACTCATAAGGCACAGATATTCAGGCAAAAAGAGGGACTCATCTACAACCAGACGTCCAAATTTTGGGTGGAGGAGATAATGGGAAAAAAGAAGGGATTCAGTAGTTGGACAGTCGGACAGTCCTCGATAAAAAGGCAGGGGCTGATCAGTCAGGGAAACTAGTTTCACTCAACAACTCTGCCCTGAATTAGAGGAGAGAAGAAGAAAATCAGAGAAGAAAAGGGTAAGACGACAGAAGGGGAAGCAACACATCAAGACCTCTGAGAGTGCCAATGTTAAACATGTTAGCTGGCTAAGAGGCTGGACGTTGGACATGTCAAAATGGCAGCTGGACATTGGACATGTGAAAAGGACCACTAAATGTTGGAAATGTGAAAACGTCAGACAGATGGTGGACATGTGAAAACAGCAGCGCGACGTTGGACATGTCAAAATGGCAGCTGGACATTGGACATGTGAAAACGGCCGCAGGACATTGGCATTTAAAAATGGCAGCTGGATGTTGGACATGTGAAAATGGCAGCTGGATGTTGGACATGTGAAAATGGAACTTGGACATTGGACATGTGAAAATGGCCACTGGACGTCGAACATGTGAAAATGGCCACCTGACGTTGGACATGTGAAAAGCGCATTTCGACATTAGAAATGTCAAAATGGAATCTGGACTTTGGACATTTGAAAACAGCAGCTGAACGTTGGACATGTCAAGACAGCTGCAGGGGCCGACAAGTTGAAGTTTTGACATGTCCAATATCCAGCTGCTGTTTTGACATGTTCTGCGTCCAGAAAAAGGCCACTGGAAATGACCGCTTTATTTTGGACATATGAAAATGGCCAATGAACACTGGACATGTCAAAAGGACCACTAGACATTGGACATGTGAAAACAGCCACTTTATCTTGGACCTATGAAAATGGCCGCTGAACACTGGACATGCAAAAACGGATGCCAGACATTGGCCATGTTAGCACAAAGGGGTGAAAGACTATGAGGAAAAGCACAGGAAATGCTACATGTGAGCTAGCTAGGAGGTTAAAGTGTTTACTAGGTGTGAATAAAGATTTTTTTAATGGACTGACTGAACAAAAACAGACAAAAGTTTAACTTCTTGCCATGATTATGTGATATGTTTGATACTACCTTGATGTTAATGCTAAGCTAATGTAGCTCTTATGGGAAGAGTAGTTTGCAAACTGCAGCCATAAGAGTTATATTAGCTTAGAATAAAATGTAGTTGTTGGTGTAAATCTCTTCCATCTTTGTCAAAGGTACCTACAATCTGTCCAGGGGCATCTTTTATTTTGTCTTTGTAGATCAACTAACTAGCCACCTTCCTCTGTAAAAGTTTTCTGCTAAGCTAAGCCATGCTAAGCTAACTTCTGGCTATTGCTCATATTTAGCGTGTAGAGGACATAGACATCATATATCTCAGTTATAAAATTAAACTAAAGTTAAATTCTCAGCTAAAAGTCTCAAATTTTATTATTTTTTAATTCACATACTGTTGGACATAGTTTTACAGGTAGCTTTTTATACCTGTTGTTGAGCAGTCCCCATTCAAACCCAAACCAGCCAATGTGCTTAACAACTCTTTTTATGTAGGGCGTATAGAAGCATAATAGTACTCCACAACCAAGTGTCTTCTGGGAAGGGAGGTTGCAGGAAGGAGAAATGGGGCAACTGGGGCCCATTCTGAGAAAAGTTATTGGCTTTATTATCTGGAACAATGATGGACCACCTCTTCAGGAAACACAAATGAGGGCAGAGTGATGTGGGAGCATCAAAGAGAAACTCAAGAGCCAATGTAGTGCTGCAGTTGAGTTTTCCATGCCCTAATATGGGGATAACTGCAAGTATCCTTCATCTCTAAGGAGTAGTCAGTAGTTTGCAAATGACCTGTTGCTATTGTGACGTACGTGATCAGTGAAGCAGGATTTACTGAAGTGAAGTTATAAATGTTTAGTTCAGTTCAAGCTTCATATTAGCTCATAGTCAGACATCATAATACTGTGCAAGTGCCCTGCAGTGCAGCTTATTCTTCCCAGTAAGACTGATGCTTGTGTCAGAAGACTATAAAATAACTTACATCATATACACTGATTTTAGATTAGGAGATGAGAGCGTATAAATCTGGAAGCATGATGTTAGTAAATGGAGCATGAGGACGTGTTAGTGAAAAGCCCCCTTCGCTCTAAGCGCTGGGTTAAAGGACAAAACAATACTCGGCAACATGTATACTCATTAGCAGACACCTTCATGAAGCAATTCACCTCCACTCCTGCAGTTCAGATTGTGTCTTGTGTTTCTCATAAAGAGATTTTGGTGGTGTGAAGTGAAAGGGTTACATAAAACTGACGAAGTGATTCATCTCTTCTAAACTGGTTGTCTGAAACCTTCTTCATCCAGTTAAAGCCTGAATCTTAGATCTGGCTTTGGGAAAACTGAAACTTAAATACTCTAAAACTTAATTCTTGGAACTACTGTTCATAAATAATGCTGATTCAAAAGGAAAGAGAAACAACTCTTTTTTGTTTTTGCGCAATGGTTTACATCTCTAACTTTACACAACCTAACTGCACCAGTGGAGAGTAAGTACACAAAGCAAACTGGAGTCTGAACACCAATACAGCTCCAACCAGGAAGCACAGGACAAGCTAGTAAAGGTCAGTGAGTTTGCTGGTAATTTTAACTCCATACCCAAATTCCCCGTGAAAATCATTCACCAAAAACATAGTTCTGCTGTGCTAAGACACAAATGCTTTGGTTTGTTTTCTTTGTATCTGCACTAATAAGTACATTGAATGATGCTGAGGTACACGGGAGGTTTCCATTAAAACCATGTTTTTGTGTATGAGCCGTATATGATTGCATGCATGAGGGTCTTTTTCTTTTGTTTTAGCTGGGCTTGTTTGGTGGTGGTGGTTGGGGGGGTGGGGTGGGGGGGGTGCCAAGCATGTCCTCTGCTCTCTGATTGGATGGCTGCAGGAGGTGGGGGTGGGGTTTACACGTACTCCCTGGCTGTGGAAGGCTGTGATTGGCGGTAATACTGCTGCCCTCGCATGTCGTCTTTAGAGCAGGAGCAGCACAGCAAGGATCCACCCAGAACCGTCAGGCTGGCCGCTGCCCATCCCACGAACAGGGCGGAGCCAAACTCATACCTGGACAGGAAACAGGCGGGAGGGTTAGGAGGCGATCCTAAGGCTTGTTTTACTCTTTTAAATAAAAAATTTCAGGATTATCCATAAGCTCAATATTTGACTTGTACAATCCAGTATTTAAGTACAACTTGCAAATGATCTTATTTAAAAAGTAAATAACCTAAATTAGCTATGATGTTCTCGGGTCAGTTTGATCCAGGACGAGTTTAGTTATCCAAAAGTGTCAGGCCCTGTTTACACCACAGCGCTGAGACAGTAGAACACAAAGGTTTGGCTGTGTTCTGACCCCTTGTTTCCATGGTAACAGAGTGTTGGATAGATAAAACCACAGAGATTTGACAACAGCCTCCACAGTGACATTTTCCTGCAATGCAAGGCAAGTCCCGTTAATGGAAACTGGAGCTGGAATCTTTTGGAAATAATATCGTGTTTCACGTCATCTCGTGCACTCAGACTCTGATTAATCTGCGAAAAGCACAACAACAATTACGGAGCTCCGTGTCATGTTAGCGCCGCTGCATCTTTTTCATTTATTGGGTCTGTTGAAGCCAAACCTGTTTCTGGTAGAACATTTATGCCTCAGTGAAGATGATCAGTGGTTCCCAACCTATTTTTCTCGGGACCCCTGTCATGCATATACTAAGAAGCCATGGACCCCCTGCCCCACCCCGTCCTGCAACCATACTTGGTTTTATGCTTAAAAAATAATGTAGTCCTATCCTTCGATAAAGCCCAATTTAAGAAGGTAATTCAATTACATAGAGCCTTACTGTTTTCTTAAAATAGGGACAGTGTGTGGACATTACTCACAATGGCTCTTAAGGTTCAAAGTTTTGGGGACCCACTGTTATTGTTGGCGGTCCCGGACCCCAGGTTGGGAACCACTGCTCTAGATAACCAGCGGTTAGCATGCAACGCTTCTGTTGTTGTGTTTTCTGGTCTTTGGAGGATGTTGTGCACACCTGGCTGTGTCGTTGCAAGGTTTCACTGCCCTCTAGAGGCCTGGCAAGTGGACTACATGGTTTCTGGTCCTGCACAGAGTTGTGTAATTCTTTTTTTTTTTTTTTTTTTTTTTTTTTTACCACCCCCAAAAGGAAAGGGTTTGGTCTTTTTTTTGGAAACAGGGCAGACCGGAAGAGCGTCTTTTGAGGAAAAGTTTTTCCCCCACTTTTCG
>JBAFTB010000004.1:729673-740704 GCA_037177355.1 Melanotaenia trifasciata
TTCCATACTTTTTATCTTCGTGTGTTACAGTGTGCCTTTTAAGCCGAGAACTTCTGAAACAAAATTTCGTTGTGCCTGCACAATGGCAATAAAGATTCTTGATTCTTGATTTCACCAGCAGGTCAGATCTACCGACCTCATCACCAAGCCTGCAGATCAGAAAATTATCATAGACGGTGTCAAAGGCAGACGTTCGGTCTAATTAAACCAGAAAATAGGTGACATTATAATGTTTCTGGAGACGTTAGCCACAACCGTCTGCAGGGATGTTGTTACAGAAACCTGTCGAAAACGTGCTCCACTACAGCTTTACCAAGAACATTTTACAGAAAAGGAAGAGATCTGTAATTCTGGGGCTGAGAGGGGTCCAGACTCTACTTTATCAACAGAGGAAAGAGAAGGAACACGTAAAATGATGCAAACGAGGCCAAGAGAAAGATTCAACTGATATGTTCACTGAATGAATTCACCACAGTAGAGAAGAAACCAACCCAATCCCTCTAATGTTGACATTACCTTTTCTTGGTGAGCAGGATCCAGGGTGAACCACAGTGCAACAGCACACCTCTGACCTTTGGTGACAGCTCTGACTCCATGAGGGTTTTCCTTCCCTGCTCCGAAGCCAACCACACGGCCACATCGTGGGTGCACCTCAGCCTGCAGGGGTCCCAGAATCAAGTTCAACATGCAAACCCTGCAGGGGTCCATGCATTATCACCCCATGTTCTAACACATTTTATTTTTTTAAATCCCTTACTTTTCTAGTTCAAGGTTCAATTTATTTACGTCACATTTCTCACATTTCATGCAGCCCAAAGGGCTTTACAATCTCAAATACAACTTGAATCATAAAATATACGACAGTCATGCAAAAAGCAATTAAAAATGCAGTAAAATACTTTCAAACCAGTCTATAAACAAATTTAAAGAAAGAAACATCTCAGTCAACTTGTGCTAAAAGCCTGTTTGTACCAGTCTGTTTGTGGACTCAGAATTTCCAGATTTCTCTCCTCTGATCTGATGAGAACTCTAGTAATCACAGATCCAGAGCGCCGTGCTGATTTACTGGGTGTTTTAGTGTCAGAGATGTGATTGTTCATCCGTCCGTCCAAGTTACAGGACGCCAGGTCAGTAACAGCAGGTGTGCGATGCAGGTGGAGTAGCTGCATCACATCTGTTGAGATTTAGTCCTAAAGAAGCTAACTGTTAGCCTGTTTGATCCCAACGCACATCTGGTACCAACAGGGTAGCTTCCTGAGACTCGGGAATTACTGCCGAGGTCTCATTTTCCAGCTGCTCAGGTACCGGTGCAGGCTGATCATTGCTCAGTAGGCTCAGTAGCTAGCCTAAAGCTGGATAAACCTCCTGCTACAAGCATGTAGCCACCAGCAGGTCCTCCACAGTCTTGCGCTGGGCTGAAGTTTCACATCTTAATAACTGCAGAGATAAAAAGTCAGAATAATTCACTTCTGATTCCACCTGGTCAAAGTAGGCTAATAATGGCCAGTTTTTGGCTACTTCACTTATCAAGGGGATGAATATTTTCTCCCTACGTGTTGACACGTTATGGAACATTAGAAACACGTTTTACCGTGACTGTTCTTGCATCCAGTTCAGTGAAAATGAACTCTCCTCCTTCAAAGTCATCATTGAGATAAAGGATGGCGCTGCAGGAGACATCAGACGTTAGCTGTGTGTTGGTCAGAAAGGCTGTGTGGAGGCAAGACGGACTCACCTGTAGTCTCTGTGTGTGTATGCCGGAGGTTCTTTTACACACTCGCTCCGCTCAGGAACCAGAACACAGTTGTCCACATGAACAGGGTGGCTCAGGTCCTCACGGTCCTCCTGCTTCTCTGGAGGAGCAGAAACACAAAGACTAAGACAGCTGGTGACTGATCTCTGGTCAGACATCCGTCCAAGACCTTCCAGCGTAACTCCACAGCTAGACAGCGTCTTTCTACGGAAGTCAGTCCAAAGACAGCCAGGTGTGTTTACACACAGTTCATACTAGATCAATAACATGAATCCTTTCATGCATAGTGTCTACTACAGCTGTTTAACAGCTGTTTTCTAGCATATGAATGAGTGGCGATGGAATCGTTTCTACTTATTCTCCTCAGTGGAGCCACACGCCGCCGTTTACTGCAGCAGAAATAAATATAGAACGGAACCAAGTTTGTCCAGTTGCAAGCATGAAAATAAAATGATTCATCTATATTTTCACATAGATTCCATAAATATATTATTATATGCTTTAATATACATTTTATAGATAAAAATAGCTGAAAAATAAAACATGATAAAACATTTAAAAAGTATCACAGTGTATGTCAGTAGATAAAAAAGAAAATAAAATAGTGCATGTTATAAAAATGTTTTAATTCATGCATCAGGCCAATAATAAATACTAAATGTAATATATGCTAAATTTATCCAAATATACAACCTTTAAAATGTCTTTTTATTTACTTTTGTTTTTGTTTTATTCCTTTATTGTGTTTTTAGGTAGTTTTGTATAACTTTCTTAATGAGTTTTAGCATTTTTTAGCTCATGTTTGAAAAAGACAAATTAAGAAGCAAAATGAAAAAAGAGAAAAAATAATTAATACAAAAATAAAAATAAATACATGAATATAAATCAATCTACAAAAAAAGAAAACACTTTTCATTTGACTTTTATTTAATTATTTACTTGTTTGTTTGGAGCTATTTTCTACATCGTAGAAGAATATTTATTCTTATTTTGTGATGATTAGAAGGCTGTCAGTGTTTTATGGTCTGCTGCCACCTAGTGGTGAGAAGTTTTAACACCGTTTTTCTTGAAACTTGAGCTGTTTTACGACTTGATGGAAGTTTTTCTCTTCATTTGTCACTGTGACATAAAAACTCAATAAAAGTGTGAATCAGCTCAGAGACATGTGACAGAGAAAAGATCCAGCCCAGCTTCGTCATCACTTACACATAAAAACCTGAATAAACAGGGTTTCCCTGCAGGGACGAGCGCTGCGGCAGCATCTTACCATCGATGGCGGAGCGGCACACCAGGTGGGAATAAGAGAAGTAGAGTGGAGACTCCAGACGGAAGTATGACTCCAAAACCTTCCTCACTTTCTCACCGAGGTCGAAGAACAGACGAGCGCTCTTCAGAGGAACCTTCCCCTCCTGTCCCAGCTGTAAACAAGGAAACACACCATTTAGCAGCTGACAGGAGGAGGACGCCTTCACCTGTCTGAGGGATTAATTCGTGACCCCAGCACCAATAAAACCAGGTTGCTACGGGAACCGGTATTTACTGTGGCTTTTTCTCTCTTGTAAGCCTCACAGGCCCCCCACAGGCTTCTACAGGCCCCTGCAGGCCCCTACAGGTCTCTACAGGCCTTTGCAGGCCAGACAGGCCCCTACAGACCCCTGCAGCCTCCTGCAGGCCCCTACAGGCCTCTACAGGCCCCTGCAGCCTCCTGCAGGCCCCCACCGGTCTTCACAGACCCCTGCAGGCCCTCACAGGCCTCTACAGGCCCCTACAGACCCCTGCAGCCTTCTGTAGGCCCCTACAAGCCTCTACAGGCCCCTACAGGTGTCTACAGGCCTCTGCAGGCCTCTGCAGCCTCCTGCAGGCCACTACAGGTCCCTGCAGACGCCTACAGGTCTCTACAGGTCTCTGGAGGCCCCGCAGACGCTCACAGACCCCTTCAGGTCTCTACAGGCTGCTGTAGCCTCCTGCAGGCCCCTACAAGTCTCTACTGCTCTCTGGAGGCCCCGCAGGCCCATACAGATCCCTGCAGGCACTCACAGGCCCCCGCAGGCCTCTACAGACCCCTGCAGCCTCCTGCAGGCCCCTACAGGCCTCTACAGGCTTCTGTAGCCTCCTGCAGGCCCCCACAGGTCTCTACAGGCCTCTACAGGCCCCTGCAGCCTCCTGTAGGCCCCTACAGGCCTCTACAGGCCCCTGCAGCCTCATGCAGGCCCCCGTAGGCCACTACAGGCCTCTGCAGGCCCTGCAGGCCCCTACAGACCCCTGCAGGCCCACACAGGCCCCCACAGGCCTCTACATGCCCCTGCAGCCTCCTGCAGGTCCCCACAGGTCTTTACAGGCCTCATGCAGGCCCCTACAGACCCCTGCAGGCCCTCACAGGTCCCGACAGGCCTCTACAGACCCCTGCAGACTCCTGCAGGCCCCTACAGGTCTCTACAGGCCTCTGCAGGCCAGAGAAGCCCCTACAGACCCCTGCAGCCTCCTGCTGGCCCTTACAGGTCTCTGCAGGGCCCTGCAGCCTCATGCAGGCCCCTACAGGTCTCAATTGCTCTCTGGAGGCCAGAGAAGCCCCTACAGACCCCTGCAGCCTCCTGCTGGCCCTTACAGGCCTCTGCAGGGCCCTGCAGCCTCATGCAGGCCCCTACAGGTCTCAATTGCTCTCTGCAGGCCAGAGAAGCCCCTACAGACCCCTGCAGCCTCCTGCTGGCTCTTACAGGCCTCTGCAGGGCCCTGCAGCCTCATGCAGGCCCCTACAGGTCTCAATTGCTCTCTGGAGGCCACGCAAGCCCCTACAGATCCCTGCAGGCCCTCACAGGCTCCCGCAGGCCTCTACAGGCCTCCTGCAGGCCCTCTACAGATCACTGCAGGCCCACACAGGCCCCCACAGGCCTCTACAGGCCCCTGCAGCCTCCTGCAGGTCCCCACAGGTCTTTACAGGCCTCTGCAGGCCCCGCAGACCCCTACAGACCCCTGCAGGCCCTCACAGGCCCCTACAGGCCTCTACAGGCCCCTGCAGCCTCCTGCAGGCCCCTACAGGTCTCTACAGGCCTCTGCAGGCCGGACAGGCCCCTGCAGCCTTCTGCTGGACCTTACAGGCCTCTGCAGGGCCCTGCAGCCTAATGCAGGCCCCTACAGATCTCTACTGCTCTCTGGAGGCCCTGCAGGCCCTCTACAGATCACTGCAGGCCCACACAGGCCCCCACAGGCCTCTACATGCCCCTGCAGCCTCCTGCAGGTCCCCACAGGTGTTTACAGGCCTCTGCAGGCCCTGCAGACCCCTGCAGGCCCTCACAGGCCCCTACAGGCCTCTACAGGCCCCTGCAGCCTCCTGCAGGCACCTACAGGTCTCTACAGGCCTCTGCAGGCCGGACAGGCCCCTGCAGCCTCCTGCTGGCCCTTACAGGCCTCTGCAGGGCCCTGCAGCCTAATGCAGGCCCCTACAGGTCTCTACTGCTCTCTGGAGGCCCTGCAAGCCCCAACAGATCCCTGCAGGCCCTCACAGGCCCCCGCAGGCCTCTACAGGCCTCCTGCAGGCCCCTACAGACCCCTCCTGAAAGTGTCTTTGCTCAGACTGGTTGAAACTGGCATCTCTCCAACATATTTAGGCTTCATCTGTGTGCATTGGGGAGAACTGGTGATATGGATCCATGCAGTCACCAGTCTGTGTTACAGACCTTGACAGCCTTCAGGATGGTGACTCCCTGGAACATCTCACTTGGTGTGTGCGGGGACGGGCGCCCGCTGTAACCATCGCCTTTCAGAGCAGCTGCCTGAAAAAGGAGAAAAGCATTGTTACACCACCCAACAGTAACCAGGCTTCAGGATATGTTTCAGAGGGACTCACGTTGGAGAGACGGTGCAGCTCCCTGCACTCGTCATCGGTGGTCACCCCGTCCAGCAGAACCCGCTGAGAGCCGTTCAGCTGCTTGGACATCATGGTCACCTTGATGCCGTCATACAACACAGCACCACCTACAGGACGGGGGTCACAAATGTCACAAACATCTTTGTTTTGCTTGTTTTCACAGGGAAACATCATTCGCTGGGTCACCTTCTAGTGGTGCAATCATCTTGGCCATATCCGAAGAATCCTTCTTCTTCTCCTCAACCAGCGTCTCAATCTCCTTCATGAGGTTTCCGATCTCCTCCGTGATCCTGGCTGCAGTCTCTCTGTCGGCCCTGAACACACGCAGATCAACGGTAAGCCGCCTCCCAGTCTGCACATGTTTGCAGTAAAGGCTTAAATCTTACTTCTGTTTGTCTCTCAGTCTCTTGGGCATGACGTCTTCAGGAGTCCATGTGTCCTTACGACAGAAATAACACATTAATTTATCTTTAGCAGTAATTACTGTAAATGGTGACAGTATGAGAAAGAGTTCATCCCCTCACCGGATCTACAAAGGTGATCCCGAAGGCTTCGTATCCAAAGTAGAGCAGCTCTTTCTCCAGTACGGACTGCTGGATGTACTGTTTGACCACCTGGGGAGTCAGAGTACCACAACCTCCTACGATCAGCATTAGAGGATAAAACCAGGGTCCAGCCTTCTGACTGCTGCATCTTACAGGTGATGAGGAAGACCTGCAAGTCTTCTCATCACTTTATTCTCCCATCAACATTTTTTGTTATCTGTGGTTACCAAAAGCATTGCATGAACTGTAAATTTCATGAACTCTGATTTGCAGCGGGTTTAGCATCGCATTACTGAAATATGCTAATTCTTCCCTGCTTCTATAACATCTGTCTTCACCTTTCAGCGTTAATGGAGCGTTTCCAGATGTGCATGTTTTCCCTTTTTTTAACTTTCATTTAACCAGAAGGGTCAGATGTTTAGCGTTGCCACTTAGTCTGTTTTACAGGGGACATCTGGACGGGACCTCGAAACAGAGGAAAGACTGGCGGCGGTGGGATCTGTGTTTACATCCGTAATGCGTGGTGCCGGGACGCTAAGGTGGTATGAAAACACTGCTCACCACTGGTGGAGTTTATGATCAGAAGGTACGGTCCTTTCTATCTGCCCAGTGAGTGTACTGCAGTCTTGCTAGTTGCAGTTTACATCCCTCCCACCAACAACAGCAGTGATAGGAGCGCAGCCTTAATGAACTGTACCAGGCTTCACCATCCTCGCTGGAGATTTTAATCATCTCAAGACTGTCCTTCCAAAATGTCACCAGCATGTTGATTTCCCCACAAGGGGAGACAATATTCTGGACCTGGTCTACAAAGGGGGCATACAAAGCCATCCCCGTTCCCTATATCCAACTCTCTGATCACCTCGCTGTTATGCTAATGGTAGCATACAGACAGAGTGAAAGCACAACACGGGCGTCGGCACAGTGCAGGCATCGGACCCAGAGCGGGCGTTGGCACAGCGCGGGCATCGGACCCAGAGCGGGCGACGGACCCAGAGCGGGCGGTGGCACAGCGCGGGCGTTGGCACAGCGCGGGCATCGGACCCAGAGCGGGCGTCGGCACAGCAGGGGCGTCGGATGCTTTTTAATGTTTGCATTAATCTGATATGTGCTTTAAATCATGGCTCGGTTCCTCCAGTGAAAGAGCTGCTGATATTGTACAGTACCCATTCAGAGGAATGTTTATGGCAGATTACTGCATAAAAACTGTATTTTGTCAGAAATTATAAGTTGTATGTTTAAAATAGGAATGTAAAGTTTGCTGAAAGCTAGAGATTCTTTTAAGGATGTTAGGATTTGTTTTAAATGATTTAATTTTAATGATTTAATTTAATTGATTTAATTAAGACCAGATAGTCTTAATTTTTCCAGATGTATAAAATCCTGATCAAACATCTTTGCTTCTTTACA
The DNA here is from genome assembly GCA_037177355.1 of Melanotaenia trifasciata. Taxonomy (NCBI): domain Eukaryota; kingdom Metazoa; phylum Chordata; class Actinopteri; order Atheriniformes; family Melanotaeniidae; genus Melanotaenia; species Melanotaenia trifasciata. The sequence continues at coordinate 737,247 of JBAFTB010000004.1, forward strand.
AACATGAAACAAGTCAGACTGAGCGAATCAGCTGATGCGTCTCATTATTACTGTTACGGCTCTGTGTCCTGGATGGAGCTGAAACATCCGCCCTAGCAGAGTCAGCGTACCTCTTTGGCTGATGTGGTCTTGGCTTGGTCTTCTCCCAGCACGGCAGAATAATAATCCAGGTTCTGGTTCATCACCTCGTCTTCGGGGTGGAACAGCAGGTAGGTCTTTGCACACTCTATGGCCTGCTTGTATTTCTCACCTGCAGGACAGAAAATACCTGCTGGGATATTTTTCTGACACAGATGAGTTAAAAACTTCAGGCTACTTTACAGGAAGTCATTTTTTATGTGACCAGCTGGGGGCGCCAGAGTTTTATTATTAAGGTACCGCTGCACACACACTTATTTTATTTATACTATTTTAAATGTGTAAACATTTTTATCTATGATGTCACATTTTACTTGGTTTGATAATTACTGCTCACTATTTAATGATGATTTATACCTCTGTAAATGGCATTAAATGTACAGAACCCCATTACCAGAACTGATGAGTTTCCTGAAAAGCAACAACAAAAACAAGAAAAAATTACATCTATCACTGAGCGTCTTCACTGACTTCATTGGATCTCATAAATAGAAACAACACTTGAGGCCAGCAACATACTGCAATAAAGTTTAGATGGACATAATATGCGGTAACCTTGTTCTGGAAGATTTTCCAACCAGCAGTTAACTGATTACAGGTAAGGGTGTCAGGATTGGATATAAAAGAAGTATCCACTAAAAGCTTAGGCTGTGTCCGAATGTCCCCCCTACTCCCTACATAGTGCTCTATATGGGGGTCACACCATTTTGTCGGAGTGTCCAAATGTCGAGAGAGAAAAAAGCAGGGCACTCAAAATTACCCACAATTCATCTTGAAAAGTAGTGAGCATCAATGGTCACTAGATGGGTCAATATAGACCACAATGCATTGCGGGCAGAAGCTCAACATGGAGCAAGGAGGCGAAAAAATTGAGCTGTGCGAAATTACCTATAAGCAAACAAAGAATAAGAATAAAATACAACATAAGGAATAAAAATAAAAATATTTACACACAACTCTGGATTGGACTTGGAATGACATCTTGACGCGGGTTGTGGTGACGGCAGTAGTCACGTGGTTTGCGGCGAGGAAAAAATAGGCAGCTTCGTGTCCGAATCGCCAAGAGAATGAGTCACTATGTAGTGAAGGAGGGGTTAGGGAGTAGGGTGGACATTCAGACACAGCATCAGTCTAAATTATCCATCTCCAGCGCTGATCTGTGGATTCATCCAGCTGGAGGGATGAAGTTTTCCAACAAGGTCTGTTCCCATTTTATCTGTCCTGCAGCTAACCGAGTCCTCAGACCCAGGTTTTAGTTTCTGTCCATCATCGTCTCTGCAGAACGTCAGCAGTAGCAGGAGGACAACTTCACACCGGTTCTTCTGCTCTTTGCTACCAGCACCACAGAAGAAGAGTCCAGGGCTTTAGATGAAGTGGTGGAGGATTTTAGCATGAAGTCTTCAGTTAGTTTCCTCCTAAAAACTCAGGTGTCTCCCCAACATGAAGTTCTGGTTCCACGATGATAGAGATGTTCTGGTTCCTGATGATGGAGATGTTCTGGTTCCATGATGATGGAGATGTTCTGGTTCCATGATGATGAAGATGTTCTGGTTCCTGATGATGGAGATGTTCTGGTTCCTGGTGATGGAGCTGTTCTGGTTCCATGGTGATGGAAATGTTCTGGTTCCATGATGATGGAGATACTTTCTACCCACATCACCACCATCAGCGTTTTATACCGGGAGTGTGTCAGGTGGAGCGCCCGCGAGTGCAGTCCACCTAGCAGGATTCGCGAGATCCCGAAATCACAGGAGTGGAGAATCTTGTGATTCTCTACTTCCAGAATAAACGTCTCGTCGTCAATGATGACAAAAAACAAAACACTGAGACCCCTGACCAGTTAAACATGGCCTCCGCTGCTATTCGCGGCCATTTTAGTTAGCAGCGCGTATCAGAAGCGTGTTGTCGCTGCGAGTCTATTTTTCATGGTTCACGCACCCAGAATGCGTCAATTCCACAGTTCAGATAGGGGCAGACAGGAAATCAGACACGGGAGCAGAGTAAAAGCGTCTGGTATTTTTCAAAATAAAAGCCCCCCGTGCAGATTTGCGCTGCTGACCCATGAAAACATGGGTCGGAAGAAACTCGTGGCGCAGCCGTAACATGATGCACATGCACCCGGTGTAATTCCGCCATTAGAGTGAACAAGTTAACCAGTTAATTTTCTCTTATATTAGTTTATTTATTTATTTACTTTGTAAGATCTGGGCTAGAGGTACAACAGTGAGCAAAAATCTTCTCCTACAGAACAGCTTACAACTTGTCCTTGATTGCTAGGTTAGCAAGAGTCTGCATCATTGCTGCCAGAGAAGAGAATTGCAGAAGAAGAATGAAGACGAGGACAAAAACTGTAGACATTGTGGGAGCTTTTGAATAACGACTATATGCGAATGTTTAGGCGTGCTGGGCGGTTGGAAATGTGACAGCAACGCATTCTTGCCGCCAACCGGTGTCTGAAACTGACGGTGGCTTGTGGGAGTTATAGTTTATACATAATTAAAATATCTAATAAAATCTACAAAAATTAAATAGAAGTACAACATGTCTTATATGTGAAGTTTAAAACTCATTAAAAAATCTTTTGAAAAATATAACTTAGACTTCGCGCTGCACGGTGGTGTGGTGTTTAGGACTGCGGCCTCACAGCAAGAAGGTCACTGGTTCGAGCCTCGGCTGGGGGAGGTTCGAGCCTGGGGGGCGTGGCCTTTCTGTGTGGAGTTTGCATGTTCTTCCTGTGTATGCGTGGGTTCTCTCCGGCTTCCTCCCACCGTCCAAAGACATGCATGATAGGTTAATTGGTTATTCTAAATTCTCCCTAGGAGAGAGTGTGTGTGTGTGGTTGTTTGTCTATCTGTGTCGGCCCTGCGACAGACTGGTGACCTGTCCAGGTGTACCTGCCTCTCACCTGTTAAAATGCTGGGATAGGCTCCAGCTCACCCGCCACCCGTCATGGAATAAGCGGTCAAGATAATGAATTAATGAACTTAGACTTCATATTCATTGTATGTATATAAGATATTACAAATTTCTAAAATAAATTAATAAAAATGAATTAAATTGAATGTGTGAATAAATCAAATAAGATGTGTAAAATATTGTTGAAACTCATTTTTCTCCAGAAACTTCAGTTGTGTATTTTCTGAAAGGACGGATTAATCATGTTGGTACTTGTACGTCTTTGTACTAAAACATTATTTCTAGGTTATCATGCTGTTATTGTACCGGTGCGACCCACTGAAGACCGGATAGTTCTGGATGTGGAACCTGGACTGGGGTAGTTCTGGATGTGGAACCTGGACTGGGATAGTTCTGGATGTGGA
>JBAFTB010000004.1:835396-845430 GCA_037177355.1 Melanotaenia trifasciata
CTGCAGGATCCTCCTGTTTGCAGAGTTTTCCTCCACTTTTTATCTCCTTCTGGATAAAATAAGGTCCCAAAAGAAACGCTCCACCACAGAAGAAGAGCTGGAGATGAGTTTAAAGAGCGTGGGACAGGGTTGTGTCATCGGAGGACGAGGCCCTGACTGAAAACCAGCTAGCTAGCTCTCTACTAAAACCTCGGGAACTTTGTTTCACTTCAGCAGCATGAATCTTTGGCCAGATAACGTCCACATGGTGCTTCATGCTTTTATGGAGGTTTTTCTCTCCTGCAGCAGATTTTAAAGCAGTTTTTTACTATAATATGCAATAAAAATGCTTCATATGTTCCTCTGTTCCATCCTCAGTTACCTTAACACAGCAGCATCTGTGGGGATGCTTCCACCTCTGATGAAGCTTTAGTTTCATACCAACATGGTTTACACACAGTTTGGAATTACTGAGAAGTAATCTCTTCTGTTTGGGGTTGTTATTTTCCAGGAAAAACCCCAACAGACCCTTTGAGACTTCAGAAGTTTTAAGTGGGATTCATAGGAAAAGTGCTTTAGATCAACTACAGTCCAAACAGTCTTTTTACGTGAACTTTGTGTGTTGAAGTTTGTTCAAGAGCAACAAGACAGCAGCAGCAGAACCACAGTCCTGGCTATGAATGGCAGCACCTGCTCCACACAATGCTGATCTCCTAGACTCTCCTCTCCCCTCTGCACCATGCAGAGAGCATGAAAAGGCTGGGAGATTATGCCTCCCCGGGGCCTGCTTTCAGAGAGGGACATGGGTTCGAGAAGAAGTCTGCAGGCGTGAATTTGAAACCAAAAAGGGGTTTAAAACGTGCACATATGTAAGTGCTCTTGAGGAATCTATGGACAATATAAAGTAAGAGAGCTGAGATGAAAAGGGAGAGTTAAAGTGAAGACGCTCTGGATGAAACCTGGACAAAGTTCACTTGTAATGAGGGAGCGTGACTCTATGCTCTCCAGAAAGGAAAGATGAAAGAAGCCATTCCCTTCTTGCAGAACATGTCTGTCATTTCATGAACAAACAGTTAAGTGTTGGCCTCTTCCTCCAGATGGTAGGCTTTTCTCCGCCTCATCTTTTCTTGGCTGTGCTTCTTATTGTCTAATACTGCTGACCCAGAGCTCTGTATACTTCGCTGATTGAGACCGCCTTTATCTGTAGCAGCTAAAAAGAAAAACAGAGCTATAAAGTAAAAGATTTAGTAGATCCCAGCAGAACTTTCTGAGCTGATGAAGCAATCACAGACATATTATGCATCAACACCTAAAGTTTCAAACCAATAAGCAGAGACTGAACCTGGTCTATGGGGCGGCCGCTACGCTCGGTGAACTAAACACCGCACACACAGGAACGTCTTTTAAACCTGACTTCTGCTGGGATGTTGAAGGGAAGTGAACGAAGTAATCATGAAAAAAGATCCCAAACACAGCAGCAGATCTACAACAGGACCAGGTGTTAAACTGGTCCAGTCAGAGTCCAGACCTCATCCTGACTGCAGGAACCAGACAGGCTGGAGGGGAAGGAGGTCTCAGTGCAGCAGGGCAATGATCCCAAACACAGCTTCAGATCTACAACAGAATGGCTGAAGAAGAAAATAATCAAAGGTGTTGACATGATCCTGAGCTAAACCTATTTCAAAAAGTTTTGCAGCACCTTAAGAAAACACGTTAGCCTTAATAAACGGATGTAATATTGTAGAGAAGCATGTCCATAAAGTCCTCCGTGTCATTGTGAAGAACTGACACCATCACACAGAAAAGAAAATCTATATCTGATATTATTGCTAAAGACAGTTTTACAAGCTACTGAATCATGTAATTACTATTGTCAGATCAGTAATGACAATATGTCATATGTTGTTCATCCAAGGCCTGAAGCTAGCAGCAGCTAGCCTCATGGTTAGCTCCCTTCACTTTACCCAGCAGCTAGCAGCAGCTAGCTTCAGACTTAGCTCCCTTCACTTTACCCAGCAGCTAGCAGCAGCTAGCTTCAGACTTAGGTCCCTTCACTTTACCCTGCAGCTAGCAGCTAGCAGCCGCTAGCTTCAGGCTTAGCTTCCTTCACTTTACCCAGCAGCTAGCTTTAGGCTTAGTTCCCTTCACTTTACCCAGCAGCTAGCAGCAGCTAGCTTCAGACTAAGGTCCCTTCACTTTACCCTGCAGCTAGCAGCAGCTAGCTTCAGGCTTAGCTTCCTTCACTTTACCCAGCAGCTAGCTTTAGGCTTAGTTCCCTTCACTTTACCCAGCAGCTAGCAGCAGCTAGCTTCAGGCTTAGCTCCCTTCACTTTACCCAGCAGCTAGCAGCAACTAGCTTCAGGCTTAACTCCCTTCACTTCACCCAGCAGCTAGCTTCAGACTTAGCTCCCTTCACTTTACCCAGCAGCTAGCAGCAGCTAGCTTCAGGCTTAGCTCCCTTCACTATACCCAGCAGCTAGCAGCAGCTAGCTTCAGGCTTAGCTCCCTTCTTTTTACCCAGCAGTGGTGAAGCAGACACGGACTCTGTGGAAGTAGCAGAGCTGTGTGGTGTTTATTGCTAAAGCTGGTAGCAAAACATTCACCACTGAACAGGAAGTTTCTCCCAGCAACTTCCTCTGCTCCGACATTCCCCTCTCCCCTCCTTACTGCTCTGACTCAGACCGGAGCTGTGTGTCAGAGCAGCTGGTGATGTACGTCTCCTCTCTAGCTCGACCTTAAAGAGGCCACGCTGTTCTTTAACGCGCCACTATGACACATAACTCTCATCCAAACTGTCAACTTTAAAAAAATCTTTGTGCACCGTTTTGGCTAAATGATTAGTTGATTAATCGTGCACATCACCAATGAAAAGTCATAATTATGAGTTTCAAAGTTATATTTATTAATATTATGACATAAAAATGATTAATTTTATCTCAATAACTTAATCTCATAATGACTTTAAATCTCATAGTCATGAGTTACTCTGTCAATATTTTTCATTCAAATGGCAGGAATGGGCTTCTTTAGAAAATATGAAGAGTTGAAAGATGTTATAGTTGCTTTAGAGACAATCAGTGTCAACTCCATCTCTAAACATCTCAAACTTGTGGATCACAGAGATACAGGAGCTCTTGGGTTAATCCCATTTTAATGTCCCAGCATTTTAGAAAGTGAGCTGCAGGTATCACGTTACAGCCAATGATGTCCTGATTCACGGTTTATCTTCTGGTTTCTTGTCTTTGGTTTATGTTCTTGGTTTTTGGTGTTTAGGGTCATGTTCTCTGTGTTTTGGTTTCTGCTCATTAGTTCGCCTGGTCTGATTAGCTCTTTCACTCCAGCAGTGTCTGGTTTGTCCTTCAGAGTATTTAAGCTGCTGGTTTTCACATCCTCCTTGCCAGTTCATTGCTTTCTGCTGGTTGTTAGTTTAGTCCATGCCATGTCTGATGTTTATTTTTTATTAAAACCTTCTGCCTGCAGCGGCCTGCCTCATCTGCCTGCACTCGTTCTCGGCTCCTGAAACTAATGATTTCAGCCGACTTCTAACTTAACACTCCATCCGTGGAGACAGAATGTTACAAAAGTAATGGCTCCATTTCAAGATAATTCATTCACAAAGTATTAAAAATGAATAAATATGTGTGACACGTCGCCGTCTAACAGAGTCGCTGGATGAGATGTGGCTGAGGAAGGATTTCAGGGGCTTACAGGGTTGCTAAGATCCATAGGACACGGGTGTCTATGTGGTATTGTTCATGTGGGGGCAGAGAGAAAGAGGTGAGCAGAGATTGATGGAAACAGTCAGTCTGTTGAGGTTCTCACTCAATAGAGCTCTCACTGGCCTTTGTGGTGTTGAATGATTTGCCATTACGGCATCAATGGATGGCAGTGAAAAGACTCTGGAACACAGTCTGCATAGATTAGCAGAGTTTAGGGTTAAAGGAAGGGTACATGTGGCTCCTGATTTTATTCAGGATATTCTAAATACAGGTAATAGTCACTTTAATCATATATGTTTGGTTGTGCATGACTGGGTCTTAGACTCCATAATACAGATAATGTAGATGTTACAAGCATTCAGAGACATCTAACAAAGAAAACCAGACCTGCAGACACTGATTATACGTTTGCAGAAGGGACAACTGACACAGAGAAAAACACTAAACCAACAGCTTTGTACTTTAAAAGTCCAATTACACCCTTACTTCCACCTAAATGAATGGTTTCCAACAGTAGCGGCAGTCCTGCCACACACGAAGCCCGCTCAATAAACGCGAACACAACAGGGATGAAAACTGGGAGCGTAAACCACATCAAGCCTTCAAAATGGCATGGCCCAGCTCCCTGGGCTACAAGCCAGAGATAAACAGAGTCATTTCGCTCTGCTGGAGAAGAAGCTATGATTCATTATGGTTGATTTTAACCACAGAGGCTCCTCTGATGTAATAACCTGCCAAAACAAGCCCTTGTTTCTCATGACAAGCTTGTTTTGGGCAAATCTGACAGCAGATTGGACCTTGTGGAGACCTGCATGTCCAATTTACATCCTTGAGCCAGAAGTTCACAGGCCAAAATGCCACCTGCGCAAAACAACTCCAGTTTCCATAACGGCCCTGTTTGGAGACGAGTTTCTACCGATCTGTAGCCAGCTGTGTTTTACCTGCTAAAGCAACAGGTTCTATAAAAAAAAGGACTTTGCTTGTCATTTGTTCATACACTTGAATATGAACCACGATGGCATCTTGTCAAGTATCACCTAGCTTGGGATGAAACGATTTCTCCAATAATTAAAGTTATTCGGTCACTAAAATTACTTGAGGAAAATTACCGGCCTAGAGTAACCGTTAAATTCACTGTTACTTTTTCACGTGTCCTCCACGTTGTCTCGGTTGTTAGCCAACACATCCACCAGAGGGCAGCGCAGAGCTCACCACCCAGTTCTGACGTCAGTTTCACAAAGATGGAGGAGATCATGATGATGTTAAGAAAGAGACAGAAAAAGAGGCAGAAAACGGAGATGGTGGGGGTGGGGGTGTCGGAGGTATGGAGCTCCGCTGATACAAAACATGCTATTTGTTTTTACTTCTAAAACTGCGTGAAGCTCAGCAACAGTGAATTCCTTCCATGTCACATGACTACAGCGGCCTATCAGAAGTCACGATGTCATGATGATGCTGCTGTAAGTGATGATGAGGTTTGGTTTTGGTACTTTCCTGGTTTAACAGGTTATTGCACATTATGTTTCACTAGTGAAAAAGTAGCATAAACTAATGGTACCGCACTGTCGCCCACCACTAGGAGGCGATCTGAGAGGACATTTAAAGCGTTGCAGCTTCTTCTTCACCTTCATTGTCCCCTGGGTTCCTGGTGGAGCTGCTCCGTTTACTCTGTCAGAGAACGCATCCACAGCGGAAGAAATTATGCACTTGAAGGCCGCAGAGGACGAAGCAAATGCTCCACATCTGTAGCAAACAGCATAAATGGGCCTTACAGTGTTAAAAGTAAACTAAACAAAGACCAAATAAAACACATTTTGATGTGTTAATTAAAACTGAATTACCATCCTACACCAGCACGTCCTCAACGGGAAGTTTCTGACATACTCAACTTTATTTAAAACAACCACAGTTGAAACAAAGTGCTGCACATAAATGGACGAGCTACACAAAAAACACAAGAATCAACAGGGAAATAAATAATAGAATAAAATATAATAAAACAACTGTTTATTGTTTTTAAAACAGTTTAAAAACAATAAGCAGTTTTAAAAGATTAAAAACAAATAAAACCAATAAAAAAACAAAGCACCGCAAACTAAAACAGGATCAGTCTCGTGCTGGGCTGAAAGCCAAAGAATAAAAATGGGTTTTAAGATGAGTTTTAAAACTGGACAAAGAGGAAGATGTGGAGGCGGAGCTCCGTCCACCGCTGTGGACCGGCAACTGCTGGTTCGTCTGACACTTTATTTATTTCAGCTTTGTAAAAGAAAACAACCCAAATCAGTGAGTTCAGGTGCAGATAAATGTGTCAGCAGTAGCTGATGGACCAGGGTGTTTTTAAACCTGCTCATGTTCTAGCGCCTGGGCTCCTTAACGTGGTAAACCTAGCAGTTCAAAAAGGCAGCATGGACACGTAGAGTTTGGAGGAAATATTCCTCCCAGGGAGGAAGAGGACTGTAGTATGTGCTACTTTGCCTCTCATTAAGAATTCATTTTAAACATGATGAATCCTAAAGAACAGCTGTAACAGATGCAACTGCCTGAACATGAACGCAGAACGGTGTGTGGTTTACTTTTACCTGTAGTAGACGAGCTCTGACTCCAGCTGGAGAACCTGCCTCTGCAGCGCTGGCACACGACTGGCCTTCGCTTCCAGTTCTTTCACTTTGCCAAGTCCGCTGAGCAGCGCCTGCCTGGCCTCCTCCACCTTCCTCCTCATGGCCACCTGCTCCCTCTTCAGAGCCCGGGTGCAGTCCTCCAGAGCGGCCACGGTCTCTTTAGAGCTCCACAGTTCCTGTTCCAGTCTGAGATTACACAGCATGGCGTCCTCCACCTGCTGGTCTCTGGATCCACGCAGCAGGTCCATCTCATGGAGGAAGCTCTGCAGGCTCTTTAGGTTGCTGTAGGCGCTGCTTTGCGGGCTGGCCTTGGACAGACTTTTCTGGATAGTTTGTCTTGGCTGGGAGACCAAACATCCTTCTGGTTTGTGTCTGGAATGACTTTTCCACAGTCCCACCTGGGGAAGAGAAACAGGTGACCCGAGGAAGACCTACATATCTGCTAAAATCACAGCTCCAAACTGGGTCAAACATAAAGAAGTTGAAGGTAACAGATTCATAAACTGATCACAAACTGCATAAGTCACTAAGTCAGGGGGGTCAAACATATGGCTCTGGGGCCAAAACCAGACCGCCAGAGGGTCCAGTGTGGCCCGCAGGATGAATTTAGTAAATAATGATATAAGATAAGAGACATAAACTACTAATTTATCAATAAAAGTAGCTGTAATATTATGATATGTTATCATGCTGTTACAGCCGTTGTTATGCATTTTACTGGTCCAGCTCACTGGAGTCCAGATTGTTCTGGATGTGGAATCTGGACTTAGGATCTATGGAAGTTTTCCAGGCATTTATATCCCCTCCCCCTCCCTCCCCAGCTCCGCCACTGCTACATGTACATAATGCCATTATTGATTTCAAGAGTCCCACCTTAGTCCTGGCAGCAGTCTGGAGACCACATTCTTGTGTTTCAGGGGTGATCCAGACTTCCTAGATCAACAATCCTAACCCAGAATCCCACCCTCACCTGCAGAGCCAAGCAGCGGGCATCGCTGCTCTGAAGCGCGGCTCTCATGTCCTCGATCAGCTCCCTCAAACTCGCATTCTCATCTTCCAGTTTGCCGATCCGGTCCTCCGCCTCCTCCAGGGCCACGATCTCCTCGTAGCACTCCCTGGTGCAGGAGCTGAGCCTGCAGCCGGGGGCGTGTCGCTCATCCGGGGACGGAGAGGAGCGTCCGCTGGCTCCCACCGACAGCAGCTTCTCTCTCCGCTTCAGAGGGCTCCTCAGGCGGATCTGTGTCTCGATGTGCTCGCTGTCCTTCCCCACCAGCAGCCGGTCGTTCTCATACTGACACCCCGCCTTGGTGCTGAAGTATCCGCACAGTTTAGCGTGGAAGTGTCTGAAGGTGAGCTCGCTGGGTAAATTATCCAAAACTCCGACGCATTCTGTGTCCGAGTCCTTGTTCAGTCCCAAAACTTCACACAAGACGCTGAAGTCCTCCGCCGGGACTTTGCCAACGCCCTGATAATCCAGATGGTGGAAAATCTCCTGTAGATATTGATCTAATCCAGTGGCCAAAACTATAATTTCGTTTTCCACTCCTCGGTCCAGTCCGTAGTGGTAAGCCAGAGTGCTGACGATCCACTGTGTCCTGCGCGCCGGACGGCTGTACGGATCCACGGAGTCCACCGCATCCATCTTCACGCAGCAGCATTTCCACAAAGGCAACAGTTACTTCGTTTCTTCCTGCAGCATCCTGCAGGAGTTTGTACTTTCCCTGGTCTCTGCAGCGAGCTGGAACCGGACCTGGAGCTGGACCTGGAGCTGGTGGATGCGGCCGTAGCTGGAGAGACTGGCGGAGCCAAAAACGAGGCGTGTGTCCAAGACGGAGCAGATTTGAATTAAGCACTGCCCCCAAAATCCACAACCAGGGGTCCCTGCCAGGGCTCAGCAGCTCACACATGCGCTCTTAGACTTCCTGAAAGTTGCCTAATTACCACCAGGTCTCCAAACTTCTGCCATTCGCGTGGTTTAGTCCGGGTTAACTTGGAGACTAACGAGCCTTCAGCAGCTGCACAGTTGCTGCTTCTTTCAGCTGCAGATTTTTTTTTAAATGTATTTTTTAGTTTGGGCTGTAAAAAAAACAGAAGCTTAGATTAATTCTTTTGCAAAGATTTTCTATTTTCTTTCACACAGAAGCGGGTCTAGACTGAGCTTACTGGTCTTTTACCCCCTTCAGCCAGGTTAATGCTGGCTCTGCCTGATGCTGAAGACCTACTTTCTGACTAATAAATGAATTTAATGTTTAGGCTGCAGACACAAAAATCTGAACACAAGAAATTTATCTTGATATTCAAATATAAATGAAAGCATGATGCCTTTTGTAGCAGCTTATTTAAAGCATGTTATATATTTACAGTCTTCTAGGAGGAAATCATGCTTAGAAACGTCCCTCCTGCTGGACGTCCAGCAGCTTAGACATGACATTAAAATAAAGAAATAAAATAATGCTGTATAGGAAAACAGCTGTAATGCAGTTGTATTCGTGATTACAGGGAATAATGAGAACAGGGAGAAGCTGAAACTGTGTGGTGGTTGATAATGTTGCAGAAGACAACAGGAGGAAGGGCCACGGAGACATGAGCGGTCTTAAAAGACTGATCCAGCCTTTCAGAGCAGAACCGTAGACGTCAAGAGCTGACAGTAAATCATTAAAACAAACATCATTGTGTAAGAGAGAATGATAAAAATCTGAACCTAGACCTCCATCAAGTTAAGATATGATCTCAGGTCTGAACTCTTCAGACTCGTTGGGGGTGTTGGGTTTTTATGAAGATGCAATTTCAATATTTCAAAACTGCCTGTGAAATAATCTCATTTTGACAGGTTCTTTAATGCTGTAAACTTCCCTTGAAACACAGTTTCTCTCCACATAATGTTCATCTTTGTAATAAATAATAACTAAAAACAAACATTTCTTTCTTAAAGGCTGGATGGAGAAAGGGACTTGGCCAGTCCCACACCTCCTGGATGATGATGGTAACCTAATAGATATAAGCTAAAAACTACTAAATACATAAATAATCCCATAATTAAAGCAGTTCCTCTGGCAATGATCTTGTTGTTGAAAGGGATGCTGTCATTACACGTTCTGATTTTGATTTTATAGATGAAAAAACTGTGTAAGAAAAGATTTTACTCACAATTTTCTGACAAAGAAAAGAACTGAGTTCTCCTTTCCACTTCCTAAAGTAGACAAGATTGACTGGAAGCTCAGACATTTATCTGACCTGAGTTCTTCCTTTAGGTTTTTAAGTGTTGTCATGTTTAGTTTTCCTTCTTATTTCGAACTTCTTTCTCTTGTGTATTCTGTTTTGCTCTCTGCTTCGTCGTCTGCGTCTTCTTGTCGTCTGTTGTCATGTTACAAACTGTTTACCAGGTTTTAAAGGTTAGTTCTAGTAAATAAACCTTGGCTCCTGCCTCGTCTGCTGACATCTTTGCAAAGCAGTATTAGTATATTTTGTGACTCTAATATTGAAACATCAAATAATTATTTTAACTGTCAGTAACCTCTTTTTGGACAGATTTCCAGTGTTGGATTTCTCAAATTAAATTGGCTGTCAAATATGGTGTGAATTTGGAAGCAATCATTATATAAATACACACACACACACACACACATATATATATATATATAACTACCAGTAGTATAAATTTGTCCTCTGTGGAGGACATTTGTAAACCTGAATACCTCCATCCCCCTGCACACTATTA
>JBAFTB010000004.1:963609-978028 GCA_037177355.1 Melanotaenia trifasciata
GGTGAGTGTGTGTGAATTGTAGCCTCAGTTTCCTGTTCTTAGCTGACAGGAGGCACCCGGTGTGTCTTCTGCTGCTGCAGACCATCGCGTTGTGTGTTCAGAGATGCTGTTCTGTGGACCTTTGGTTGGAACTCCATGTTGCCTTTCTGCTCGTTGGCTGGTTAGCTTTTTGTGTTAACAAGCATTGTACCTAGTAAGTAGCTGGTGAGTGAATATCCGACTCTTGTTGTTGTTGAACTGAATGATTGTATAACGATGATATAAATTAGGACTCTGCACCAGTCAAAATGCAACAAACTACTTCATGTCCAGCATATATCATTATCTGATCTGTGGATAAAATCTGAAACTTAAGCAGCTCCAATCAGCATTAATTCCAGCTAGCTCCACCAGCAGTGCTTCCTCTCTCATCCCAGTCCAGCTTCTAGAAGCTGCCATCTGTTAGCAGCCGAGGTCCAGTCACCATCAGGATATAAACGCTTTGCCACAGAAAAAGGAAAAAACAGAAAAAGCCATTCCAACTTTATTCTTTAACACGCTGCACATCTCTGTGTTGGATATGGAAGTCCATTCCTGCCACTGTTTACATAGTATTTAGATTTAAATTTAAGGTTTAAACACATAATGACAGAAAATGTCATAACTATGAGTTAAGTCTATAATGAAATAGATGGAAAAAAATCATTGTGAAATTTAAATTTTTTGTTTCCTATATATGAATTTTATCTCATATTTATGAATATGAAAAAGGGCGGGACTGGGCTTCCATAGTTGCGTACTTCAGCTTTTAACTTGCTATTAGAAAACACTGAACCAAGTCTGGAGATAAAAGAAAAAGTGTGAATCTGAGGCGAGGATGTTGCAGATGATGGTCAGGACCTTAATCCTGTGTTTGCTGGTTTTACCTGAACGGGAATAAAAACCACAAGCTTCACCTGGAAAAAGAGCCAGGGAGATTTTCCAGCAGTGCGGAGTGAAAAGTTTGCCCTTCAGCCGCCATCTTCCTTGGCAGCACTCTGGCTGTATAAAAACATGGAGGCGCTACGTGTATTTATTTAAATCCATCCCACGGGAAGATGCCAGCCACAACACCGCGGTTCGTTGTCTGTGCTGTAGGTATAAGCTGGTAAATGGTAAATAAATTCTTCTCCACAGACTAAAGTGGCTTCTACGTTTTAAAAGAGGAGCCAACATGCTGTGGTTTGTCTTAATCTGGATCTGAATTCATTATGAATGCAGGGGTGTTGCTAGGCATGAAGCTTTGCTGGGGCCCAGGCCCCCCGCTATTCAGATAATTTTTTTTTATCATAAAGACCAGCTGTTTAGATGAAATGGTCACGTTATGTTACGTCCACCGAAACACCGACTGATAAAGGCTAAAGAAACAGACCTTATGGAAAACTACTACAACCTGAACATGATGAGCATTTTTGCAAAAACAAACTAGTGAAATCCTAAAATTATTGCACATTTGACATATTCTTCATTCCAAAATAAAAATGAACAGCTTATGATTATTTTTTAAGAAAATGTGTGCATTGTGTTAACTAATAAAACTTTTTAGGATCAAACAGGTCCGTTTATCAGCCGCTGTGACAGAAACATCCAGAATCCACTGAGAAATACATCATGATCAGTGGGAAAGGACTTGGTGTCAAATGATGGTGGTAATAACTTTTGTCTCTAAATGAAGCTGCAAAAAACAACTGCTTTTCCTCTCTTCATTTTCTCTTCCTCTCTTTCTTTTCTTTTTGTAGCCTGACTTCCCTTTTCTGGGAAAAGTTTTTCCTGCATTCTTCTCTCCTGGCTGTAAAATCACGTGTAGGCAACGTAACCCAGTTGAATCAGCGGGTGCAGGTGAGGACTAAAGCAATCTGCAGCTTTTTAAAGGGACGAGCAGACCTCAGCAAACAAACATCACTATCATTGCTGGGAAATTCAGAGCAAACTGGACCTGTATTTACATGAAACTAAAGTCTGAGATGACTGTCTGATGATGCTGATGCATAAAAGCCTGATTTCATTCCCAGGAAACCATCAGCCTCTATGATGGAAGTGTTTGGAAGTCTTGCTGCAGATAAAACCTGTAACAACATGCAGACTACAACTTGACTGGATCTGAAACACTTTGACGCAACACTGGATAATTCCCCACATCTCCAGTTATGTCTGACAGTCATTTCGCTTTGAGCTGGAAGAGACAGAGCAGCACAGCAGAACAACACCCTGCAGCTTTTTGCTGCCATGCTACAGCCAACTCTGGGCGAGCAGAGTCTGTAATCTGCATCACACACAAGCAGCCAGAAACCTGATTGCACAGCCAGGTAGTGGCATGTAATGCGTTAGAACGGCAGCGAAGCAATGACCATGAGAAAGCCGATCAGTGGACACAAGAATCCCTGGGCTGAGCCGTATATCTAATCACCGAGCATCTGAAACACGGAGAAAATCCCACGCTCACGCTAACTTCCTGTACAATGCAAACTAGCGTGACTGCTAAGTTAGCCTGACCGCTAACACGCTCACTTCTGGTATGTTTTAGAGCAATTTTAAGATTGGTGAAATTAAGTTTGTTTATTTGACAATCTAAAAGAAACCACATGCCAGTCGTGTTTTACAGTAAATTATCAAACAGATTTTAGTTACATCATAAGAGTCAGAAATACAGTTTTAGTAGAAAACAAGTCTTAAAACAGCACCAGTTACAAGATAAATAGCACGTCTGATTGGCGGGTAGAATGATTAAACACTAAATTTTTAGTCTTAGGGTTAGTTTAAAAACTAAAGCTGACCGTCTTTATATGCTGAACAGTCAATCCCAACATTTTCTACCACACAACATTTTCCTGGACTGGTGCGGCTCCATTATTCCTAAACTATTATTCCCTCTGGCCGGCTGGGTCTGAGCCCAACGCCTTCAACCTGCAGCCCACGATGAGCCGACAGAAGCTCATCACAACGTCCTGAACTTTCTTCATCCTAACAGCTCCTCTGCTGAGTCCATGATTTATTCAACGCGCTGATGTATTTTAGATTAAAACAGGCTAAACACTTCACTGCTCCTCATGCTGAAAAGCTGAAGGTGTTATTTGCTCACACCATTTCTGCTTTCAACAGTTTTCTTTGCAGATGAGCTACAGAAATGTTGGGCAAAGGAAGCACAAGTTCTTATCATGAACGCAATGATAAACTGGATCTAAAGTCCTTAGAAAGCTGGATTCTGGTGAGCCTGAAACAACATCAGACCCATTTTAATTCATAACCACAGAGGATGTCAGAGTTGTAGAATTATCTGATAGGCAGCTTAATGCTGCATAATCCACCCAACCTGAAAATCCTCTCCCCCAGGATATAAACCAAGAACCAGAGAGAAGCAGATCTGGCCTCAAACTGGAATTATTTCCACTCAGATCACACAACTCAGATAATCCTGCACCGCGGGCCAGAACCCCAAACTCATTATTGATGAATTAATGTGAGCTTTCCGAAAACATATTAAAGTGTATTAAGATGGGAGGCAGAGGAGTAACCTCCATCTGCCTGGAGCTGGATGCCGTCTGGGTCAGCACAGAGAAGCTGATGTAATGAACTGTTCCCGGGTCTGTTTGAAGGATCAATAGTGAATCAGCTGCTCTGAGCTCAGCAAAACCAGGATGCAGCAGAAGAAACAACAATAAAACAACAGTTAGCCTCCAGCTGCTGCTCGGGGGGACAACGGTCCTGACTCTGGCCCACAAGTTGAAACGAGCTGTGGGCACAAACATCAGCTGTCATGACATCAGCCTACAGGATAGAGATGGATGGAGAGGGGATGGGGGGTTGGAGACGTGGGATGGGGTGATGCCAGAGCAGCTGCAGTCCTCTCTGCCAGACACCTGCCCCGGTCAGCGGGTAAACAAGTAAACATCCGCAGCCTGGAAGCCCTCCGTCCTCCTGCCTCTCACACGCAGACGGAAAAGTTCTCCCACAGACGGAGAAAGAACAGATGGAAGGATGGAAAGAAGCATGAAGGGGCGGCGACCCTACCGGCACAGAGAGACGGCGAGCAGACCGGATCACAGTCGATAGCGGTGGGACCGTCCTCCAGCTCGGCCCTGCCTCCTGGACTCTGGACGCCCCCTCCACCCCTTGCAACTCTGCCACTCTCTCCACATGACGGAGCCCCTCCCCTCCTCCCTCTCTCTCCCTCTCTCTCTCTCTCCATCTGTCAGCCCCCTCCCTGCCTCCCTCTCTCGGTGGAGTCCAGCCCGATGCAGACCGGCGAGTCCTTGCCGCCTGCCGGCAGCCCTGCAAGGTCAGCGTTGCACCCAGAGAATGACACAGCACTGAGAGCTGAGGGTCTGCTGGGGGCCGCCGAGCGAAAACTCCTCAACCAAAAAGAGAGACAGCAACCAAAATAAATGACCTGAGTGAGAAGAAGGTTCACTTTGCTCTGAGCTGGCGTAAAGATTTCATTCTGAGTTAAAGTGCTTTTGTTTGTCAGGAAAGAAAAAGGAAAAATAAACCAGGTCTGGACATATTGTCTCCTGCCACCTCGTCTCAGGGTGTGTCCTGCAGGTGGACAGACGGGCGCAGGTAAACTGAGGAGGAAATCTCTGACCCCCGGTTTTATTTACCTCAATAAGAACCAGAACGTTTGGATTTTATGATTTTAATGGATCATCTTTTCAATAAATATTCATTCACCTGAAGCAACAAAACAAATGATCTTAAAAATGAGTTTTCTGAATTAATCTGAATTTTTTAAAGAATATATTTATGCTATATTTTCCCTTTTTTCTGAATTAAAATAAATTTTACTGCGGGAAGAAACGACAGAATGACGAGTAAAGGAATTTAACCTCATACATCGTACATCTTCTAGTTAAATTTTCCACTGTGGAGCAGCTGGACGCGTCACGCAGGAAGCTGCAGGATGAGGATCCTCGTTTTATTGCAGGTGTCATTAAAAGCATCTAAACTTTTTAGTCAGTTCCAGATGTCAGCGTGTCTACGTGTGCAAAGGAAACATACAGGGCTGCCTTCAGACATGTATGTAGTTTAGCTCTGCAGCACTTTGTCAGCGTTGTTGTGTTTGAAGGGCTTTAGAAATAAAGTTGGATTGGATTGAACTGTCATTCTCTCCCAGGACATGATGTGAAGTAGAAATTCTGGTCCTGATGCTGCAGGATCAGCAGCCTCCAGCAGAGACTAGACACTCAAGACGGGAAAACTGAGCACAAAGAAAACGTGTTTAATGTAAAACGACGCCATTAATTCAGAAAATGAGCTTTTTAAAACCTTTTTTCCGAGTGAACACACTTCTGTTCCTCCAGCTCTCAGGAGAGCAAACCTCCCATAACAATCACATGACAGCAGTTTTAGCAACATGCTGCATGAGAAACAGCTAGTCAGTGACATTATGGGATGCCTGTCTCCATAACAACTTTGTTTAGGGATCCAAATGAAATTCCTCCAGAAATCTGCTCCACTGCTGGGAGAGCCGACAGTCCAGGCTTTGTTCCACAGTTTCCAGTAAAACCACGGCCCGGGTGCACCTGCAAACTCATCATCATTTCTGAAATGCAACAAACCCAAGAAAGAGAAAAGTTTCTTCTCCCTTTGCTACAAGCAGGTGTCAGTCACCTTCACCTGCAGCTGGTAGCAAGCAGCCCTGGATGACCGAGGTAACATCTTACTGACGCATCTGCTGTAGAGATCATGTCCCAACGGTTTCAGGAACATCTTCAGACGGGTAAGGACATCTTACCTAGCTACAAGCTACAACCCTGAGCAGCAAAACTGCAAACCACAGCTGTGGAGAGACGCACGTCAGCAGATGTTCAGGTAGCTGGATTCACACGGCTCCGGATCAGAACTCATCCTGGGTGCTGGTGCTTGATCCTGCAAAGCATCTCATCTAACCACCTTTTACTCTTATTTTCAGAGATAAACTATGTGAGAGCAGAATGTGGAAGATTATTTATCGTGTTTTTCTATTTCTTACTTACTGAAGCTTAAAATAAGTTAAAGATCATGTTTGTAGCTGTAGAAGTTATTAGAAGACTTCCCAGCATGAACTCACACACTGCAGGAAGGATGTGAAGAAAACTTCTAACGTGGGAAGATTCAGATTATAATCCATGAAATAATCTGCCAGTGCAGGAGTGAGATTTCCCCAAATAACTCATTTCTACACTCCAGACAAATGAGAAGCGTCAGTGTTTTCTAGACGCCTCTAAGGCTTTTGATCGTGTAAACCACAAAAAGCTATTTAACAAACTGAGTGGAGCCGAAATCTCTTATCCGCTGTTTGTCCTGTTGGTATGCACATCAGACCCTGCATGTCAAATGGGACAACTGTGTGTCTGAGCCCCTTCTCGTTAGTAATGGAGTGAGACAAGGAAGTTTGCTGTCCCCAATTCTGTTCCATTTTTATTTGAATGACTTGTCTAAAGATCTGAACAAGTGCAGAACTGGGTGCATGGCTGGAGAGACTGTGGTCAACCACCTTGTGTCTGCAGATGACCTGGTGGTCTTTGGCCCTAGCTCAGCTGGTCTCCAGGAACTGCTTAATGTGTGTTCTGTATATGTGAACAAAATGATGTAAAATACAACTCTGCTAAAAGTGTCATCATGATATGTCGCACAAAGGAGGACAGAGCTCTTGTGTTTCCTCGTTTTTAATTGTCTGGAAATACTCTCACTGTTAATACAGTAAAATATCTTGGACATATTCTGACTGATTGTCTATCAGACGATGAGGATGTATCGTCGTATGCACAGGCCCGTGCTTTGTCTGTAGGTTTGGCTCTTGTTCTGTTGGAGTGACAGTAACTTTGTTTAGAGCTTACTGTACCCTGCTACACACAGCTCATCTGTGGGTGAACTTTAAAAAATCTAGCCTACAAAGACTGAAAGTTGCCTATAATGATGCCCTGAGGCTTCTGTTAAAAAGCCCAGATGGACTCGTGCTAGCAAGCTGTTTGTGACTCAGTGAACACACTACAAGCCCTACAAGACCTAATGTTTAAATTTATGTGTCGTTTGAATGCATCAGAAAATATGATGATTCTATTGTTAACAAATATTAAACACAGTGCCATCCACTTTTTCTCTGATCTGTGGAGACACTGGTATGACTGTCTTTTAAAAGATTGAGGAACATTTTATTGGGATTTTTATGCCCATGTTGTACATTATTGGTCTGTTTGTTGTTTCTCTTTACTATTGACCACGAGTCTGCAATAAAGAAATACTACTACTACTACTACTACTAAAACTCAGTCCTGCAAGCTTCCAGCTCACACACCGTTCACGGTTTCTTTCTCACTGAGAGAAAAAAACAAAGGACGATCCACACCTCCTCAGCTCTGATTGGTTTATTATTAAATTATTAGTAAATTTTATTATTTAATCCTTGTGACTCATGTGACCTATTTAAGATTACTGTTAGTAAGTAGATTAAAGTGAAGTTATGTGAACACATTGTTTAAACCGGTGTTATATTTTATATGTCGTCTTCCTGGACGTCCGTCTCAATCTTCTCCTCTTTTTTCCCTGATGAATCATTTTCCAGACGTGAGCACTGGGCTCAGAGCGATACTGGAGTGGACGGCAGACCAACAGAAAGAAGGAAAACAAAGCTGGAGCTCAGAAAATAAAGACTTACTGTCGCGACT
Organism: Melanotaenia trifasciata; assembly: GCA_037177355.1. Taxonomy (NCBI): domain Eukaryota; kingdom Metazoa; phylum Chordata; class Actinopteri; order Atheriniformes; family Melanotaeniidae; genus Melanotaenia; species Melanotaenia trifasciata. The sequence goes on from JBAFTB010000004.1 coordinate 971,271, forward strand.
GTGAACCACGGCTGGCATGGAGCAGCATGAATATCCTGGGTGAGCCTCTCTATCCACCTGGGAGGAAGTTTGCCAGGGGTCAGGCCCCTTCCAACACTAACCGAGCTGTCGCCACGACGACCGCTGCAGCAGCACGACTGGACGATGCCAGGAGGGGCGAACAGGGACGAGCTGCTGGGCTCTTAGCCCTGAGCCTACAGGATTACTGGTAATGGGATTTCCCTCTGACAGGTGGCCTCCCTGTTTAGCTTCGGATATAAAAATATCTGTGAGGTTTAAATCTTTCTCTTCTGCATGCAGCATAACAGATCCAACATGGCTGAACCAGGCTGAAAATCCTTGTTCCTCGCTTCACGTTCAGAGGATCTTTTCTGCAAACGGGTGACAAAACCCTGACGGCAGGTTACATAACTCACCAAAACGTACATAACTCATCTTTTTCCAGCCAGGTTTAGGCAACGTAATCAGATTTTAGAAACCACCTTTTGTGACCACGGACCTCCTCGTGTGTCTTCAAGCTTCACGCCTTCCTCTCGCCAGCTTTGGGCTCTGGCTTCCTTCCAACATCCAAAAATCCTTCGTGCTGCTTGAGCTTTGCTGCAACCGTCTTCTTCTTTGGTGCTTGTTTCAGGGTCTTTCTGCCCCCACCCCCTCTCTGGAATTCATGGTCAGCCAGGTTGAGACCTGATGACTGACTCCGCCGTGGCATGTTCCACTTCTTTGTCTAAAAAACTGGGAGGGTGTTTTGGGTCATTGTTCGTCTGTACTGTGACATGACGTCCAATCAGCTTCACTTTAAGCCTCATCTGAAGCTTAACTTCAGGTTTCTTCCTGCAGCTTCTGTCTGCTGTCACATCTTCAACAAACACAAGTGACCCAGAGCTGGTGGAAGCCGTACATGCCCATACCATCAAACTGCCTCCACCGTGTTTAACAGCAGCACCGTGGATCACCGGCTGTCCTCAGCCGTCTCCATATCTTCTTCTTCCCATCATTCTGGTGCAGGCTGATCTAAGTTTCATCTGTCCACATAATGCTGTTCCACAGCTGAGTGGGCTTCTTCGGATGCTTCTTGGTAATGTCTAATCTGGACCTACCGTCCTTGAGACTGAGTACGGGTTTGCACCTTGTGGTGAACCCTCTGTATTTGCCCTCATGAAGGTGGATTTAGATACTGAACACCTGCTTGCTGCGTGTTCTTCACATGGGTGGAGTTTTGTCTTCTCTTCATCATCTTTCTGGTGAATCAGGAATAGAATTTAAAATTCTTCTCCTCGCATATAAAACTCTTAGTGACCAAGAGCCACCGAATCTTAAAGATCTCAGAGTTTCAGATTTTCCCATCAGAGCTTCACTCTCAGACTGCAGGTTCACTGCTGGTTCCTGGAGGTTCTAGAAGTAGAACGGGAGGCAGAACCTTCGGTTATCAGACCTCTCTGTGGAACTGGCTCACAGTTTAACTTCAGGTGTCAGACCCCCTCTCTACCTTCAGATCATCTAGCTTTCCTTCCAGATAAATCTTATAGCAGGTCTGGCTTTGTGACCCTGATCCACCCTTTAGTCCTGCTGCTATAGGCCATGGCTGCTGGGGGACGTCCCATGATGCATTGGGCTCCTCTCTGCTCTCTTTACGCTTCATGTAGAAACAGTTGCCATTGTTGTTGTTCATTAATTTGTGTTTCTCTTCTTCTTTCTCAGCAGAAATCCCTGGATTAAAGATCTGCTGGTTCACCCATCTTTCCTGTCCATTCCACCCCCAACTGATCCAGGAAGATGGCCGTCCTTCCTGGTTCTGGTCCTGATGGAGGTTTTTAGATTGAATTTATGATCTAATATATATTTCAGTTTCATGATGTGAATGAAAGAAAAAACCAAAAAGGATTATAAGGAATTTTTAAATAACTTAACACATTTTATATATATATATAAACAATGTAAAAACACTAATGAGGAAGAATTATTTGTGCATGATTTTCAGGGGCGTTTCCAGCTGTTTTTCTAATTGACCAGCAGAGGGCGCCATTATTCCAGCTAACTGGCTTCTACCAGATCAGGCGCAGGCGTGACATTTTGAGCCAAAAATAGGCTTAAAACTAAGTGATGAGCAGCAGATATTCAACACATCAAACTATTCTTTCTTCTAAAACCCCTGACTCTGCTTATTCCACACTGTTGCTGTATTCAGCATCTGCACATACTGGCCAAAGCAATCCCCCAAATCACAACCGGTGATAAATGAGATGAAGAGGCTTTGCATTCTTTTCCTCTGCTTGGTGACTTTTGACCAGAACATTGTCTGCTGTAATTCTCAAGTCTTTTTTTTCTCACCAATTAAGCTGGGTGCACTGAGTACAGGAAGAGGGGACGAGCCATCTCCATCAGCCTGATAACCACTCTGGGGAGCTCATTAGAGCCGCCTGCAGCCCAGAGGCTTGGTGTTGTGTTGGCACTGCTTCTGACACCACGTCAGCACCATCAGCTTCCAGGGCTTTCAGCTGCATCTCCTGACAGCCCGTCACAACAATAAGGTGTCCACATGTAAAATGCTCCTAGCTCCATAAAAAAGGAATCCCAAACAGCTTCCTTAGAGCGGCCTCCTGGAGCCGCTGATTGATTCAAGGCGTTTGGGACAAAGAATAAAGCAGCTCGAGCTGATAGGAGCTGCTCAGATTTTAGCAGACGCTCCACATACCGGGTTGATGTTATCTGTCCTGTGATGATAGGAATGACACGTGTGCATGGCGCAGCAGCTTCACAGCAGCAAGATTCTGATGAAGACGCTTAAAAATTAAATGCCGCCTTCTCCGAAGCACGAGATGTCAGACTCGGAGGCCTCCATAGGGGAAAGGATAAGACATGTCGGCCTTCACCTGCTTGTTAGGAGTCCTGGTAAAACTGCAGTGAAATAGAGCTGCTATAAGAACTACCCCTCTGTGTGGTACTGCAGGAGCAGCATCGGGTTTGATGCTCACCATGGCAACAGACAGCAGATGTTTGTGGGTTTAATGAGTGTTTACCGGCTTGTGCAGAATGTTGTCGGGCACATCCTGCTGTTGGGCTGCCGAGTGGCAGTTCACACTCCAGACACCACGCTTCACTAGATGACTGCGTACAGTTTGCTGCTTTTAACAGTAAAGATGGCGGCTTTGATACAGCCTGCTTAAACCTTTGTGCAGACCTGTCATCGACCCTCCGCACCAGCCAGCAGGATAGCAATATGCTCCACAAAAACTCATTTAAAAGGCTCAGAACTCCCCACATATAAGTGGATGCAGGGGTGGAGGCGCGGCAAAGGCAGGAAGTGTGCAGTAATCATGGCACTGCTCTGTCTGCAAGCTCTCTGAAAACAGACGCTGGATGTAGAGGACAAACCTTCCTGTTAACAGAGCATAAATGGAGCTGAAGGGGGCATTCAGAATTAACCCGGGCCCGGGCAGGACTTGGTTGATCCGGTTCAAACCGGCTCCATCACTGCAAGTAGTACATTTGGCCCTATTTTTCTAGACTTCTTAGAACATGCGCATGCTGAGGCACTCACAACTTTCTGACTTTAAAGCTGTTTCTGACTCGTTTTGAAGGTACCTCAATATTTATTTTGCACATTTCTGGAGGTGCTGTTGTTCTGCAGCACCCTGAGAAACCAAATGTCCAGCCTGGAAGATCATTTACAGCACTAGCAACTGGATATCAACACACTAGTCGTTTTGAACATCATCATGGTTGGTTCAGCAAAGAAACCCTGGAGGACATTATCGGAGGAAAAGAAAGAGAGGAAGGGACGATGGATTAGCTGCCGATAGGGGAGACCTGTTGAAGCGTCTTTAAATCACACAGGATTACAAAACTAACCTAAATATTTGCCACTTTCAGTTCAGCCAACACTTTAAATGAACAAACCAACCACAGCAGCCCAGAAAAACCTGGGACCTGGTCTGTCACACAGATCTCAGACACCAAACACACACAAGAAGCAAACAGCAGCTTCTGAATGTGTCTGAGTGGAAAAGACGAAGCCTGCAGACATTTCGTCAGGAAGCAAAAAGTCAATGACTGAAAGAAAAGAAAAAGCCATAAAATCTGAAGAATTAAAGCCAATAAATAGTTAGAGAGGACTGATGTGATCCAGCATGAGACCAGATTCCTACCAGCAGCTTCTGCTCTCTGTGACTTGAGTGAGTGAACGGGATGGAAGCAGCTCTCCGTTGTTTTCCAGCCAGAGGGAGGAAAAGTCGGGTTAAGATTTCACAGGAGGCGGCAGAGAATAGCAATGACAGCCATGATGTCCATTATGATGTGAGCTGTGTGGATAATCTGCTATGAATTTTTAATCGGCCTGCGCTCTCCTGTGTCATTATACTTTATCTGCACCATCAATCAAACAGACGCCTCTCTGGGCTGGAAGGGAAAGCAGAAAGAAAGAGACTAGGATGCTGCACGCAATCTAATATTATTGACCTGCAGAGCAAGAATCTCCACCTGGATCATATGTGAACAAACATCTGCACATGGGCCAGTCTTCCCGGCCTCCAGCCCACGCCCACCGAGGGACATCAAACACTAATGAGGCGCTAAAAGGCTTTTCATTAGGAGGAGAAAAGACAGACTGGTGTGTGGAGACCACTGGCTGCTTCCCAGTAACACCAGCGGTCCACCACCTGCCTCCAGTAACGCTGCTGCTCATAAAACATGCTGCCACACTGGCCATGGACAGAAAACAAGATGATGGACCCCTGGACAGGATCCAGCTTCCAGACTGGCAGGACTGGTATTTCTGCTGGTTTCATCTCGTTTTCTGAGGGATGGAATCAGAGAGGCCATCATCTCAGACCAGGATGCTGCTCTCCGCTTCATGTCGTAACATCAGAACAAACTCTTTTTATTACTAAAACATGGGAACGAGATGATCGATTCGCGGCCACGCAGCAGTTAAGCTTGGCTCTTTATGGCTACAGGACATAGAATATGGATCATTTAGATTTTATTTTATTCTATTTTGGTGCTGGGATGATATATAATGATGGAACTTACTGGGTTTTTATAACAAATACATACGAATATTTATGCAAAACACAAATTCATGTTTGTATGTTCTGTATTGTTGTCTAAACATGTATTTTTTTTTATTGTACATAATTACAGTATTGACAAAGTTTTCTTGAACTCCTGAACTTAAATTTGTCCAATTAAATCTTTACAGAGATAATTCCTGTCATATTCGTGGCTTCTACGGCAACTTTAGAGCTGACGAGCAGCAGGTGACCAGACAGAATCATCAATGTTTCATCGTTTTGATCAGAACTGAAGCTGATCGAAAGATTCAACCTAAAAAAAAGAAAAATGTGAATGTTTTAAGTTTTTCTAGCGGGTTTTTGGGGATTTTTGGAAGGAGGTAAATGAAACTGCAGCCTGAGGGTTATCCGCCATCGATTAGCATCAGTCATCCTAACTCACCTGCTTCTCAGGTGAACGGCTGCTAAACAAACCTGTTTTTCAGTTCATCTTCTTTGCTGATTAAAAATACGTCTTATGATTAAACTAATTTAGCTTAGTTTATCTTAAAGCAGCTTTTCCTTTGGGTGAGGCCGCCTGGCTGTGATTTGCTGGAGCGTTCTGAGTCCAGTTTTGCTCTAATGAAGCAGAAACATGGATCAGATGAGGATGAAACCCGCACATGATGTGTTTTGACCTTTAGCTGTTGGGTGAAACTTATCAATCTTGTGTGTATTTACAAAGACAGAAGCTGAAATCTTTCTGAGGAGGAACTAATGGACTTTCTGACCCCATATTGGGAGGAAGCACTTAGGAGGAGAAAGGTCATGGGTAAAGTGGCCAATCACTGAGGCACCAAGTGATTGCAGGATCCTGTGAGAGCCCCTCGGTGGCTCTGATCCATCTGAGTGCTATTAGGTGGGATATTGCTGTAATCAGAGTCGGGTTTGACCAGGCTTCAGAGGCAGCCAGGTCTGCTTGGATGCACCTCTCCTGACCCACTGAGAGCCCTACGGCCTCCAGTAGCGATGCAAGCTCAGGGCCGTGCAGCCATAAATGTTGGATGAGCTTCGCCTCATTGAAATGCATAAACCAAAGAAGAGGACCCAGGTGGCAGCAGTGCGCCTGACCACCCCCCCTCCGCCACTCTAGGGTCATTATTGACGGAGACACGGGTCACCAATGATTGCACCTCACAGTGACTACGAAAAGGATGAAGCTGTTGCCATAGCAACAAAAGCAAGAAATCAAAACGTGTCAGCAGCATTAAACACATTAAATAAATATATTAACCCTCCTGAAACAAGGGAAATGTTTCAACATTTTACTGTCTGATGGTTGGCAGGACATACATCTGAAGTCACTGGGTTCTTCATGAATGAATGAATGAATGAATGAATGAGTGAATGAGTGAGTTTGAGGTGTTTCTGTTAAATACAAGACTACTGTAAAAATAGAAAGAGACAGAGCAAGAGATAAGTATCAACATCAGCCTGACCTTTACTGGCACTCAGAGAAGAGACGGACGAAGACGATGCCGGATTAGCCGTCGTTAGGGAAGATCTCGGAGAAGAGACGGACGAAGACGATGCCGGATTAGCCGTCATTAGGGGAGATCTCGGAGAAGAGACGGGACGAAGACGATGCCGGATTAGCCGTCGTTAGGGGAGATCTCGGAGAAGAGATGGACGAAGACGATGCCGGATTAGCCGTCGTTAGGGGAGATCTCGGAGAAGAGACGGACGAAGACGATGCCGGATTAGCCGTCG
>JBAFTB010000004.1:1142927-1154826 GCA_037177355.1 Melanotaenia trifasciata
CAGATCAGAGTTCCAGATTAGAGTTCCAGATCCAGATCAGAGTTCCAGATCCAGGTCAGAGTTCCAGATCCAAATCAAAGTTCCAGATCCAGATCAGGGTTCCAGATCAGAGTTCCAGATCCAGATCAGGTTTCCAGATCAGGGTTCCAGATCCAGATCAGAGTTCCAGATCCAGATCAGGGTTCCAGATCAGGGTTCCAGATCCAGATCAGAGTTCCAGATCAGGGTTCCAGATCAGAGTTCCAGATCCAGATCAGGGTTCCAGATCAGGGTTCCAGATCAGGGTTCCAGATCCAGATCAGAGTTCCAGATCCAGATCAGGGTTCCAGATCAGAGTTCTAGATCCAGATCAGGGTTCCAGATCCACATCAATATCAGCATCAGTTTCTTCAAATCACTGGACAATCAGAAAGTAAAATCTTAATAAAAAAACAAAGATGCTTCTGGATTAACATTTATTCCAAACGTTAGACAAATAAAAAGAATTTACCACCAGCAACATAAACCGGAACCATTCTGACATTTACAGAGCGTCATTGAACGTGTCAGAAGCTCAGAAATTACAAACCTGTCAATCAGAGTGATCGATGACGCGTCTCATTTAAGATCTCTGGTCATGGAGACGGATCTTTCAGCTGTTAGCAGCTGTTGCCGTGGTTACGGCCTACAGCAGCTGTGATGCGCATGTTGGGAGCAGCGGCTTTGTTCATTGCCAGCGGTTGTTGTTATCAGTGTTGGCACAAAAACTCAAGACATGTTGAAGCTACTCGGACAAAAAACTACAGAAATGAATAAAGTGTCTGACAGAGGTTTAATTCACGGATGCATCTCGGAAATATTGATGCTTCCACCGGAGCACCAGGGGATGTGCTTGCTTTGGAACGGAGAGTCATTTTGATGTCTCCAAATGAATGTGAGCATTTATACAGCAGCTCTGAAGCCAGGCATCGGGTGGATGGGGGTTGGGGCCCTGCACTGTTAGAAGGCATACCCAGCCTCAGATGAAATGGCACAAATAATGAGCCACATTATCAATCACAGGCAGGGGATGTTGGCTCTGTGTTACATCTCCATCACTGACACATGTACAAGCACACATTTCTGCACACACATCCTGCAGCAGAGAGATGAAGCTCAGAGATCATTTACCCAAACAGCACCTCTCCGCCCGGGCAGATTGGACTTCTACAGCTACATCCAGACAAGAAAGCTCAAGGCCAGAAAAGATCCACATCATGAAATCAAATAAAAATGTCCTCTATCACGAGAAAAAAAACAAGAAACAAAAACAAAAACAAATCAACCATTTGAAATAAACAAGAAGGGCTGAAACACAAGATTAGCATTTGTTCAGGATGCTTTGGCCAGAAGGATTAGCATTTACAGACAATATTTACAGACCGATTTCTTCTTTTCTCTACTTTATACAAGTTAGAAGTGAAATATTTTGTATTGCGCTTATAGCATTGTACCTGAGCACACCACAGTGATGTTACAAACTCTGATTGGTCCTAAGCGTTGCGTATTTACCACAAGGCATTATGGTAAATTGATGCAGGGAATGCCTGCGCATGTATGTTCTATGACCGCTGACATTTAGCAATAAATGAGCAAACTTAGCTCGTTCGTATCAGCCTGATCATTCCTGCACGTAAGCAATAAGAACCCAGAACAAGACAGATCAGGGAGTCGGAGAGCGTAGCGGACCCCGGAGGAGCAACAAGGCTGTTTTTAAGTCCTGGATCTCCTTCCTCTCTGAGGCAGCTTCAACAGCACACACACAAACAAACCAGTCCCAGGACAATGGTGTTTTTGTTTACATAAATCAGACTGATTTCTGTTGTGGTTTGATATGTAAACAGTTGTCTGAGGATTTCTGTTTCTACAGTCATCTACATTTTACACACACACACACACACACACACACACACACACACACACACACACACACCTGTCTCGATTGACCAGTGATGGGAATAACTGCGTTAAAATAAACTAACTACATGGTTACAACGCTGCTACCGTTACTGAGGTTAAAACAGATGTTTTTGTTTTGGGTTAACAGAAGTTCCTCATGTGTTGGGACTATATTGTACTTCCGCTGTAGTACAACTGCAGTGGAGGGATACGGTTCACACGGTTGATACGGCTGATACTAAACTCAGTGTTTTACTAGAAGAATGGTGAAGATGCTAGTAATGTTAGCATTACACTTACAAAAAGCATTCATTTAGAAGTTTTAATCGAGTAATATGAAAGTGAACGTCCACCTTTATTCCACAGATGCCTGTCGTTTCAGCTGTTGATAGCTTTTTACTTTCACCATCTATCTTTGCTTTTTCTTCAGATTTTTTGCAAAAACGTTATCAGCTTATTGCCTTGGACATTTTAGCAAAAATCACAGAGGTTAAAAGCATTAGCATTCCTATCATAGATGCTTAGAAAACATTAGCAATACAACTAGCAGCTGAGAATATGTTAGCATTCCTATCACGGAGGCTTAGAAAATGTTAGCATTACAACGACAGAGGCTTCGAAACATCAGAAATACCTGAAGAAAGTTTAACTGTGTGAACGTGTGTGTACAGCTTTCTTCCAGAGATGTCTATCGCGTTATCCTTTGAAAGTTTATAAGGCTCACTAGCTACTAAACCCCTTTAATGTTTCCTGAATTAAGCCTACAACGGGGATCTCTTTTTTTTTATTAAACACTGGGGTGATAGTTGTTTTTAGGGTCGTCGCCATAAACATCATCATATATTCTGATCTGATGTAAATATATTTTCAGCAGCAGCTTTAAGGATCTGTTTTCTTCACTCATTTTCACAAATTTGCTAGAGATGGTGAAAACACAGTTTTCATTAGTCTGAGTTGAAAATGGATTATAAGCAAGAATAATATAATTTTTTTAACTGGTTATGGCAGAACATCGATGATTATGTAACTGTGACTGTAGGTGCTGGCATAACCCCCCCATCTGACAGCTAGAGAGTAAATGTAGAGCAATGGCATGTACTTAGAAGTTCATAGCAGTTCAGACTGGCCGATGCAGCCGTCTGTGTGGCGTGGAAACCTGTAGGATTAAACACCCACCAGAGAACACAGCAGCTACAAAAGCCCAGGACGAACATCTGTGGCCAGACGTCACCGGAAAGGCCGGGGATTAAATAATCCGCCTCTTTATCCTGACGTCATGCCACGACAGGATCATTTCATTTCCCCTGTAAGCACAAGCGTGTCCTTCTGCAGACGGACCACAGCTGTGAGACAAAAGCATTTCATTTAGATTTAAAGCATATTAAATCTAACCAAGGTATCCAGACTAAAACGGTTTTTCTTTCATAACTAATCTCAACAACTCCAGAAAAAAACGCTATAAAATTAAATAGAAAGAAAAATGTATTTAATTTTTTATGTTTTGTTTTTTGTTGTTTTTTTTTGCGAATTCATAATTATTATTATATTTACCTCAATTAAATGCAGTGAAAAACTTCCCATTTGTGTGATAATTCATTCTTTAACTGCAAATAAAACCGTATATTTAATAATGTGAGTGATGGTGATGTCAGTAACACGTCAAGGCTGCATGATACGTTTTCTGCCCCTGAATCTACACAGGAAGTGCAGGTGGTCAGGAAGGCAGATTGAAGTGGATCGGGATTATAATCTGACGGCCTCCTGGATGTCCTGCCAAGCTTTGTGATCACCCCTGAGCAGGATGATGTGAGGACAAAGATTGTCAGCTCCACCTTAGTCTGTTCCTACTTCAACTCAGGACTTAGCCATAAAACCTGAGACAAGATGCTGTTCAGAGGTAGCTTCTCTACCTCTGAACAGCATTTGAAGCTACTTAAATGAAACATTTAAGGTAGAAATTGGTCACATTACTGAGTAGGATGTGGAAAACAAGCTCATCCATCTCATTTGTTCAGTTGTGCAGTTGGTTTCGGCCTCAGTTCTCTTCGGCTCAAACAACCCCACTCTTTCCTGAATGCATAGAAGCCAGCGTTAGACCTTATTGACAGGGACATCGTTCTACAAACATCACCAGGGACATCATCATGGGAGGACAGGACAATACCTAACAATATGATAAAAATATACCATTTTTTAATTTCTGGTCCGCAATTTGAAATATATTATCAAAAATAAAATTATTGCTCAGACAGCACAAAAGATTATATAAAGTATTATTGTAGCTTATTATAGCTGTATTTTATATTGGCCTATTATTACAGCTTTTATCAGCAGTAAATGCTGATTCAATTTAATGATTAGAAAAACCATTTTTATGAATAAAAACGAGTAAAATGGAGCCCTGAATGGCCCGGTCCTTCCTACATGATGAAAAGCTTTTCCTTGGGATGTACATAATTTCCATCTGAGTGTGGATCATTATAAAGTAAGTGTTGCCTATTAAAGATGACGGTATAAACCACAGACTTCATCGTTTCATGTGAAGTAGAATAAAGAGGAGATGAGTCACAACGATCTGGTAGCCAATCAGATTCATCCGTCACAGAGAACTGGTAGCGGCTTGTCGCCAGTGCATGGCATTCAGGAACTCTTCACCTACAAAGAGCTGCTTGAGGGGAGAAGTGTGCAGCTGGTGAAGACAGAACCACGGTGGTGAGCAAAGAGATGCATCCAAAGCTGCAGATGTTTTATATAAAACGTCTCCGTCACCGGCTGAGGATGCCAATTATAACTCCTTAGAGGATGAAAACAAGCTTCCTGTGACAGTTGCTGTTTAGCATCTGTGTGAAGAATTTTTGGAAAAGCTATAAATTCCTGCCCTAACTGCAGAGCTTTGTCAGAAATAGACACTGCTTGATCTGAGATAATTCTGAGGTGAGGCAGCTTATTAAGAGGCGGTTGGGAATGTCTTAAAGAGAAACAGCCAAGCAGGAGATCTTTAATCAATAAGCCAGTCCTTGGACTTGGAAAGTGTTTGCTGCTCCAGCTCACTGACTGTTACAGGAGTTTAGATGGCTTTCCTTCATTCAGGGCAACGGCAGGTCACATGTCGGCCTGATTAGTTTGCAGAGGAGCGTGTCTTGTTAGCATGTCGTCCTCCTGCTTCACGGTGAGGCCTAACAATGACTCAGAATGGACTGGCGTCACAGATCCAGAAAAACTGGATACAAAAGGATGATTCACATTTACAGCATACAAACATGTAAATTTAGCTCTGTTACCCACCTCCCTTCTCACCCATCCATTTTCTGTTCCCACTTCAGCCTGCTCAGGGTCACCGGGGACCAGAGCTCATCCCAGCCGACACAGAGTCCACCCTGTACAGGTTACCCGCCTATCACAGGACTAACATGGAGACAAAAACCACATGTTCACCCCTTCGGTCCACTTCAAATCTCTTTAAGCTAACATGCATGCACAGGAAGAACACGGTCTCTCCACACAGAAAGAAGCAGCTAACCCCCCTCTAGAAGCAGGAACTTCTAGCTAGCAGCTGTTATTGCTAACCAGCATGTATGTACCACACAACATGACCCCGATCACAGACCTTCATCCGTCAGTGTATGGTACACATTTCATCATGTTTAACCATAAAATATCAGGTTATTTCAACCTGGCTCACGTTTTTGTTTTACTTTTGGACTTAAAATATTAATGCTTATAAAATCTTTACAGTCAAAGCCATAAAAGATAATATTGTACAGGCCCTGGTCAAATAAAGGCCAGTGGAGACTGTAGTATCCTGGAATTTTCCTTGAAAGACCTTTTCACTAAACAGTGGGAAGCAACATCTTTTAAAGAACCACATTATCAGCTCCATCTGTTAAATTTACTGTTAGCTCATATCTAACCAGCCAATCAGATGGCAGCATGTAGTCATGTAGATATGTGTGTGTCTCAGTCTGCGCACCTCTAAACGTCCAACACTATGTTTAAGTGAAAGTACCCGGTGCTGCCCTAAACTCAGCCAACAATCTGGTGTGAAACGATGAACACTACGCGCTCTAAATGCACGCCATTTTGTTGATGTAACAGAAGGGGAGGGACTTTCGACCAGAGCTGAATAATAGCGGCCAGCATCACATTTCATTCACCTGGAGGAGAATGAAATGGGGTAACCATCATGCATGGGATGTACCACCGACAGAATAATCGTTTCCTGTTGCCAGACGGGAACAGCATCAGTGTAAACGCCAATAAAACAGATGTATAATATAAAGTACTTTAATCCAGTGAAAATATCTTTACATATTTAAAAGCTGTTTTACTAGTGTTTTAAATTGCACTACTAACAGGTATGGTGGAGACATGCAGAGACAAATGAATGTCTGCTGATGGCTTCTAGTGTTATTTACTGAGGTAGACTAATACAGTGGAGGCCACGGTTCTTTGTTACACAAATGAGGCCTTTTAAAATGATTTTATAGAATAAAATTTGATGACATGCAAACACGTATGGGAACGTTAATTTGGAAGAACTTAGTTAGACAGACTGTCCTAAAACAAAGTATATTAACGGAGCGGCGCTGCCATCAGGCAGCATGTAGGGGGGTCATGTACCTTAAAATAAATAAATAAGCATACGTTCTAACTCATGTTCAGCCAATCAGAGGAGGATCCAGCGTCGGCGTTGGATGCAACGCTCTTTACAGGTGCGGTTAAGCAAGGTGTAAACAAGAAAAAAGTCAAATCAAGACGTGGAAATTCATCCTGTAAATTCAGGCGGGCAGAAGAATCGCCGTCAAATGCTGGAACCTCCCTACCAGTAAGTACAAAATGTCAGCACTTACCCTTGATATGTGCACTACAGGAGAAAGTGCTTAGTGTGCACTACCTTCCAACGTAGAACGTTGCATGGTTGTTGTTCTGAGTATTTACTGGGATTTTCACACACAGCCATCTGTAGGGTTTCCAAAGAATGGTCTGAAGAAAAGGACTTTTCCAGCCACAATAAAGGAGACATAATGCTGCATAACCTTGATTAATGGATAGACAACAATGTCATCCACTGTACGTATTGCTGACGATCAAACCAAAATAAAAAATGCAATAAGTCTTTTATTTCCAGGAAATGAAGTCCTGTTTATGTAAAATTACATTATCAGCTACAGTTTTTTCATTCTTAAAGGATGTTTTAGGCCAGAAATGTAATAAAGTTATTACATTATTGACTTTTATTGCATGACATGACATTGCATGTGATGAAGGTGCTGAAAAGGCTGGTCTTGCTCAACCAAAGGCTGGATTTCTACTGGCGCTGCATTGCTGTTGCGCAGCATCTGCGTGCGGTTGGTTACGGCATACACACTAAGCATAAAGAGGGAGGCTGATGACTAGTGAGCATCAGAGCTACTATCCAAGATGAAACTTCCAAGGCAATGGAACCTGTAGGAGAATGAAATGGAGGAACCAACATGAGAGTACAAGCCCTGCATAGGATGTACCACCGACAGATAGCTGGAGTGGTGGATATGAACCAGTCCTACCAATGGCTTGACAGGGCTGACTGAAAGACAGCACAGTGGCGGTAACCATGGCAGCACAGAACCAAGCCTTAAGTACCAGGACAATGGAGGCCTAGATCTACCACACCAAGCAGCACCCCAGGTGCAGACTGTGGAAAGAAGCCCCTGAAACAATCCAGCACCTCACAGCAGGGTGTAAGACACTGGCAGGCAAAGAATACATGGAACTCCATAAGCGAGTAGGCTAGTGTACAGAAACATATGTACAGAAACATCTGTACAGAATATGGACTGGAGATCGCTCGGTCACAATGGGAAACACCTCCTGAGGTGGTGGGGAATGAGAGGGCCATGATCCTGTGGGACTTCCAGATACAAATCGACAACATGGTGGTGGCCAACCAACCAGACATAGTGATCATGGATAAGCAGAAAAAGAAAGCCATAGTGATGGATGTAGACATCCCCAATGATGGAAATATCAGGAAGAAGAAACACGAGAACCTGGAGAAATACCAGGAAATCAAGGAAGAGCTGGAGAAAGCCTGGAAGGTGAAGGCAACAATAGTACCAGTGGTCATTGGAGCACTGGGGGTCGTGTCCCCCACACTGAAGAAGCAGCTCCACCAGATACCTGGAGAACCATCAGACATCTCCATCCAGAAGAGAGCAGTCCTAGGAACAGCTAAGGTACTGGAGGACCTTCAAGCTCCCAGGACTCTGGTAAAGGACCACCCAGAGGATGAACAGCCACCCAGTATATATATATATATATATATATATATATATATATATATATATATATATATTTGGGCTGTCAAATGATTAACATTTTTAATCAAATTAATCACAAATTTCAAATCATTTCAAAATAAATAATCATTGGAGGTCAGCGCCACTATACCTAAAATCTGCCCATGTTTACTTTATTGTATCAACAGAATGAGTTGATGCTACAAATATTTGGTGTTAACTAACCTTCTCTTGGGTAAACGTCAGATGTCCGCTGTTTACACTGTTCATTTACACCCTGGACTCTCTCTACTGCAGTACCTCTCTTCTACGGGTGATCATAAACTCATCCTTGATAACGCAGACATATACAGGTCTTTCTTTTTTTCCTTCATTAAGCTGGTTGTGGTAATTAAATGCAGCATGTAATGTACTTCTTTATGTTGTTCTACATCATCTCTACCATGTTCTAGATCATAATTCAGAATCCATATATCATCATCTCACCAACCGTCTCCATGGTGATAATTTCTGTCCTGAAACCAGCAGATTTGACGACTGAAGTTAAACAGCCGACATTGATGAGGAAACTCTAATAAAACTGATAATCTGGATAAAAACAGCTTTTTCCTTTTATCATTGAAGTGTGAGTGTTTCTGCAGCAGTGATAAAAGTCCTACAGCAGCATCACCCAAAGTAAACACCTGCTGATAAAACACATCATTGGCTGCTTGTTTTACTGGTTTTTCTTCACTTATTTGCACTTTTCTCCTGGTCAGGGCTCCTGGCCCCCATCAGAACTTTTCTAGACCCGCCCCTGCACAGCTGAAGTATAAACCCTGTCTACCACCAGCAGCTACTGTGTTAGAGAAGGTCCTGCCAACAACAAAACTTTGGGGTAAATATGTGGCGATGTGAACCATGAACCACCAATTTCCTCCTTCTCAGCTGATCCATAAACAAACGCCACCAGAGAGAAAAGCCGATCAGCTCTTACCTAACTTCCTCTAACCGGTAAAAGCGGGCATGTTAAACACCATCATTCTCCACGGAAGCGACGTCTATGTTGTGTTTATTCTAGAGTCCATCCATAGAGCCGGTCGGCTCATCTTTCCCATCGTCCATTCCGCCATCATAACATTTCCCTACATTAATAACTAATTTATTCTCAGTCATCCATTCTGTAACTAAATTCAACTCCTTGTTTAACATAGCTGCCTTACATTTTTTGCTGATAATCATAATGTTGTGTCATCTGCATATATTGCCATGGTTGCATGTTTCAGTACAAGTGGAAAATCATTTGTAAAAACAGAAAATAAAAGTGGACCTAAACAACTACCCTGGGGCACCCACAACTAATCATTTCCACCTCAGAATAGCTACCATTAAAATAGACTGTGTACTCACGATTACTTAGATAGCTTTCAATCCATTTAACAGCAGATGGTTCAAATCCATAATAAACTCATTTATTTAACTTATTTAATAAACACTATGAACTAAAACATCAAAGGCTACAGTTAAGTCCAGTAATACTGATCCTACCAGATTCTTCTCATCAATCTCCTGTAGCCAATGATCAGTAATCTGAGTGCTGTAGTTGTGGAATGACCCATCTTATAAGCATGTTGATATATTGTGTTTAACCCATTCAACTCAAAATACTCTTGTATTTGATCATATACAATTTTTGTTTTATAATTTTACTCAGTGCTGGTAACAAACTTATCGGTCTGTCATTGCCACCTGAAAACTGCTCTTTATTATTTTTAATCAAAGGTATGATTTTTGCTGTTTTCCATAGAGAAGGGAAAACACCTGCTGTTAAACCTAAATTAATAGTATGAGAAATGGGAAAAGCAACATAATTTGCCACCATCTTTAAAAGTTTAACCTCAATATTGTCTATTCCACAGGGTTTATTCTTACTTGCTTGCAGTATTTTTTACACTGCCCTCTGTTACAGTTTAAATTTAAATGTACACTGCTTTGCTGTCATTAACCTATTGGTTATCAATTCATATGAAATATTTTTATCTTGTCCCAACTCCATGACTTGTCTGATTTTTAGTACTTTATTTTTAAAATATTTGCCTAAATAATTAGCTATTTGTTTTGGTTTAGTAAGGTAAATTCCATCAGCCTCCAATGATGTTATATTTCCTTTAGCTTTTCTTCCCATAATGTCATTCAATGTACTCCATACCTTTGTACTATCCATTCCAGCATCTTTAATTTTATTCTGATAGTACATTCGTTTTTTACATTTATTCGTTTTAGTCTCATAGTTTAATTTATGATAGTCATTCCACTGAACCACATCATTATGTGCCTTAGCTTGATTCCTATGCTTCAAGTGATCTTTAAGCTCTTGATCCAGCCATGGAGTGGAGACATTTCTAACAGTTTGTTTTCTTAAAGGAGCATATTTATCTTTAAGTTTACTTATCAATTTATTGAAAATAGACACAGCACAACTCGGATTCTGTTGCTGCTTAACCTCTGACCAATCAACACTACTTATTTCTTCTATAAAATCATCCTCTTTAACCCTTTTAAATATCCTTTTACAAATAAATTTCTGAGCCAATTTAGGTACTTTTGTTATTCCTTTAACTGCTATTAAATTATGATCACTACAGCCAACTGCAATAGAAGGGGCCTCTGAACATAAGTCTATTACATTAGTAAAAATTAAATCAATAAGAGTTGCTGAATGTGTGCCATCTGCTTTTGAGTTTACACTTGTATACTCCTTAACTATTTGTGACAAATTACAAGTACTGGCTAAAGAAATTAACTTGATCTTTAATGTACAATCTGTTGACTTCCAATCTATATTAAAATCTCCTAAAAAATAAATCTCATTTCCTATCTCACATGCCTTATCCAACATTTCAGGGGGAGAAGATAAGTGATGAACAGAAGGACTGATCCCTGGGGTACACCGGCCGGGACAGGGACTGACTCTGAAGTGAGGCCTTGAGTTGAATAAACTGTGTGCAGTTGGAGAGATACGAGGAAAACCAAGTGAGAGGAGTATGAGGCAGTGCTTTTTGGCTGCACTGTGCTTTTTAGCTTCTCTATCTTGTCTATGAAATAACAGTTCGGGTAATCTGCTATGTCCTTTGCTTTCGTAACAAAATTCCCCTGCAATTTCCAAAAAAGATGGGGTAGACTTGGTATTTCCTCTCAATAGATATTTCAAAGTATTCCACAATTGTTTAATGTAATTTTAATTTCATTAATTCTGTTTTCATATTACAATTTCTTTTTCTTCTTATTTAGTAATGAAATTCCTTAGTTTGCAGTATATTTGCTAGTCTGACTTAAGACTCGATGAAACTGCTTTTGATTTTGCTTAATTCCTTTCCCTCATATATTCTTTTAATTCCTTATCCAACCATTGGGTGTTGATGTTAACTGTGAACTTCTTTAATGGTGCATGATCATCTACAATGGTCATAAAGTTTTCACTGAAAGCCTGGAATGCTTTTTCTGGATTCATGGAGTTTCTGAGGTGTTACCATGGTGTTTCTGTTCTGAGGTGTTACCATGGTGTTTCTGTTCTGAGGTGTTACCATGGCGTTTCTGTTCTGAGGTGTTACCATGGCGTTTCTGTTCTGAGGTGTTACCATGGCGTTACTGTTCTGAGGTGTTACCATGGCGTTTCTGTTCTGAGGTGTTACCATGGCGTTTCTGTTCTGAGGTGTTACCATGGC
>JBAFTB010000004.1:1344098-1354317 GCA_037177355.1 Melanotaenia trifasciata
TGTGGCTTATTATGAAGCGTTGTGGCTTATTATGAAGAGTTGTGGTTTATTATGAAGAGTTGTGGTTTATTATGAAGCGTTGTGGCTTATTATGAAGCGTCGTGGCTTATTATGAAGAGCCGTGGCTTATTATGAAGAGTTGTGGCTTATTATGAAGCGTCGTGGCTTATTTTGAGACCAGATTATCATTCTGCTGCTATGATGATGGACAGGACAAGTTAAAAAAAAAATAGTGTCATAGCCAACTATGTTGTGGCTAAGTGTGTTTTGGCTAATTGTAGAGTGTTGTGGTTTCATTTGGAGTGTTGTAGCTAACTATGTTGTGGCTTATGGTGGAGCACTGTGGCTTATTGTGTTATAGCTAATTGTGTTGTGTTATGGCTTGTTGTGGAGTGTCCTGACTAATTTTGTTTATAAACTGTTCTTCCTTATAAACACAGTTTATTGGGATGCAGTTTGAAATATACATGAAATCACAAACCTCTTCACCTGAGTGAACACTTCATGAACATGCTTTCATCTGTGTTGTCACGGCGGCTACTGTTGTTGCAGTACGTGTTTGAGAAAGTGAGATTCTAGAAAGCACTAAACGTAATATAGTACAGTAATCCAGTCTACTGGAGATGAACCTCTGGAGGAGTTTCTATTGGTCTTACTGGGAGACTAGTAATTCTGTTGATGTTTCTGAGCTGGTGAAAAGGTGTCTTAGTGACAGCTTTGTTGTCAGATTAAAGTCCATTAACACTCCAATGTTTCAAACCTAGTCGATGGTTTGAAGAATTCCGAGTCTTAACAACACATTATTGCCAGATTTTGGTTAAAACAAGTCTGTTGCATAAACTATTCTATGCATGAACTAAACTATTTTAAAATTATATGATGAAAATGTAAAAATCGTTATCTACCCCGTGTTGTGTTGGTGGTGTTGTTGGTTTTTTAGCTTTGCCAAACACTGGAAGAGACTGTAGTCAAATGGGACAAAAATCACATTACTGATGATCAAGCATAGAAAAAAACAACTTGTCCTGTGTTGTCCTGTACAACTTATGTCTGTTCTTTAATTTTTATTGTTTTTGTTCTCAAGCTAACTTTTAACCAATAACGTTCATTTGGATCATATGAAAGATGGACTGTATTTTTTTTTTCACCCTTGTAGCCATCATGCAATTGTCAAGCCCCTGCAGGTAGCCATTAAAAGAAAAGAGGTCAGTTTAATGGCTGCATGCCACTTACTTTACACCAAACAGGAAGCAGGGACAGTTGACAACCAGCTGGTGAACGTTATCCTGCAGAGGTTTATGTGGTGTCCTCCCAGATGACACAGAGCAAAGACCAGGCAAGAAAACAACCAGAAAATGCTAGATAAACAATCAATGGACATGAATGTCAGAAGAAAACGCAGAGAACTGCAGGAAAACTTTGTCGAATCATTTAAAAGGAAAAGAAAGTTGGATTATTTTCTGTGGTTTTGCCTCTGAGATTTTTTTTCACATGATGCATCATTTGTTGGAGTTTTAACAGAAGGGAAATTGATTTGTGCTGCTCTGTCCAGTCCATCTGCTTGATGTGAGAAAGTCTCTGGACTTTATAAAAAGGAAACGATTCTGACGTTTTGGAGAAGGATTCTCTTTCGCTGTGGTCAGTACGTACTGCTTCAGTTCAGACCCACAGAAGAACCTCCACTACATCTGCAGTGGTCAGCACTAATAGGCTAATATTTCCAGACAGCCATGTATCCCAGTGATGAAGATCTGATTGGCATCCATCTGAAAAATGGATCGGAGAGAAAAATGTTTCCTGCTGACCAGATCATGAAGAGGAAATAATCATGTCTACCATCATCCTGATGGTTTCTGTGGTGGATGTTGCTGATTGAACCAGGTGGAGGTTCGGAGACGGGATGAGTTTCAGGAACGTTCAAGTTGAAAACTCTGAGAGAGTTAAAGGTTATGGAGGATCTCCACAGTCATAAGACTTGAAATAAAGAAGAAATCTTCTTCCAGTCCACATCATGCAGGTCAGACATTTCCAGATCATCATCGCGCTGCATCACACCATCCATCCTGGGTTCACGAGAAGAAAGCCACACCCACTTTCACTCCTCAGTGTGATGTGGAAGACATCGCGGGGGACACGTTTTGCCTGAGTTTTTTGCCACAGACAGGCTGCTGTTCCCAGAAACGCTCCATCATGTCCTTGTGAAAACACCATGCACTAGTTTGTGGTGTTTCAGGTGCAGCTGGGTTTGGATTTCACACAGCGCTTCACATGCTTTGGGGATTTTGTGGAAATATATCAGTAACCTCACTTTTACAAGGAGTGTTGAGACCTTGTCCACTTATAGAGAAGGACAAATTAAGTGTGTGTGCGATGCATCGTATATGTGGCTCCAGCCAGTGACATGTTTGATGCGTTATCAGTGACAGGTGCAGGCTTCTTTTCCTCAATCTTCCGTTCACAGCAAACATCATGCAGTAAAGCTGCCAGATTTTCTCCTTTGTGTTCCTCGTTGAAAGCTCTGGTCTGGAGAACAGAGTTTTTCATGCTCCAGTCAGCATCAATATAGTGTGCTGTGACTGTAATGTATGTTTGAGTAGCACAAGACTGAAATTCAGGAATACATCAATGTTGCTTTCATGAAGTTCTGGATACATGAGGAGAAATCCTATTTGTCCTGTTTTTTATGGCTTACCTAAAGTGCATAAATGTTTGGAAAATCCTCCTCTTCACCCTCTCGTGGCAGAAATCCTAGAAACAGCCACAACTTTTTTTTTGTAAAAAAAAAAAAACTGTCTTTGCCCTAGAGCTGGGCAATATGACCTAAAAATAAAATCTCAGATTTTTTTTAACCAAATCCGATTTTAACAGATTTTTTTTTTCTTTTACAAAACATAAATAAACTTATTAAAAACATTTCTTTGTTTATATAGATGAATGCCAGCAAAAATAAAGCATATAATGTCGTAGCTTTTCCACCATATAAACCACTTCATATCTTACATAGAAATATGTGACAATGCATCCGTGATCTCTTTCCATGTGGATCTTATCATACAGGAACCACTGCAGGAATAATTCCCCTGATGAAGGTTGTCTCTTAACGACGGTTTGCAGCATTTCTCACCACAGTTATACGTACAGTTAAATCCCAGACGTGAGTGAAGGACCACTTCACTGAAAATCTGTCAGACAAACACCGTTCTGGTGTGGAGGGAGGGCGAAGTCTGCTGCTAACTAACTATGGAAAACATCCCGATTTTCATAAAAATAAAATCCCCAGAAATGGAAAATTTGATTTAATTCGCTTAATCGCCCAGCCCTACTTTGCCCTACCTTCTTTCCTTGGTGACACTGTGGATATACTTAACAAAATTAAAGTGTTGAAGTATGAACAGCAGGATATTCTTGTCACTTGATGTACAGAGCCTGTATACATACATTCCCCATGCAGTAGGCCTTAATGCTCTAACTCACTATCTTAACTGTGAGTGTTCTTGACCTGACCTTGTCAGAAATCAATAAACCTTTTAAGTACGGTAACTCTTTATTTGTACAAACTCAAGGTACATCTATGTGTATTGCATGTGCTTCTTCCAATGCTTGCTTAGTGATGGGTCTTTGGGAAGAAAATTTTTTTCCAATCTTGTACCTCATATTTTTTCCCAAAAAAGTCTTGTGGTAGAGATATATTATAGCATCCAGGATATTTTGAGAGGTGATTTAAAAAAAACTGTTTGAATTTCTGAAACACAATTAATTCCTCAACCAGCTCTTTATCATTTACAACGGAGTATAATGAAACCTCTATTCATTTCCTTGATCTTACACTTTACAAAGGTGTCAATAATACAATTGGAACTACTGTCTTTTGTAAACCTTTGCATAGAAATACACTACTGAGAGCTGAAAGTAATCACCCGAATGCCTCATTCAGAATATCCCTACTGGTCAGTTGTTGAGATGCAGAAACTGTACCATGACAGAGTTTTGAGTCTAAAGCTGCTGAAATGTCAGTCAGGTTATTCTACATCTATGAACCTCAGCCTATCACAGAGCCAGATTGGTCCATTCAGACACTAAAAGCTATGGAAAACTATGTGCTGGCATCCAAACCATTCATTGTGATCACTGTGCTCTGTGTTCCACTTCATCAGAAGCTCTTAATTCACCCATGTACAGATAACAAACACCCCATTAAAACCTTTATAAACTGTAGTAGCACACATGTGGTGTATCTACTGAAATGTCCCTATGGTTTATGTCTATCAGACTAAAAGAGAGATTGTCTGGCATTATGCACAAGCCGACCATGATTCTGCATCCTTAAAGTTCTGGGAATAAAAAAATCTGCCCACCCTCTAGAGAAGGAGACATTATTAAGCTTTTATTTCGCGATTCACGCTGGGTTTATACTCAACACAGTGGAACCCTTTGGTATTATTAAACAACTCAATCGGTCGTGTTTTCGTTGCTAGATTTTTGTGTTGATGTGGCTGAAGTGAAAAATGTTTTAGGTGTTGTTTTGCACATGATCTTTGGCTATCTTTTGTGATATTTTATGTTCCTTTTTATTGTATGAAAGTTGTTGGGTGAGCATATAGTGAACACATAGGTAAGCCCCACCATACTCTGCTTTGACCAATGGGCTTTTGACATGGCTCTACTCCACTTCTAACCCACTCTGTTCACTGGCATTAGACTATAATTATCTGCCCGTTTGCTGTGTTTACTTGTGACTAATGAAGACAAAGTGTCGAAACGTTAGTCCCCTAGTTTGCACAATAAAGCTGTAAATCCAGCAGTAAGCTCCAGCTCTTTCTCTTTTTTTCTTTCAAGTTTGATGTCCTTCAGCTGTGTGAAGCACCTGATACAGCCGTTATGTTCTTGGAAGAAGCACAGAATGCCTTGATTTCATAAAAATCTCAGGTATTTGCATTTGTTGAATTATATAATATTTCAAATTAGACTTACCAAAGGTTTGTTATTAATATAAGCAGACCTCATAAATTAGTGCGTTGTATTTGTGACGCGAGGGAGTGTTGTACGTGTAAAAGAAAAAATCATAAATGGCCATAAAGGCCCTCTCACCTCTGGCGTTGCACCGGCCTATTTCGCCATGGCGTCGCCTGGCGACCTCCTGCCACATCGCTCTCGCCCACAAGGAGAAAAGTCAAACATTGAGGAGCCACCACTGCTGAGCACTAACTTTTTTGAGAAAGTTTTCAGTAACTTTTGATTGCACCTGTCTCTAGCTTGAGCTTACAGCAAGCAAAAGTTTTCACTGGATATCATCACCAGCTTGTTTTCTGCTGTCTGACCCAGTTTGGACCTGGTTGTGTCCAAAAGATCAGAGATCTGGGTCTTCAAATAAAAAACATGACTTCCTGCCACCAGGGGGCGTGGCTACCTCATAATCCAATTATTGATTATGTGCTTAGGATCGGACTGGCATCATATCTGTGAATTTTTTTGCAGGTGTCTTGTTTTATGTGGGAGTTATATCAATTTAATATTTCTTGGCGAGAAATCCAACTTTAATGCCCCGACGCCACTATGCCCTGGAGGTTTGGAAAGTTTTTGATAACTTTTAATCATCCATGCCTTCTGAACAGTCTGACCAATTTTAATGGCAGTATGATAAAATGTCTAGGATAGTGGTCGGCAACTAGCAGCCCACTGCCAGTTTTATCTGGCCATCAGATTACATTAATTAAAAACAAAAGAAACAGATTGCAAGAGTTATGTCTTAGTTGTGCAGAGACATGGTGTTGTTTGCAGCCTGTGGTAAAAGCACAGCGTGGCCTCTTTAAGAGATGGAGAGGAGAGACCAAGCGGCAACCTCCGGCGGTAAAATGTGAAGCCTATGGGGAAGTGCAAAATATTGCAGTTCACCCCTCATCCATTAGGGGCTGTTTTCAAAACAGAGCAAATCCCCATAGACTCCCATGTTAAAAAGGCCAACTTCATGATTTCTGTCATAAAACCAGACGTTGACAAATGAAGTTAAACAGCCAATATTGATGGAGAAATTGATAAAACTGATAATCTAGTAAAAAACACAAAGGTCAGTTTATGTCCCCCTTTTTCTGGCCAGTACTCCTGCCTGGCCCCCCTTCAGAACTTTTCTAGACCCGCCCCTGCATAGCTCATGTATAAACCCTGTCTACCACCTGTCAGCTACTGGTTAAAGAAGGTCCTGCCAAAAACAGTACTTTGGAGTAAATATGTACTGGTATGAACTATGAACTGTTAGTTTCCTCCTTCTCAGCTGAACCATACACACACGCTACAAGAGAAAAAAGCCGATCAGCTGATTGTCAGCCATCATGAGAGGAGAGGAGGAGTCACACTGCGCTGAAGACACAGAGGAGGTCGGAGAGACACTAGACCAGCCACGTTCGTGCACAACGCAGGACAAGAAAAAAGAAAGTGCCGGTGTGGAACCCTCTCACTGTGAAAAGTGTGGCTGTTAAACACCATCATCCTCTACGGGGGCGACGCCCATGTGTTGTTCCATCAATGTTCTTCAAATTTGGGGCTTACTGTCGTCTGGTTCACCGGGGATGTCTCCCACAGGGCATGGTGGGAGGGTTAAGTGTGATTTGGGTGTGTGAAAGGGACTGCTTGTGGGTACACAGTGGGGGAGGCTGCGAGTGAGGGGTTATGGGGTGGATAGATAGGGGTAACCGATGGTTAGGAGGGGGGTGGTGGTGGTGGAGGGAGTGTAGGATGGGAGAATGGTCGATGGTGTCCTGGTTCCCGGGGTGTGCGGCTGGAACATTGGGTGGGTGGTTGGTTGTCTGGGGGGGGCTTGGTCCTCCTGGGCATGGTGCGGGCCCTCTACCTTGAGGGAGGGAGGGGGTGGGGCTCTGGGCTCTTGGGGTTCGGGCCCTTCGTTCTGGCCATCCTTGGAGTTTTTGAGCATGTTCAGGCCCCCAAAAAGGCAAATAATTTGGGAGAAGAATAATAAATGCTTGCATTGCAAAGACCTTCGCACCGCCGTCAGTGTTCGGGCCTAATGAGTCATCAGTACCTCACATACAGGCTGGATGAGGACAACTAGGGCAAACTATATCAATAAAGTAAAAAATATGCAAACTGCAGTTGAGACATGTGACTGAGTCGTGCACATGAAGCAAAGTAGCCAGTTAGCACAGTCTTGTTTGTGGGAGCCCACCTTCCAGCTCACCTCGGTCCACGCTGCATCTAGACTCATCAGTAAAACACTGGGACACACAGATGTTTGGAGGGACTTAAGACACTTTCTTCTTCCTCCCTGAGCTTTCTGAAAACAGTGTTTATAAATTAAGCACAGGATGCTGCACACTCTTTGCTTTAAATGATCATTTCCTGAGCTTTAAAGGATTGGGGGCGAAGCTGAGTGCAGCAAAGTAAAATATAAAGAAATGCTCTCAAAGTAAAATCATTTCAGGCCTTTCTGGGTTTTATGCTACCATATGCAGAATGGGATTAGCATAGTTACACTGTGACGCCATTACAGTGGATATTACATTAAGAAAATATTGCATGCAGAAAATGGTCAAATCTAATCTTGAAACCATGTGAAGCAAATTTTTTGATGTAGCTGGTTTTGATTACAGCAACATTATGTTTCACCAGGAACTCACACAGAGAAGCATCATCGGCTCTGCTGTGTGAAACGCTTTCTGGCATCAAAATGTATGAAAGTTATTGTAATTCCTGTTTTCTTCTTCTTCTTTGTCTCTTCTTGTCAACAGAAATTAGGTTCATGTCCTCAAAGTTGAAACAACTTCACTGTATCATGAATATGAAGAATATGGAAATGCTTTACTCTGTATGAAAGCCAACAAAGGTTTACTGAGTTGAAAAACAAAAGCTTCTCTTCAAAGGGCACGGAGTTTGATGTGTTTGCTGGAGTGTTCATGCAAATATGTGGATAAAAGCAGCAGAGTGAGACGGCTTTGGGGCTGATGGGGAGGTTTAATGGGCTCCTGGTTCTCTGTAGTAATAACCAGCAGCAGCTTTTCTAACGGAGTTTCTCTGCAGACTCCATCACAGCTGCAGGTTTGCTGTTAGGAAGACATTTGACTCTCAGTGGGACAGTTTGGCCATAAATGGCAGTGATGGTTGACCTTATCCTTTCAAGCATTTCTCTGTTTTTAAATCATGTAATCATTTTAGAAGTGTGACATACACGTATTGTCCAATTTATCAGCTCCATCTGTTCAATTTGCAACCAGCCAATCACACGGCAGCATGTAGTCATGGAGACATGGTGAAGACGACTTACTGGAGTTCAAGCTGAGCATCAGAATGAAGAAGAAAGAGGATTTAAGAAACTTTGAATGGTTGCTGGTCTGAGTATTTACTGGGATTCTCACCCACAACCATCTCCAGAGTTTCCAGAGATGGTCTGAAGAAGAGAAAATATCCAGAGCAGGAGTTGTCTGGACCAGGATGCAGCAGAAGACACACCGGGTGCCTCCTGCCAGCTAAGAACAGGAAACTGAGGCTACAATTCACACATACTCACCAACACTGGACAAAAGAAGATGGAGAAACGTTGCTGGTCTGATGAGTCTCCATTTCAGCTCCACATTCAGATGCTAGGCTCAGAATCTGCTGGAAACATCATGAAAACATTCTGTCCGCTGCTAAGATGAGGTAGAACCATCATGGAGGGATGAAACCCTACGTGGTCTTTACCACCAACAGGTTTATCAGTGCTTAGAGATGGCTGGTCTGAAAGACAGCAGAGATTATCTGGTCATGGCTTAACAGAAACAGGAACTGAGGATGAGAGCGAAAGTGGTCGGGGTCTACCACACCAGACAGGACCACATGCAGAGAGGCCTTCAACACAGTCCAGAGCATAGCATCGATTCTGGACCTCGAAGGCCGCTGTCCTGCAGGTTTTAGATGTTTCCTGCTGCATCACACCTGATTCAAATTAAATGGTTGTCGGCTTGTTTTCAAATTCTGTAACAGTTTCTTAATGACTCATAATTTAAGTCAGATATGTCAGGAAACGTCTAAAACCTGTGAGAAGGGAACAGGGCAGCCAGGGGTAATTACAGTACTAGAGGCCATGACCTCCAAACTGGAAGAGTGGCTCAAACAGATCCCAGGAACACCATCAGAAGATAACAGTCCCAGGAACAGTCATAGGACCAGTCATAGGAACAGTTGTAGGAACATTCCTCGGAAGAGTTCCAGGAACAGTCATAGGAACAGTCGTAGGAACATTCCTAGAAACAGTCCCAGGAACAGTCATAGGAACAGTCAAAGGAACATTCCTAGAAACAGTCCCAGGAACAGTCATAGGAACATCCTCGGAACAGTCGTAGGAACAGTCATAGGAACAGTTGTAGGAACATTCCTAGAAACAGTCCCAGGAACAGTCAAAGGAACATTCCTAGAAACAGTCCCAGGAACAGTCATAGGAACATCCTCGGAACAGTCGTAGGAACAGTCATAGGAACAGTTGTAGGAACATTCCTAGAAACAGTCCCAGGAACAGTCATAGGAACAGTCAAAGGAACATTCCTAGAAACAGTCCCAGGAACAGTCATAGGAACATCCTCGGAACAGTCGTAGGAACAGTCATAGGAACAGTTGTAGGAACATTCCTCGGAAGAGTTCCAGGAACAGTCATAGGAACAGTCGTGGGAACATTCCTAGAAACAGTCCCAGGAACAGTCATAGGAACAGCCGTAGGAACATTACTCGGAACAGTTCCAGGAACAGTCGTAGAAACAGTCGTGGGAACATTCCTAGAAACAGTCCCAGGAACAGTCCTTGGAACAGTCGTAGGAACATCCTCGGAACAGTTCCAGGAACAGTCCTTGGAACAGTCGTAGGAACATCCTCGGAACAGTTCCAGGAACAGTCCTTGGGACAGTTCGGCGCCTCACTGGAGCAGCACTGGAGGGTTTGAATTGTCACTTTTTAATGGATAAATATGGGTTTCTAAAAATTTAAATAAACTAAAAGGATATAAGAAAAGTTTAATTGATAACCAGAAGAGATTAACAGAACTGTTTTATTCACACTTCATTAGATGCAAATTTGAGATTTGGGGACTACATGTTAATTCTTAGGGGATTAAAAACTGCTGGAGTCTGAGGTCTGGCTTTCTGGTCTGGCAGAACATATCAACCCTACAGTCCCTGACAAAAGTCTTGTCGCTTATCCATTTTGTAGAAACAAAAGCTTATAACCTGACTTTAAATTCATC
>JBAFTB010000004.1:1360374-1372788 GCA_037177355.1 Melanotaenia trifasciata
AGCGTGTGATCATATTCTGGGGCGTGTGATCAGACTCTAGCTTAGCGTGTGAGCATATCCTGGGGCGTGTGATCATATTCTAGCTTAGTGTGTGATCATATTCTAGCTTAGCATGTGATCATATTCTAGCTTAGCATGTGATCATGTTCTGGGGCATGTGATCATATTGTAGCTTAGCGTGTGATCATATTCTAGCTTAGCGTGTTAGCATATCCTGGGGCGTGTGATCATATTCTAGCTTAATGTGTGATCAGACTCTAGCTTTCCGTGTGATCATATTCTGGGGCATGTGATCATATTCTAGCTTAGCGTGTGATCATATTCTAGCTCAGTGTGTGATCATATTCTAGCTTAGCATGTGATCATGTTCTGGGGCGTGTGATCATATTCTAAATTAGTGTATGATCACATTCTTTAGGGACCGTCGGATGACACAACACGTCC
This sequence comes from Melanotaenia trifasciata, assembly GCA_037177355.1. Classification (NCBI taxonomy): domain Eukaryota; kingdom Metazoa; phylum Chordata; class Actinopteri; order Atheriniformes; family Melanotaeniidae; genus Melanotaenia; species Melanotaenia trifasciata. Next base: position 1,360,819 of record JBAFTB010000004.1, read on the forward strand.
TCGCTTCCACCAGGCTCTGTTTGCTACATGTAGTTTACCACTTTTCATTACTTTAAAGGGTCCAGTGTCTCTTCAAGGCCACCCATCCGATCTACTGTCTCCGGGGAAGACGCAGGGCGTGATCCGTGTTTACAACAAGCCTGCTATCACACAGTTGGGAGGTTTCGATGGCCCATGATAACTTTATGAACTTTATGATCTAGCTGTAAAGCTGGGCCTGAAAAACTGGCTACTGTCCTGTAAAAGCTCTGTGGTTTATTTTCTAGTTACATCTCACCTCGCTGTAGGACAGTGACTGTTAGTTGTCTGAAATTTCATTACTCTGGTTTTAGTTGGTTTTATTAGTTATAAATGTTTTCAAAGTAATGCCGGTCTGTTTTATGTTTATTTTTTATTCTACAGCACTTTGGTCAGCCTTGTCGTTTCTTAAAGTGCCCTATAAATAAAAATGGTATGGAATGCTGGAGAGAGAAATAACAGAAATAACCATTTTACCATCTACAAGGTCCAGAGGATGTGGTGCTGATGTACCTGCACAGTGTTTGACAGGTGGTTTGATTCCCTCATGGTTGTTTCCAGGATGATCTAAACTCTCAAATCAGAAATGAAATCTTGTGTGTGGTTGTGTTGTAGTATGGTGTGGAAGCAGTGCTGCCTGAGCACCGTGAAGGAGAACCAGTGTGAATCAGGCGTGACTTCAGCCCGAGCAGGACACACGTGTGAAGATGACGAGGAACACCCGTGCAGAGATGACTCCCACCAGGTACAAGCACTGGAAAATGGACAAGAAAGAAACTACAGAAACAGTTAAACCTTAAGACATGAGATCATATGTGGATGACAAACACATTTATCCATCAGGTTCTTCATAAAACAAACTATTAAGTAATTAAAGTTCCCCCTTAGAAGAAAAGGAAGGTATGAATCACAGATTTTAATAGTTCAAGCTGAAAGTGGAGATGAAAGCAGTTCAAGGTTGAGTACTGGGAATAATGAGTCAGGAGAGCTGTGCCTGTTTTTTATTTTTTTAGCTGAAAGTGTTGAAACATCCTTGTTTTAATCAGAGTGACATTTCTGTGTGAGGTGTGAGCCAGCAGGGAGGTCTATTTGTGTTTACTGGCAAACAGGTTGAAATGTATGAGCTGTGAATACTTCCATATGGAAGCGGGCCCTTCAGCTGAGACGGCATTTCTCCACCGAGGAAACTTTCTCCGAGCCATTCGTTCATTTGTAAAGGCAGCGGAGCCGAGTCATCGTGCCAAGTCCTTCACTCATCGGGTTTTAGAGGAAGGTTGCAGGGAAAAGCTATAGTCTGCTTTTCTTTGTAAGACATGTGGTTCAGCTTACGGCTGAAAGGCTTTGTAGCTGGATGAACCGGCCAAGTCTGCTCTCAAACTCGGCTGTTTGTTAAGCAGGTCAGAAACTGGAGAGCCAGACAGGAGGTGGTGATTAGAGACGCGAGGGTCACCTCGCTGATACATTCATCACCGGCTGTGTGGATGTGCAGGTGTGCTGCAGCTGCTGTGCCCTCGGCCTGTGGATGCGACGTGGAGGACAGGACTGCGAGGTCCCCCAACATCTGAGCTACCCGTGCAGTCACATCTTCCTCACCTGCTGCGAGGACGAGGATGGTGTGAGTCAGCTTCCAGTGAGGAGGACGGAGAAACTCAGACCAACGGCATTGCCCAGAAGAGGTATCTGCTACACCAGGGGTTCCTAACCTTTCTGATAACATTTCCAGCATTAACACATTCCGATATTAACACTGTATTAATTTAGTTTAAGGCTCCATATAAACTGCAGGCAGAAATGTCTCAAATGGGACTTTATTGTCCATATCTGACCCGTATCTGATCTTTTTATTACTGTCTCAAAGGCACAAATCTGACCCAGGATGCTTTAATATGTGGTACTAGATGGCATACATATCAGATCTTTGTCAAGGCCACCTCAGTCTGAACGGTCATCCTACTATTATGTCACTGAAGACTGATGTCAGAAATCTGGATCAGGTCCTGACTTTGTATCCACAGGTGTCCAGAGGAAGCAGCTACTGTGGCACAAAAAGCCGTTGTTAGGATTTCTTCCCTTATTTCCTCCTTCTCCTTCTTTCCCTCACGTTGGTCATTATTTGTCAGTGCCGACGATGCAAGCGCTTCCAGATTAATACCCAAACACGAGTAGCGTCCACATTTACATTAGTCCCACCCCTAATATGTATATATATTAGGGGACTTTAACACATTAATTATGATTAATTAATTACAAAAAAGTTAACGTGTTAAACAATTAACACATTTAAACGCAGTTTGAATTCCGTACAATGCGAAACGTTTGTCAGTGTGTGGGTTTCTCGTACACCAAAAAACAATGGTGCATACATCAGAGCTCGGCTAACCACTTAGCTACGCTGGCGCTATATTTAGCAACTATATTAAAAAGAAGCGACTAGCGACAGGCTGGACTCGAGCAGTTAAAATACTAAAAGACTGATTTTTTTACTGGGTTGTATTGAAATGTGATTAAATGCTTTTTATCAGACTTCGATTCAGACGTCCACTAAAATACATTTAAATAAACCAAAATACACACACACACACACACACACACACACACACACACACACACACACACATATATACATATATATATATATATATATATATATATATCACTAAATAGTAATTATAATCTCCTGGACTTTGGCTCAAAAAGTTTTCCTCTAACTGGATCTCCTAAAGGTTAGTAACTAAAGAAAATCCATCTCCAGTTTAACAGATAAAGCCTTGTCAGATAAATGACATGATCCGTTTATTTATCATGTATGTGAAACTGCACAGACAAGAAAAGCAACAAGCTAACAATAAAATATTATCAAGCTGCTAGAAGAGCGGATTTAAAGTTCAATCAGGATTATTAACAAAAAAAACTTCAAATCTTTAGATTTTGCTGCTTAAAAAAGGAAATTTACTTAATAAAATAACGAAGGGTTAAAATAAACACATTTTAAACAATTAAAGGTTTCAATTTAATAATCTATAAATAAAATTTAAATAAGCAATTTATTTATTTAATAAACGTTTCCTTTAAATACTAAAATGATCCACATTTATTCTGCAGCATTAGACAAACGTTCTCATCCAAAGCTGAAAGTTTGCTGAGATTATTTGTCATTCTGCTGGCTCCGACGTCCTCCTCCTGAAACCCTCTGTCCTGGAGAAGCCAGGCTGAACTCTTTGGAGTTGGACCAGACTGAGCTTCAGGCGTCAGTATTTGCCCCCACTGCAGCTCATGTTGCAGGTGGTGAACGGGTCTAATGTTCCAGAAGACGGAGGCTCTGCCCTGATTGGCCGGGGTGGCGTTTGCTTGACTGTAATGTGAAATGTGAGTAGATGTATGTGAGCAGAGATGAATCAGAAACAGATGGCTGCTCAGGCTGTCGTTGCTCTGCTTGCAGTAGGGAAGGGTTCCTCATCTCTTGGATTCCACCCAGAAGCATCCAAACATCCGTTTTCTCTGAAAATATCTGATTTCTGAAGGAAAACAACCTGCATGCTTCCTGGTTTAAACCCGGGAGAGTTGATGGACATGATGTGGTGAGGGACATGAAGGCCGTAAATCACGTTTATCACAGTATTGATTCAGTGGAAAATTATTCAGTGTTTACTGATATCATGAACTCTGCCATGATTTGAGTTTGATTAGACTGGATTCAGGATCCATAGATCAATATGAGACGATGTCTTAACTTGAACAACTTAAACATTTAAATAAAAAACAGCATGTTCTTTCATGTTTTAAAATTTAATTTGGATCAAAGCTTTCAGGCTGACGATCGCTGAATTGATGAATCCATGTAGAATAAATGAGCCTCATTCACCAACTTCTTCTTAAGAGATTCACCAACGTGTTCGTAGACTGTTATTGTTCATATCTCTCCGTGAGTTTAAAGGACGGATCAACTGGTCCTAGTTTGCAGGTAAATACCTGAAAAGGTCTATAAAAGGTCATGAGACTGAAGGACCGTGTCCAGAGACAGACCAGGAAAAATAACAGAACACCACAAGAAAACAAAGAATATTAATAAAGATGTGAACGGAAACCTAAATTTCCTCATTTTTGAAGTGATAACATGGTTATACTTAAACACGCTGAGAATCAAATCATATAAAGTCAACTTTAGGTACAAACAGATCATTAATTGCCCTGAACCTGGATGACAGCCTGCAGTCTGGTCCATGAACGCATCAGGAGCGACATCGTGATGGCAACGGCAGCCAGAGAACTGCAGTCTGGTCCATGAACGCATCCTGATTAACATTGTGATGCCAACATCAACCTGCAGTTGGGTCCTGAACGCATCAGGGCCAATATCCTGGTGCTGATGTGGCTAAAGAGAAACATTTTTGAAACTACTACAGCTTTTAAAGAAATGACCTTGTGCTTTCTTAACACGTCCAGCACCCTGTAGGATGTTAAAGATGAAGCACCACTGCCTGAAGCTGGATGGAGGATCCGAGACAAGATATAATGCAACCTGTTGGCCTTTGTTGCCATGGAATCTTATCATAGGTCCTGAAAGAGCCCAAAACACGCCAAGAAATTAGTTGAACATTACAGCCTCCAGTGTGAAAAATAACCTTGACAGTGATCGTCTTGAAAGAAAGTCAAATGCATCTAAAACAAGAAAACCGTGCGATGGGACCAACTATGGTTTGCTGCCACCATGCATGTCATTTAAAAATAACAGCATGTTTTGTAAATTACAAAAGTAATTTTAAATACAAGACTGTATGTTTGTAGTTGTATTTTACTAAAATGAACATCAGAAAACAGCATAAACTTTCCTGAGTCTTCATAGGTACGAAGAGTTTCAGGAATGCCACAATCTTTGTAAAAAGTTTGTCGACAGTCAGGAAGAAAAAATGTGTTTTTAGGACCGGTTGGTGAATCAGGAACATTGTTTAGTTGCTCCTCTAATGTATAAAACGTGGTCTGATAGTGTGACTGAATGTGCAAACAGAACATTAAATTTATCTTGGAAAAGCAAAAGATTCACCTGAAAATAATTTAAATTATTCTTTTCAGATTGAATTTATCAGGACCAGACACACAGCCTGTAATCAGGGTTTATTAGTCGGCCTGTAGCAGGAATAGCTGTATCCCAGTCTAATGGTGAGGTCAGTCTTCCTGCTGTTATTTCACAACATGAGAGAAATTCTGCTAAATCTTGTTCTTTAATGAGCTGCTCTGTAACCACAGACTGCATCTCATTTCCTCGACTTTAAACGGGAAATTTCCCTGATGTCATTCTGTGGGAATTAATTAACCTGCTGAAAGCTGGGACAGGTTCAGGAGCTGCACGGACTCCAAGTCAGCTGGCTTAATAAAGCCCTCTCTTTTTGTCTAGTTTTCTCTCTCTCACACACACAGTGCATGAAGGAAGCCTTTATTTCTAGGTTTTTTTATGGATGAAAAGTCAGATGAGATGCACTGTAATTATTTCCATATGGAGATCTATTTTCAGTCTTTTCATAATATAAAAAAGAAGCATTACTCAATCCACTGAATGTAAACCAGGTGATGACTTGGACACATATTTACTGAAAAATGACATGTGGGGGGTTGAAGTCTATTTTGTCGAACCAAAGCAAAACAAAGCAGAGTAATCAGTAAATATCTGACTTAACATTTAACTTCACACACTGTTTTCCTGGTGAGAGGATTCCACACCCGCACTTTTCCCACAATCTTTTTTAACAGTTCAGCTGCACCGGCGTGTTCGCCCTGTGCAGTGACTGATCAGCTGATTGGCTTTTCTCTCTTGCTGCGAGTGTTTATGGATCAGATGAGAAGGAGGAAACTAGCGGTTCATAGTTCACACCGTCACATATTTACCCAAAAGTGTTGTTGCTGGCAGGACCTTCTCTAACACAGTAGCTGCTGGTGGTACACAGTTTATACTTCAGCAGTGCCGGGTCTAGAAATGTTCTGATGGGGGGCCAGGAGCCCTGACCAGGACAGCAGAAATCAGCACAAACACTCACACTTAAATGATACAAGGAAAAAGCTGTTTTTATCCAGATCATCAGTTTTATCAGAGTTTCTTCGTCAGCGTTGGCTGTTTAACTTCAGTCGTCACATCTGCTGCTTTAGATATGGTCAATTATCACCATGGAGACGGTTAATGAGATGATATATGAATTCTGCATTATGATCTAGAACATGGTAGAGATGATTTATAACAACATATAGAAGTACATTACATGGTGCATTTACTGACTATTGGACATCTGATGTTTACCCATGAGAAGGTCAGTAAACATTAAATATTTGTAGCATCGTCTCGATCTGGTGATACGATGCAGTAAAAACGGGTGATTAATCTTTTGAAATTATTTGAAATTTATAATTATTTGAAAGCTGTGATTAATTTGATTAAAAATTTTAATAATTTGACATCCCAAGTTTATTTATAAATAGCTAATTCATGACATATAACATCTTAGGAAAGAAGAAAATTAAATTCAGTTCAGACAGATTTGATCCAAATAAGTCCTTTTTTCTTTCTTTTTCTTTTTTTTTTTTTTTTTAGCAATAGTGATATTGATAACTTTGAAGGCGTTCTGAGCAGGCGAAAGTGGAGCGTGCATGGCCAGCAGGCGAGGGTGGAGCGTGCATGGCTGGTAGGCGAGGGTGGAGCGTGCATGGCTAGTAGGCGAGGGTGGAGCGTGCATGGCTGGTAGGCGAGGGTGGAGCGTGCAAGGCTAGTAGGTGAGGGTGGAGCGTGCATGGCTGGTAGGCGAGGGTGGAGTGTGCATGGCTGGCAGGCGAGGGTGGAGCGTGCATGGCCGGCAGGTGAGGGTGGAGCGTGCATGGCCGGCAGGTGAGGGTGGAGCGTGCATGGCCGGCAGACGAGGGTGGAGCGTGCATGGCTAGTAGGCGAGGGTGGAGCGTCCATGGCCGGCAGGCGAGGGTGGACTGTGCATGGCTGGTAGGTGAGGGTGGAGCGTGCATGGCCGGCAGGTGAGGGTGAAGCATGCATGGCAACGGTGAACATGTCCCTGACATACTGGGATTTCCCCACTTGGAGCAAGACCTCATTCCCAACAGAAGATAAAAGTCTGTTCAGCTCATGAACTTGTTTTCTCTTATTGGCTTTTTATCAGGTCGATGATCTCGCTGAAGTTTTCCTGAAATATTTTTGTTGCTTTCTGAGTGCATTGAACTATTTCAGAAAGGCCTTTTTTTTCCTCCTTAACAACATGGAACAACCTCCTTCACCTGGAAACTGGTGATCACACCTGTCTGAGGTGTTATCAGTCATCTAAACAGACATCTTACCCAGTGAAACAAAAATCCGTTTACTGAAATCCTTCTTGCTGAATCATCTGGAACTCAGTGCAGTTCCCCAAAAACCAGTGCAACCATCCAACTGGTATCTAGTTTTCCATGGCTGAACCCAGACCGAAGCAGAATAGAAACATCAGACGTGACATAATAAACCTTTTAGACCTTTTGACTGTCATAGAGATTGCGATGCAGTTCTTTTTCTAGTGTTTTGTGGTTTTATGAAGGAGGTGTGTCGGTTCTGGGATGTTTCAGGCCTCTTTGTTTTCAGTCTCAGACAAAAAGCTCCCCACGGAGGCGTTCTCCGTCCGAGCTCCAGACCAAGCTGCCAACACCGTGGAGGAGCAGCCGGATGTGGACGAGTGTCGACTTGACCAGGGCCAGCTGTGCCAGCACACCTGCAGCAACATCTGGGGCTCCTACCGCTGTGGCTGCCACCGGGGGTTCATCCTGCAGGACGATGGACACTCCTGTGCACCAGGTACCTCACAGTCATGACTAAGCCAATCAGAAGCAGAGTGGAGCGGGCATCTCTGCTTCCAAAAAACTATACCAAACCAGAGCCACGTCTTCCACCAGGCTGGATGCATTTCAGCTGTTTTTGACTACATATGTCATTTAAAATTAACAAGTTATATAATTTAATAATTTATAAAAATAGTAGTCAGATGTTTATGTTGACCGTTCTTCCTCCTTATCTGTCTTTCTAAATTTTGTGTTTGGTGAATTGAATTAATATTGAATATTTATTTAAGTTATTTGCTTATTTATAATTTGTTTTTATGATTATTGTTATAGTTTTGTATGTTGTTTATACATGACAGAAAATACAGTGAAAAAGTTCAATAAATGTGTTTTTGCTCATTTTTCCGGACCTCTGGCCTTCAATGGACCTTTGAAAAAAAGGTTTGAGAACTCCTGGTGTAAAGGAAAAGAGCTAACATGCTAACAGAGTAACACAAACGCTGACCAGATAAAAGAGAATTCTCTCTTACTGGATGCAGTGCAGTCTTATTTATTTTTTACTTGCAGTTTTCTTCTGATTTTGTGGTCGTCCCTGTGAGGGAACCTCCCTGACAGGAAATGAAACGACTACAGAGCCAAAGTTGACTTTTCCTCCACTTGTGATTGGATACCAGAGGCAGTAACATTATCATCATCATCCTCCTCCTCATGGCATCGGTTCAGATTCCTCGCAGCCTCAGATGGAAGATAATTAGCTTCTCTGTAGTAAAGTTTAATGACAAACATCCATCACTGATCAGATGAAGTCCTGGAACGCAGCTGTTTGCCAAGTTTCCTTCATGTCTCAGAAACAAATCCAGAAACTTCCTGTTTGATCCCCAGTTAGTCGAAATGCTTCACGATCCTTTCTGCATGTTGTTTTCATGCAGTAAGTCCAGAGGAGGACAACATCAGAGACATCAACAGTCCGGCTGTGGGTCCAATACAAAACACAACCAGTGCAACCACCAGCAGCGCTGTGCACCTGGATCCCTGCGCAGGTAAGGTCTCGTTTACATGTTCCACCGCTTTACAGTCTGCCCTACGAGGTAAATGAGCAGAGAGCTGCACGAATCTACCGGCCACATCAGCTCAGATTGGATCGTTCATGCAGAGGACAGCTCTTCACAGGATAAACCCAGACTTTCTAAATCTCATCGTTCATTGTGAGTGTAGGTTAACGTTATCCAGGGAGGATGAGTTTCCACGGTGAAGTCAGTTAGCCGAAGGTGTTGTTGCCAGTTCAGGTGTCCAGCTCCACATTCAGTACAACATGCTAGTTTAACACGTTTTTACTTTGCTTGAACTGTAATGTGATAATGAGTACTGTGATTTTAAACTGTCCTCATGAAGGGGAGTGGCCCCCTCTGCTGGGTAATGGTTACCCTTCAGTTTTTTGTTGCTTGAGGGCATCTATGAGGGGCCGTGTGAGACAGTATTCAGAATTACCTCATTCACACACTGTAGTAAGATTTCTGAAATCACGTTGCACTAGTACTAGTGTGTGTGAGACGAATTTCACTTGAGACAGAAGTCATTTCGGCTGAAACAGAAGTCAAGAAGTAGAAAAAAAGGATTTTTGATTTTCAAATCAAACTGAAGAGGAAGAAGATGGAGAACGCTGACAAATGAAGACTTATGCTGCACAAAAGTCTGTTCAGCCTCCTGGAAGTCTCATATTACGAATGAAAGCATTTCAGTACAGTGTGTTACGGGTTCACCATAATGTGTGAAAGATTTCAGTACGATGTACGAGAGGTTTTAGTATAGTGTTTGTATGACTTAAATTTCACGTGTCTGTGAGAGGGTAATTCTGGATAATGTCTCAAACGGCCCCTCACAGCATCCAGGCTTCAGAGAGGAATCCACGTGAGGCAGGGAAGTCTACAAGCAGTGATGCCGTCTCCGTGTGTAGAAGGCAGCATCTGCTCAGCACATTCACGCTGGTTTTACTGCGAGCATGCATGCAGACCAGGCTGGCACAACGTCCCAGACCGTCCTGTTTCTAAAGAGAAATCAGGACAGTTGCTGCTATGCCTGAGCTGTCAGTCAGCAGATGGACGGCAGCAGCTCACAACTAAGTCCTAATCAATCTGAAGAAGGTTCTGGAAAAGCTCCCGGCCTCAAACGTTCCTCAGACTGCTGGTGATAGGAATGAGCTTCAGAGGGGAATACAATGGTGAGCAGGGGCGTGGCCTCCTCTATCCTGGCATGTTTCCCAGTAAAACCTCACCGAGGTGTGAGCCATCCAGCGGTGAGAGATGAGGTGAGATGTGTATATACCTGCTGTAGCAGGACGCAGCCAAAAGGTACGATACTGGAGGTCTCCACTGGGGGCAGTACACAGCACCTGGACTCTGCCGGTCACGTTGTATTTCCAGGCATTTCTGTAAACAGTTTACTCATCTGCTGCCAACGGTTAAGACGCGCGTGTTTATCACTGTGCAACCGGGTTTCAGTGGACAAGGTTCGACTCTTCAGAGCTATCCGCCCTGGTGTTTACCTCTGACCTCGTGTTCATGCTCTTGTTCACGTGAGCGCCTCTTGCGTCCGAGTCAATATTGCAACTTGTTTTTACAGAGAAAAATTTTAGCTTTATACTCTAAAAATAAACCGAGAAATAAATACAACTTGCTTTAGTTTATTCTAAATAATGATGGATGTTCTCAGAAGCTCCTCTCACCCCTTTAAAAAAGTGCAGCATGGTTTAGTCCACATTTTCACTGGTCGATTCAACTGGGTTACAAAAGCCCCGTTTCCACCAACGGGTGCAGGTGTGGGCGGGTCGGGATGCATTTCTTTTTTGAGTTTCCACATGCTAAAAACTGGGAAGGGTACCCTTATATCCAGCCCGACCTTTCCTTAGTTTGTGGGACTCTCTATTACGTAGCTGAGGAATCTATTGCTATCCGGTTGATACTCCGCCTCTCAGGTAACGTTACAGTTCGCTGTGGGAACGCAACAAGATCACAGTTTACAGACCACATCCGCACCCTAACCGACCCGACCTGGCCCAACCTGCACCTGTTGGTGGAAACGAGGCTTGAGCCAATGTATGGATTGATCAGAAATCCAGAGGAGGTGGGTAAACGTCATGTCGATCCCTAAAAAAGGAAAATGACGCAAGGAGAAGCAGCTGCTTCGTGATTACTCTGAGAGGAGAAACTGAACTAATGCCCGTCTAAGCTGTAGGATTCATTTACAGACGGTACAGATTCATTACTGTCAAAAATTCATCTGCTTTTTGTCCGCCAGTCGTTTGACAATAAGATGTGGCAGACTTCACTATAAAAACCAGCTCAGCGTTGTATGAATGTTCTAGAGGAGCCGAATATTTCAACTAATTAAACCAGTCTGATTATTAAATGATCTGTTGGTGCATCTGAGGACATATAAGATATCTTATAATTAACTTAATTATTTAACTCAGCTTGTTAATTAGAATGTCCTGAGGAAGTAGGATCTCTCAGTAAGGTCCTCAGCCTACAGCCAGACAGGAACTTTCATTATGCTGATTTTTCTAAGTGAACCCCGAAATCCCGCTGAGATTAAAATGACAATTACCTGCGTTTACCAACAACCTTCTCTGGCTAGCGAACTGAATATCTTCTTTGCACGCTTCGAGTCGGTAGACCGACCACCCGTTGCGCTCCCAGCTGGAGAGGAGGAGACATTCACCGTGACGGAACGTGACGTGAGGAAGGTGTTTAAAAGTGTAAACATCAGGAAAGCGGCCGGACCAGATGGCATCAGCAGACATGTCCTCAAAGCCTGTGCTGATCAGCTGGCCCCTCTGTTTACACAGATATTCAACCTCTCCCTAAAACTGTGTGTGATCCCCACCTGCTTTAAAAAGTCTGTGATTGTCCCGGTCCCAAAGAAACCTAACCCCAGCAGTCCCACTGACTACAGGCCCATAGCCCTCACATCTGTGGTGGTGAAATGTTTTGAGAGACTGATAAAGACTTTCATCACTTCCACACTGCCCTCCACCCTGGACCCACTACAGTTTGCTTACAGACCAAACAGATCCACGGACGACGCCATAGCCCTCCTCCTCCACAAGACCCTCTCCCATGTGGACACTGGTAAGGGGAACTATGTGAGAGTGCTGTT
>JBAFTB010000004.1:1383095-1394624 GCA_037177355.1 Melanotaenia trifasciata
CCAGATGTGAACAGGATCCAGAACCAGCTTCTTCCGTCTTCTCTGGACCAAAGCTCATTTAAAATGTTCTGAGGCAACCATTTTAATAAATGTTTGGCTCAAGTCTGCAGTTTTAGTTTGGCCCCATATTCGACCTTGACTGACGCTGTTGACTCTATGCAGCGTGGTTGCCGAAACTCATCCCCATCATCACCTCATGTGGACCACATCTGCCCACTCAGCACAAAGCCGTAGAAAAGACATTTGTATAAAAAGTTCCTCCACTGTCCAGACCCTCCATTCCAATAAACTGAAACAGTTACCAGAGAGACTCAAGGATTTCTGAACACCAGTTAACCCAGAGAGAACCCACACATTACTAGAACACACAACCCAGCCGAGGTAGAGCTGATAGCTGCACCGCCACGTTTGGTGGTGATGTGGTGGAGTTTCAGCAGCCGTATGCAGCGTCAACGCCGTCAGTCACGGCTGAATGTGGATCAAACTAAAACAGCAGATGTGGGCCAAATGGCCAAACATTTTTTGTTATCTGGGCACTTGATTTTTTTTTTGTTGTTGTTGTTTTTGTCTATATTTTTAATTACATTTTTAAAATAAACATTTTGCAAAAGGCGCCATCGTTGGTAAATCTTTTGGAGATATGTCATTGCAATGGTTAGAATGCTGTAGCCAGTGAATCCTCAATATCTCCAACAGTTCCTCAAAACAATATGCACTTCCAAGCTGACTCCTCACATCTGTACATGTGACCCACAATACACTTGCCATAACCTAAGTCTAGACCAGCTAATGATATCTGGACCACATGTGGCCCATAACGTACTTGCCAGTGCCAGAACTGTGCCAGAAGTGGCCCAGATTTGGCCCAAATGTGTTTGCTATCTGGGAAAGTAGACAACTGTTCTGTGGTCATATGGATGAAAAATGTGAAATTCTTTCTGGAAACCATGGACCCCGTGTCCAGAGTACAGTCCAGTTTAGTTTAGTTTTAAAATTCTACTTTAAGGTGAAAAACAGAAGAAAGACTTGGGTACTGAATTTAGAATAGGTTAAATACTAAAAAAGAATATGTGACTCCAATAAAACTACCTATTCAATGCTGTTCGTTGAATCAGAAATGAGGAGGATGACGTCGAGGATCAAGTCAACAATTTATTACCAGATCAAAGGTAACACAGTTAGAGAGTCCCTGGGTTCAGAGTCCATAACCAAACAGAACGTGGGTCAGGTCAAGAAGTCTTAACGCCCATTCATTTATTTTCTGAAGGCGGATTTATGCTCACGCGGCATCTGCGTGCAGTTGGTTACGGCGTAGCTGGTGAGTTTGCTCTCACACTCGAGCGTAGGGGGTCTGCGTTGTTTTGGTATCGTGTTGCAGTTTCTCCTCCAAACCTGAAGGTGGCAGCAGGGGTGGTATCGGTCGGTAAACTCACCAGGTCGGAGTTCTTCTGATGGTTCTTTTCAGTTCGGTGGAATTTTCTGTTTTAAAACAACAGTGGCGTCCAGTATGGTTCAGTGTCTTTATTAGCTTGTGGTAGAAAATGAAGAAATAATTCGATAGCTTCTCATCAACTTGATCCACTGGTTATTGTTTTTAAAAATGGTGGTTACCACACAAATTCAGAAGAAAGATCCAGATATCTGGCAACACGTGATCCCAAACTGACCAATCACAAGGGAGTACCTTTGCGTGACTGTCTGCGTAGCAGGGGTGCATGTCAGGTCTGGAAGAGGTGCACATCGAGCCTCTGCGGAGCTACGCCGATACTACGGTGGAGACGCAGATGCCACCTGATCATAAATCTGCCTTTAAGACTTTTATAGACAAATGTAGGTTGATCTCTTGGGGAGGACATCCTTCTTATCACACACACACACACACGGCTGCAACCAACTGTGGGTCAGTTGGTCGGTTGAGGCGTCTCCTGTTTTGGAGGTCCAGTACGTCTGTGAGTATAGATGCAGCATACGTGTTGTAGCAAAGCTAAGCATTTCTTACTTTTGCATGTCACGTCCTGCGTTTACCCCACTTGTACTGAGAATCTGCTGTCCTATTCATTTCATGTCGACAATGAGCACATTTTATTTAAAAAGATATAAAGTAAGATGAACACAAAATAACTGAAGAAAGAACGACACGGTTCGAACCCTCCACGGTTCGAACGCTCCACGGCTCAAACCCTCCACGGTTCGAACGCTCCACGGCTCGAACGCTCCACGGCTCGAACCCTCCACGGCTCGAACGCTCCACGGCTCGAACGCTCCACGGTTCGAACGCTCCACTGTTCGAACACTCCACGGCTCGAACCCTCCAAGGTTCGAACGCTCCACGGTTCGAACGCTCCACAGCTCGAACGCTCCACGGTTCGAACGCTCCACTGTTCGAACGCTCCACGGCTCGAACGCTCCACGGTTCGAACGCTCCACGGCTCGAACGCTCCACGGCTCGAACGCTCCACGGTTCGAACGCTCCACGGCTCGAACGCTCCACGGTTGAACGCTCCACGGCTCGAACGCTCCACGGTTGAACGCTCCACGGCTCGAACGCTCCACGGTTCGAACGCTCCACAGCCTTCCTGCTCCAGGAAAACGCCAAATTGTACCTGAAGTGGAACGAACTGCAATCAAGATGGAGATGCAACGATATACGGATTCATGGCATCCTCGAAGGAGCGGAGAAGAACGACACTAGAGGCTTCATAACAGAGCTGATCAAGACCGAAATCAAAAATTCAAGCGGCTTGGATTTACACATCGAAGGGGCACGGTTACTGGTGGCTAAGGCCAAAGACAACCTCACCTCCCTGACAGCGATTGTGGTGTGCTTCTCGGACTACAAGGTGAAGCAACAAGTGATAAGGCAAGCCTGGAAACAGAAGACTATGAGGGACGGGTTATCTACTTTAACCAAGATTACATATCAGAGATTCAAAAGAAGAGGAAAAGTAAGGGAGGTAAAAAATGTAACGGTGCGGCCCCTGTACTCTGCTTCTGGACACGAGAACTACGACATTTACCACACTGAGGGAGGAGAAAGCAGCTCTTCTAGAGCCGGTTCTCATATGGCTACGGTACTAAAGACTGAATGCATAATGCTCGGGGAGGTGAAAGTTGCAGCTTTTCCCAGAGAAAACACCACAGCTCTCAGATGGGACTTTTGGAAGACACATGTTCCTCTTTGTGTTTTATTGGACTGGTTCGGTTTTATGGAGATCTGCAATTCTTGTGTTTGGTTGTTATGTGGGATTTCTTTTCTACTTTATATTTGTTTTAATCATGGAGGTCAGCTTGTGGGTCTAAGCTGAAACCAATATGAGCAAGTTAAACTTTGTTTAACACAATGTACATGAATCATCACATTGAGAGAAAGAAGATACTGAACCAACTGAAAATATTACAATGTTCTAGGTTTGCTACCAAAAATGCATTTAACAGAGACTGAGCAAAGGAAGTTAAGAAGGGAAAGAGTTAACCAGGTGCCTCATATGGCAAAAGAAGAGGAGTGGCAATATTAAAGGTACACCATTTCAGGTTGAAAAAGAAATTAAGGATGGCTTGTGGCGGCATATAATGATTGTAGGATCTATAGGAGGCTTAGCTAAATGAATACACTCTGAATGAGGGAAAATGGACATTTTTTAGTGAATTGACCAAAGAAATAACTAGCGGTGCAAAGGGGATGGTCCTGATCAGATTTCCCCCAGATCAGGTACAAAAAAATCCAATTTATTAACCAATAATACTAAAGATCCTGGTCTTAGTGACATATGGAGCAACTGCTGTCCTGAGAGGAGAGATTATAGATTCTATTCAAACCCACACAATGAAATGCGGTAGAGAACACATAAGTGACCATGCACATATATCTGGGTAATGAACCCCTTTTCAGATGTTGGAGAATGAATGTATCGATTCTTTCCAGGGAGACTGTAGTGAAGAGAATAAAGCAAAATTTAAAGGAATACTTTCAGTTAAATGATAATGGTGAAACATTACCATCAGCATTGTGGGATGGAGGGAAAGCTGGGATTCAAGGAAAGATCATCTAGACTCAAAAAAGCTGGACAACAAAAACAGGAGGAACCGGAAGAGAAGGTCAATGAATTGGAAAAGGAACATAAAAGAACAGCAGAGAAATCTACATTTAATGAGTTAAAAGCAACCGGAGACGAACTGGACGACCGTTTAACATTCAGAGTGGAGAAACGGGTAACAGGGCTAGTCACCTACTAGCTTCCCATCTTAGAAAGGCTCAGACAAACAAGTTACTTTAAAAAATAAGACACCCCACTTCTAATCGAGTCATGGTAAAACCATAGGAGATAGCAGAATCCTTTGCAGAGTACTAGAAAAAGTTATATATGATCGTGAGACGAAGCCTAATGATGAGGTCACACAGATTTTTCTCAAAATCAAACTGCCAACCTTGTCAACAAAGAAGCAACTGAAATGATTCGACCAATTTCTACACAGGAAATACTGGATACCATTAAAACACTTAAAAAATAATAACTCCCCTGGGACAGGTGGGTTTCCGGGGGAATTTCACAGATGTTTTAAGGAGGAATTATCACCTGTATTACATAAATTATTCATTCTGATTTGCTGGGATGCACCAAAATCATGGTCTGAAGTAATTATTTCTGTTACATAAAGAAGGAAAAGATCCAACTTTATGAAGGATACAGACCGTCGAGTTTACCCTGCAATGGTTCAAAAATCCTTACAAGCATTATAGCAAAAAGAATGCAGAAACACTTGGCCAAATTAATTCAAACGAATCAAACAGGGTTCTTTCCCGGTAGGCAGCGAACACCAAAAGGAGGACAGTAAATATTATATCAAGTGCAAAGGACGATTCTCAGCCTCAGCAACCTCTATGTTGCTACGTTTAGATGCCCAGAAGGCCTCTGATCAGGTTAATTGGAACTTTTTATGCCAGACTGTCAGTGTTTGGATGTCCCCAGACTTTCAGAGTGGGTAAAATGGTCTACAAAGATCTTAAATCTCGAATTAGAGTTAATGGCTGCTCAGATTTCTTCTACCTCAAAAGCAGAGTTAGATGGCGACTGCATGAGCCCTTGTATTCAACCACTGGCGGAGTAAATCAGACTAAACTAGCAAATACTGGAATAATGGAGGGAGGAGTGGAGAATAAGGTCTCCCTGTTTGTGGATTACTTATTGGTGCTTTTAAACAACCATTAAAATCAATACCAGCACTGAAAAAGAACCTGAAAGAACATGAAAACTCAGGTGACTGTCCAGCAGAGTTCATGTGACAGGTTAAATATTCAGGTTAAAAATGCTAAAAAGTGTATCATAAACAGTTGGAAAGTATTTAATAGTGAAATTACAAGAGTTAAATGAAGTAATATTTCGTAATTTGTTTTTCATGATTGTTACAAAAGGAGAAAAACACTATGTATAATATTAACAAGTTTAATGAGTTTCATGACTGCATGATCGATTGTTCTTGACCAGCAAAGAGTTGTGATGAGGTGGGTTATTGGTTTTGATGGAATGAAGACGCCGGCTGCGTCTCCGTCTATAACCATGTAACCATGTACCTCTCCCAATCTGACGGAGCAGAGGGCGCAACATTGACAGCGAATGTGGACTTTAAATGGTCTGACAAGGGATTCAGATACTCGAGTGTGATTATTACTCCTCAGACTTCACAGTTATTTAACACAAATTCTAGGAAGCTGATGCATCAGATTAAGAAGGATCTGGATAGATGGGAGACCTAACCTCTGAATCTCATCGGGAGGGTAGAAATTATTAGAACAAACATTTTGCCAAGTCTGCTGTTTCTGTTTTAGTCTCTTTAAATAATATAAACAGCTCTATCTTTAAAATGTTGGATTAAACTGTGTCTGACTTCTTTTGGCAAAACAAGAATCAAATATAAAACACTTTTATCAGCCAAGAACAAGGCTGGTGTAAACCTATCTGATCTAAGGAACTGTTACTGGCGGCCCAACTTAGAGCTCTTTTATTCTGAATAACCAAGGAAAAAGATGCAGTGTGAGTGGAGATGGAGGATGCCCGAGGATATCCTTCGAACTGCCCTTTACACCGAAAACAGTACAAAGAGGTCAATCTTGGGAAGATATGGTCAATCATACAAAGGAAATTAAATCTATAACACTCCATGAGCAAAGCTACAGAAACTGCAAAAAATCCAGATTTTGTACTATGTGGCATGGAGAGAAGTTTTGAGAAATGGACGAACAATGAATTCACATTTATTGCCCATAACAAATGGGAATCGGAAGCACAGGTAATCATAACTGATGAGGACTGGGAGGAAACACCTGACCAACAGCCCTCGTGGAGAGAGCTTGAGTGGAAGATGTATTAGCCTATTTTATTTTTATTGTTTTTGTGTATTTGATGAGGATAATGCACATTAATGAACACTCTGTCCATTTTCATGACATTGTGTAAATATGCCAGATTTAGCTAGAAGATACTTTCCATCCATAGTCCTCAAGCATTTAAAAACAACTTGATAAACAATAGCAAATAGCCTTTACCTTATAAACACAACAACAGATGTACGATACTTACATTAAATCTCACCTATGTTGACACTTTTAGGTGGTTTTGAGCCATTTTTAAGCTCTTTTCGAAAAGCAGTAAAGGTAGAACTCTCTCGTACATCTATTAGAAGATTATTCCAATAACTCCAGAAGCAGATCTGGTCCTAAGTCCTATAAATTCATCCAGGGCAGAAGGGGCTAGGCCATGAAGAGATTTATAAATGAGGCAAGCATATTTAAAATTTCACAGTAGTGGGTTGAATTTGGCTTTTTTGCAAACAGTGGTGCCTGCAAATGACTACTATAAAACAACATTCAATATGAGACAGAATCATGCACTTAAGGTATGATTTTGTAGCATTATTTGAGATAAAAGGCCTGATTTGTTTAAAGTTTTAAATATTACATTTTAGTGTTGACAACGTTTTTAACATGTTTTTTGAAGGTAAGATTCAAGTCCAAAAATCCAAGGTACTTGAACTGGGATACCATTTCAAGTGTCTCTCCACCAATAGACACTTTAAGGTTGTTCCGCTTTACTGGTCTTTTTTGTAAATGTTATGATATTTTTTGAGTGTGTGTGTGTGTGTGTGTGTGTGTGTGTGTGTGTGTGTGTGTGTGTGTTAAACATAAGACAGCCAATCTTACCACTTCTTTAAACCACTGGTCAGTTAGGATGAGATGATATCAGCTATAGAATCATGAGTGTAAATGACTGCATCATCTGCATACATTTAAATGTCAAGCTCCTGACATACATCTGGGGGGGTCATGTATGTGTAATGAAAATAATAATGGCCCAAGGATCGACCCCTTTGGGACACCTACAGGACAGCTGAGAATTAAAGATTTAACCCTGTCAACTGTTACACATTGTTTTCTGTTTGAAATGTAAGACTGAAACCATTGAACAACACCATCAGAAAGATTTTAGTTTGTCAGTTTAGGACTTGGTGGTTGACGGTGTCACATGCCTTCCTGAAGTCAAGGAACACATAGGGATGCTTATCTAACAAACACTTAACCTTTTCAGTAAGCAGTTAGCTGATTCGGTTGAGTGGTGTGTACGAAATCCACTGCATTTGATATAATGGTGCCCTTTATCAAGGTGTTTGATCAATTGATTTCCAACCCATTTTTCACCTACTTTGGTAATAATTGGGAGTATGCTGATTGGCCTATAATTGGCCTCTTGAGTTTTACAGTCAGATTTTAAAATGGGTGTCACGGAGGCAACTTTCTGAGCTGATGGACTGTTAACTGATAAATTAACCAAGTGGGTGATGGGTTGTATTAATGCATTTGCATGTGATTTAAAAGAAAATGTATAAATATTATATACATCTTTGGCTTTTGGGCATATAAGACCCTTATTCATTTTAAATACTTATTTTTTCCTGCTGAAAAATGGGTTGGTCATGGTTAGGCAAACAAGGTACGACAGAGGAGGGAGTAAACTGTTTTATTATACTGATCACACTGTTTAAAATGTAATTATTAAAATTATTAACAATTTTAACAATTATTTCCTCAAAATAAAGTAAAACAACACCTATATGCTGGAGGAACTGTGGGTTGGTTGGTATATTTTGGGATTGTCCAAAAGTTATAGATTTCTAGAAAGGTGACCAACAAGAGATAGAAAGCATGTTGATTTACACTGTGATTGAACTTTGGTCATACTGAGGATTCTACCTACAGATCTACAGACAGAAACTAAAGTTATTTAACAAGAATCCTGCTCATGACAGCAAAGAAAATGATTACAGTCTCCCGGTTTGAAACCACAACCCCTGAGTATCATCCAGTGGAAGAACAAAGTAAAAAAGTTTTTTTTTATCGTGGAACAAACGACGGCAAGACTACAACTGAAGCCTGAGCATTTGGAAAAAGATGGAAATCAGATGATAGAGCTCTAGACCTCCGACTTGGACCAGGATGTTAGTTTAGCTGTACTGTGGACTTGGTTCAGGAGTTGCATGTATATATATTGCATGTGCACGAGTAAGAGGGTGTATGTATGCACATTGTGTAGATGCAAATTGTGTGTTTTGGACAGGATGTATCTGACAAAAGGGAAGGGAGCGAATTAATGAGCATCTCCATGTCACTTGCTACTGTTTGGTACTGTTTTTTACTTTTGCTGCCAGTATTTAAAGCCTGTAATGGAGCTCATTGTGTGTTGAACAGTAAAAAGGACAAAATTTTGGGAATTGGTTATTAGTGGTGTGTGTTTGTGTGTGTGTTAGGGTGGGGGGCGGCACCAGGAGGCAGCTGTGCTTTAGGCGATCAGCACCCCCCAGCAGGGTGGGAACCATTGCAGTCAGACCCTAAAGACATCAGGGTCTTTTTCCTTTGCTGTTTCCTGTTTGAACGTGGCAGTGGAAATAATGTTGGCCACCCCGCTGGTGAAAGGACTTTCTGCACCGCTGACAATAAACAAACGCTGGAAACAGTTGTGATCATCTCTGGGCTAGATGGAGAGCAGAGCCCAGAGGACTGGGTGGAATCCATGCTCGCTGTGATTTTCCCCTGGAAACGTCCCTTACAGCCTAGATAACTGATGTCTCACAGTTGCAGGACAGAGAGGGGCACGTGACAGCTCCCAGAACAAGAGTTTGTCACCACTTCATTGCTTGTGCAGCTCGTGTCTGGTGGATGGAACAGAAGATACTGCGTTCAGAGAGATGTGTGTAATTTGCTGCTGATGGTGTGGTGAAGGATGCTTTGTGATTCGAGGAGTGATGCTCGTGTAGCTGTAGGAGGTAAAACTCACAGGAAGAGTTAGCAGGTACATGCTAAAAAAAGCTCCGATTATCCTCCTGCTGTTCCATCTGGAAGGTGATATAAGATGGAGTTCATTCAGATTCCCAGTAGCCATGTTTGTTTTCTTCTTCTTCTTAATTTATTATTATTATTATTATTATTATTATTATTATTATTATTATTATTATTATTATTATTTATTTAGCTGCAAGACTTTTTTTTTGTTTCAAATCTGGTTTGGTACCACAAACTGATCCCTGTCCTGCCCTTCCAGTGCATTCAGTAAATCAGCTGTGCACGATGATGCATGATAAGAGGATGCAGCGGTTAGATAAAGACGGTCCACAACGGAGCAGCGATCTGGTGTCGTGGATCAGAAGCGCCTGTTTGCCGCCTTTTTCTTTCAACCAATTAAAAAAGAGATGCTTACAGTTTGCAGTTTCTCGTCGTGACAAACCACCATCTCAATACGAACATAAAAATCTAAAAATCATGTTGCCTCCATCCATCCATCTGATCTCCTCCTAGATCACCGAACTTCTCTTCCTCTCTCTAAGGGAGAGTCCAGACGCCCTGAAGAGGAAACTCATTTCAGCTGCTTGTATGATCTGGTTCTTTCGGTCACCACCCACAGCTGGTGACCACTGGTGAGGGTAGGAACGTAGAGCAGAGATCCGCCTGTCCCGCGCCATCCTTCCCTCACTCGTGAACAAGACCCCGACATACGTGAACTCCTCCAGTTGGGGCAGGACCCTATTGCAGACCCGGAGAAGGTACTCCACCTTTTTCCAGCTGAGGACCATGGTCTCGGATTTGGAGGTGCTGATTCTCATCCCAGCCGTTTCACACTCGGCTGCGAATCGCTCCAGTGAGAGCTGAAGATCACGGTTCGATGAAGCCAACAGAACCACATCATCGCAAAGAGCAGAGACCCAATCCTGAGGTCACCGAACTGGATCCCCTCAACACCTCGGCTGCGCCTAGAAATTCTGCCCAGAATATCCACATTTTATAGATACTATAGGATAATTATTAATTTTACTGGGACATTATTTTTGTCTTTTGTTTCCAAGTGTACCCTGGAGTGTCCACGTACCCCATGTGATATTAGAGAAAGCTCTCTCCACAGAGATAACAGGAGGCTGCAGTGAAGGAGGAAGAGGTGTTCCTGTGGTGAAAGAGAAACCTTTCAGGCAGAACTTGGGATGTTTGTGAAGGCTGAAGGCTGGTTGAGTAACAACTGCTGCTTCATGGCTGCATGTTCGCGTTCACCCCTACCATCTGCTACAGCCCTTCGACTGCCAGTCCAGTTGTTTCCAAAGCCGGAGGCCTCACTGGCCATAAACACATAATGTCCAACAGTAAAATACGTTTTACTGTTACCTCGTGTTAAAAATTACACCACACCAAAACTCTACAAGTCACAGATTTGTACTTCATGCAGCCGTGTGGGTTATCTGTGAACATGGAGCCAAAATGAAAAACATGGGAGTTGTTAGACTAGTTGCTGCAGCTGAAGGACTCTGGATAAAGACACGAAAAATGGATGTGTGGCCTAACACTGTGTGAAAAGTGTGAGGCCCCAGCACATAAAGTAGTAGCAGCTATCTGTCTGTTGTCTACCGCTGGGCAGATAGCAGAGCTGATTCATCAGTTTCTGTTGGAAAAAAAGCTGTGGAACTAAACTAGATATGAAGGTTGGGAGCCTAAAGTCACAGTCAAGACACCAATCAATAACTTCTCTTACCAAAACTTTAAAGAGAAGTTCCCTGTGAAGCTGTTTCCCTCTTTAATCAAGAGCATAATAGTTTGATTTGAGAGAAAGATTTCTTGTTTTCATGCTCAAATATCATGTTACTCTCTCTCTAAACTCTCACACTCTAAATGTCCCTTCTTGCTCTCAAATACATCGTCTTCCTTACAAAACTCTGCTCCTCTTCTCCAGTTTAGAGTTGCAGGTTCAAATCTCCTGCTCCAGCTTGGTCTCTTTCCCTCAGTCAGACTCGTTCTCTTCTCTCATAACTTCTGCTCTTGGATATTCTTCCTCTCTCTTGGGTTGCTGAATGAACGTCCTCCAGCCAATAAATGGTAAATGGTCTGTACTTATATAGCGCTTTTATCCAAAGCCCTTTACATATGCGTCACATTCACCCATTCACACACACATTCACACACTGATGGCAGAAGCTGCCATGCAGGGCGCTAACCACGACCCA